>CM046473.1:35787452-35913643 GCA_025506415.1 Flaveria robusta | reverse complement strand
AAAATCAAGGTATATAATATTTTTTTTTTTTTATAAATTGGAATGCATGGTAATAATGTTGGGTGTCGAATCCAGCAAATAAAATAATTATAATGTGAACCTACCGTTACACAAACTAAGAATAGTATGAGCGGAAGTAAGGTTCGCGTCCTCAGCGATACGTGTCAATTATTTTATACCAAAACGTTAAAGCACAGTTACTTTGATTGCTTACGGGTTAAGGAAGATGGTGGTTTTAATTAAAAACTAAAACTGAAAGTAAATTACAAAAAGTAGAAAAATTCCAGTAGGTTGACACGGCCGTGTCAGAACTGTACGCGGCCGTGTTAAGGTTCTGCCGGAAAAACGAAACTGATATTTTTTTTGTATTTTTTATTCTGAAAAGAAATTAATAAAAACTTTAATTAAATTATGAAATAAATTAATATATGAAAGCTAATTCAAACACTAAGGTAATTTCTTGATTCGATTTGGCTTATGATCATTAACGATTATGATGCAATGACTATTTTTAATTAAAATGGTTTGCATCGATACTAGACATTACGCCGTTCGGATATCCCCTCTATCTAATGTCTAATCAAGCGCAGTTCGTTGATTAGAGCCAACCCGCTACTCTAAGCTCACGCCGTTCGGATCTTAGCATGCGGGTTGCAACGATAGAAGTATCAATTAATTAAACACACACGCCGTTCGGTATACTTAATTAGATTGTATGATTCTATAACGAGAATGAATTAATAGACAAACTAAAACCGTTAATTGTTCCTTATATCAAAAATCAAAACTTGATTAGGGTTTTAAATCTTGAAGAATTTTATTAGAAAAATTAATAAGTTGATCAGGTTTATTAACAATCTAATATATACCAGAGTAAATCTTTGTTTAAGATCAAGAATCAAACAAACAAACCATTAAATAAATAGATCTCATAAACGTTCACATAAGTTCAAACCAAATCAAAGAAATTAAACCTTAATGTTGAAACTAAAATTGTTCTAGCCAGACATGACGGCTAGATCAATCAAAACTAAAATAAAATAAAAACTTACGAAACGAAACATGAATAATTAAGTATCTTAATAATGAAGATGTTTTGTTGAACTTGATTCTTCAAATAGAGTCTTCAATATGCTGCAAGATGCCTTCTTTGATCATCCTGTTCTATTATATTTATAATAAAGCTTAGATTTCCAGATCCCCTTTTTTAGTATTTTAGTTTCTATCTTTTATTTAAAAGATTATGATGATAAATCACCTAATCAAGATTCCTAAAAAATAGGAAAAATCTTGCACTCTTTTAAATTCAAGATATCTTTAATATTCTTTTTCAAAGTTTCCATAAGCCTTTATCTTCTCTCCCAATAAACCTATAAAACCAACAAAAACACACCAAAGTAGATTCTATTCCAAAAAACTATAATTATATAAAATAAACAAAAGTAATGCAAAACATATGCAAAATAAACTCTAAAATTACTATAATTATTGACTAAAAATACAACTAACATAATAAATTTTGTATTTGCACTTTCTTCTTCTTCTTTCTCAATCCATCAAATATGGTGCCCACTTCTCCACATCATAAGGGTGCTTTTATTATTTGCGTCGCGTTAGAGGTGATCCTATAAGAAAAAGAAACCACTATTCATTTTACTCTATGAAACTATACAAATCAAAATTATAAACATGACCATACAAAGCTTTCCGAATTGACTATTTTTCATTGTTTTAAATTTTATATTATTTTTTGTTTATAATGAAGTTTAAAATTGTAAACTTGCATGAAAAAACCAAGACACCAAAATTTTGTTGACTTTTCTCCATGAGTCACTTGACTACAACTCACCAACTGTCGATTAATTTATTCAATACTTTTCTAATTTTTTAAGAAGCTTGCAATTTTGACTTAGATGTATGAATTTCAGTTTGTATCTATACTTCTCAAATGCGTGCAGGCTGTATCAATGCATCCAAATTGCACCTACACATCTCAAATGTGTGTAAAGATGTAGGCAATTACACCGTTCAAACGGAAGAAATAACTTTATATATCGAGCTTTGTTGGTGTTACGAATACAAACGGGTTAAATAAGTGTTTATATCAATATAAAATCGTACAGATGTAAATTATTATACGTGTAGTTATAATATTCTTATAATTCTAATTGTCGCTGCATATGAATAACAAATCATTACATAATTCACAAGCTTAATGAATGAACAAAGTCCAAAACAAGCTTGAGCATGTGGCATTTATTTGATAAAAAATACCTTATAACTTAGTTTTCAATAAAAAAATATATATATAAATAAATAACATATGACATATAATAAATTAATTGAGCTCAAGATTGAGAAAGTACTTTCGGGCTAAACTTGAGCTATAACCTTTTTAAGCTAAAGGAGTAATGGTTAAGCTTAGATGAGCTTGGTCTTTTTTGGTCTGCTTTACACCTGTATAGCAATGTTAGTTGCTAATTTGCTATGCATTTAGGGAAACATTACCTTAGTTTTAAGATGTAAAATCATCCTTACGGTGTTTGTATGTGTATGTGCAATATTTTATTTTAACAAGAGTGTTTGTGTGCGTACACGTGCTTGGTTTTTTTGATATTTAAATAGGTAGTTTTATCGCGTGTTGTTGTGTTAATGCGGGCTTCAAATCATTCCTTGTACTACTGCTTGTTTGATTATCTTTATGCGTTTCAATTTAATTTATCATATCTGCTTGTTTAACGTAAATCCTTGATTATACGTGTGTATTGCCATATTATGTGTAGATGTTCTTTGTCGAAATGAATACATAACTTTAATACACCACACATTCTATTAGGAAGCAACGACGTTAATATCCTATTAATAAAAACTAAAATAAGAAAAGTTTAAGAACCGTTTTTAGTTCTACGCGTAGAACACAATTATAGTTACTTAACAAGCACAATCCTAGTTAATGTTACTTCTTTTTATTATAAAAATATATTCGTTTTCTATTGAGAACAAAAAATAAAAACAAAGAAAGTATTGAGCATCTTTATTTTCTTTTATTCTCAATATTTTCTTTTTCAATAGAAAAACAAGGCATAACATTATAATTTTATATCTCGTTCGAAGGTATGACATAATATGCTGACATTATGTTTTGGCATACACCACCACATCACGCATACCCTTTGACAACTCCCAAGTGGTACGGACAAATAATTCAAAATTGATTCAACAAACAATTCAATTTATTTGACATTATCAAATCTGTTTGTTTGCACAACCTGCCCACATGAATTTATAATATACTATATTCTCTCACATGAATGTTGATTTTATATATTTCAAGTTAAAATAAAATAATTAGCTTAATTCTTTTAAAAAATGTATTTATGTATTATGGCCATGTTAGATGCTTATATTATTAGTTTCCATCTCGCATAAAAATGTTTAAGGTGTTAGATCAGTAAATTACTAGTGAAATTCAAAGAGCTCTATGAACTTTAATATGTTTGTCTGAAAAAGTTTGTAAGGTTAGTTTTTATATTGTTAAAATTCAATACTTATTTGATGTAAATAAAAACACCATTATTTCCATAACCACCAAGTTTCAAACATAAAGAGACACATGGACGTCAGATATAATTATTTAGATACATACCTTAGCGCTACCGCCAACACCACCTCACTTGTTCGCTTTCACTAGCCTAAAAACTTACAAAACAAATTATATCGTTACCGCCGCTAGCACCACCTCGCTTGTTCACTTTCACTAATCTAAAAACTTACAAAACAAATTAATTATATCGTTACCAAAACTATTCATATCGTTTGATATAACTGCTTTAGACTTCCTTAATTCAACATAAAGCGTTGTGGCTTTTGGTCCTATTGATTAGGGGCAAATCAAGGTAAACCCGAAGAGGGGTGGGTCCGACCAGTTGATCAGTATGGGTTTGACGTCCGAACCGATTCAGAAAACATTGCCTTCAACAATCAATATTAACTAAGCGGAGTGTAAAGCTTTTTAATAAGCTCAAATCAACTTAAATCCATCACCCATATAATAAGTCCAAATTAAGCCTACATCTTTAAACCCCATCAGTTCCAGTAACCACCCCCAACCCAATTCTCTCCCTCCCCAATCGACGCTGCCGGCTGCCAGAATTCCGCCACAGCGCCATTGTTCCCGCTGCCCGAGAGACCTTCGAGCAGCCCTTTTTCACGCATGATTGAACCTTAATTTACCGATTTACTTGGATTCTTGAAAGTTAAACTTTGCTACTTTAATTCAATTTGATTACTTGTTATCATGTTAGAATGTAAATTATCCTAAACCCAAAATTATCATCTATATAACATTGTTATTATAGTCCTTACTATTTGGTTCAAGGGCTAATAACTAGCCCGTAAATTTTTTTTTGTTAAAATATGTATCCATAATGCATACATTTCTTGCATCTTATCCATTATAATTTCTTAAATCTTTTCTATTTATGGATTTTTATATATAACTATTAAAACATACTTTTATCTATATACACAACGCATCCACCTATAAGTAGGCAGTAGGCAACAAATGACACAAGTTGGTAAGTTTGACTAATGAGACGAGCAAGGGGCACACAAACATACAAGCATCCAATTTTGATTTTATAGTAAAACACTATGATTGACCTTCACATATGAATTAGTAAGTGACAAATATAAGCATCCCAATATCCGAAATAACTTTAAAACATCCATTAATCACCTGTCTCACTATAAAGTTCTAAAGGAACCTCAACCTTTCAATTCAATAAATATGATATGATAAAAAAAGTTTATTGTATTTTGTATTTTATAAAATTTTTGTTTTTAAAAAGTGTGTTTTTTAATAAAAAATAGGTTTTTAATTTATTAAATTATACATTTTTAATTTGAATATGCTACGAGTAATATTATTAGTATTCAATATTATTATTAACAATATAGAGAAATGAGAAAGTAAGTATAATAAGTCTTACAATTATTTTACGATTATTTTAGTTTTTTTATAGATAGATGGATAGTCTAAAAACCATTAATTAAACGTATCATAGTTAATCATAAACACGAAAAGTTACAGTATAATATTTTATATAAAATATAATTAAAGTTATATATACGTAATAGTTCAAGAAATAAACAATTATACTATTTTTAACTCTCTTATCTAAATAGTTTTACTTCTAAACATTCGTTTTAATAGTTTTTTATAAATATTTTTTTATAAAAATATTGTTTTTTTAAAACGCTTGTTTGTAATGATTCTGGTTGTTTTAATAAGACAGTTTTTAACAAATTTCACCAGTTTATAACGCTTTTTAAAAACAATTTAAAATATTTTATTTAAAAATATTTAGTGTTTTGGAAAATTTTTTATTATTTAGATTTTAATTAAAAGATTTGATTTCTAATTTTTTTAATAAAATATATTTAAAAAAAATAGTTTAATTTAAAAAAATTTAGATAAGAGAGAGAAATATAACAATTAATTATTTATTTTTAATAAGAGATAGAAATTTATATGAGTATTTAAATTAGTATAATACCATTTTGGAGGGAAAATTAATGTTGGATGTCTACAAAAATGACAAGTGGCAAAAAAGTGAGATAAGAGAAGGACAAGCGGCAAAGAAAACCTTGTTTTATTAGATTTTATAGATTAAAGAGTTTTAGAGGGGGAAACATGCTTTTAACCCTTAAAAAAAGCACCAAAAGCATGATTTTCAAATACTTAAAGTTATAAGTTTGAATGAAAACCTAAATGTGAAACCGACACTTAATAATTTCCATTGGGTCATCATACCAAATAGATATTTTTTTCAACTTCAAACTCTTCTTACCAAGATCTTCATCATCAACATCTTTATTTTCTGCAATTTTTTGTTTCTTACTTTTTAACACTCATAAGATCCCAACCTACAACTAATGAAAATAATATTGGCAAAGCTTTTCTTAAGTTAAAATTTGAACAACAAAACATACAAAGATAAGATAATCCTAATCCAAACTTATATAGATAAAATCATGATCTAATCCATCCAAATCACGGATCGAGATGTTACAATTTATAAATATTTAAAATTTTTGTTGAGATCATTCAACTTAAAATTTAAGAATATATAAAATTTTTGTTGACCAAAAACATAAATCAGTTTAATGCTTACATAAATTAAAACTAAATTAAAGTTTCATGCTTTTGTAAACAAAAACATAAATCAGTCAAATTGATGTAAAAAACCAAAATAGTAAAGTTTATCGTGAAATCAAAATCGAAATCCTTGAATCGAACAGACCACTACTACTCTTGCAATCGAGATTTATGTATATGAGCATTGAATTGAGACTTTGTAAAAGAGTTGTGTAATTTAAAACTTGAGGTGTGAATGATATTAAATAGATCAATGAAGGCATAAAAAGATCGGTGAGTTGTACTTGAAACATAATATGATTTAGGGTAAATCGAAACCAAGATATGCTTGTAAATTGAAAATGATAAGAAATGATTAATCTTTCCATTTGAAAATTGATATCATGATTTGGGGGAATCGAAATGTTGAATTGATTATTTAACCTTGGTTTGATGAAATATCTAAAATTGTTTCGGAATAGAAGATGCGTATGGGGTTTCTTTTCATTTGCATAGCACGAGTGAATTAGGAAACCTTTAATTGCTTGTTTGAATAAGCAAGAATCCAACACGTTTACTTTACAATTTTATTGTAATACAACCTGTAAAAACTCATTATTAACCTTTTTGTAGAGATAGAGTCAATTTGTTCTTGAGTGGGAAAAGCAGTCAACTATAACTTGCAATTTTATTCGGGGTTTTATTTTGAAACCATCACAAATGCCCTTTGTAATAAGTTTCTTTTTAAAGTAGGATTGATATTAAAATAACAATATATATTATATATTATATAACTGTTTTAAACCTAAAGTAATATGTAGTAATAATCATTTATATATGTATTTACATAAAAGATAAAATAAACATCATATACATACAACGCTAGTTTTGTCTTGGGAGGTGGCTCGATCTCGACATACGAAGCTCGGGCTCAAAACTATTTATTAAATGAGTCGTAAAATGAGTTCAAGCTTGTTTAAGCTCAACTTAGTTAGAGTTTTTAGCGAGTTGGTCCCGAGTGGCTCGCGAGACGACATTACTCGATTCTCCCCTAATTGTTGTTGGGAGTCTATTAGCAACATACATACCCTCGGTAATTAACGATTACATATATAGTTCATAAAATAAAAGAAAAAAAGCCATTAACTTTTTTTGTTTCGTCATGATATTTATAAAACATTTTTAAAAATGCATTTCTATTAAAAAATAGTTTTTCTTATTACATCTTTTAAGCTACTTTAAAACATTTTTCAAAAATACATGTTTTTAAAAAGAATAAAAAACAAATGTGCCTACTTTTGTGTGAAATTGAAACAAAATTATAGATAAAAATTTTAACTTTTCTCTATGAAAATACAATTTAAATTAAGTCTGATTGAATTAAAAAAATAAAAAAATAAGTCTTAGAAAAACTTTCTATTTTTAATTACGATATATGAACCAAGTAGTTTTACAATTTTATTTATTAACCTTTGTACTTGACAATTTTTAAATAATATTATTTTAAAGTGAAACAAAATTTAACCAATAGCATTATAGTGAAAAAAAAACACTTCCTTAAACATCTATTTTGATAAATAAATTTTCTATATACACTATTTTAGGAAAAAAAAACTCCCCTTTGTAATTATAGCAGTAGTTGATTTTATTCAAATGAATCATGATTAAAAATGAGGATAGATATATTTTAGGTGGAAATCAAAAGAATAAAGACTTAAGGAAATAACACGTGGCAGTGACACTAAAATATTGTTTTATTAATAAGTATAGATGTGAAATCTAACAATGCAACAGCCAACGGCCCAACGGGTTATGAAAACGGGCCGCTACTTAATTACCAGACTTCTTTAGTTTGGGCCTTTATGTGGGCTTCATATTATTATCCATTTTAGATCGCTTTTTCAAAAATCTCATCTGTGAAACCGCGGTTTATGCTACCGCTTCCCTCCAATTCCCCTTTCATCTGCTAAATCATCTGAGCTTCTTCATCTCATTTTGCCACTGATTCCCCTTGGTAAGCCCTAATTATTCTCTTCTAGGCAATTAAGCCCTAATTTCTTTACTTATTGCTGCTTTATCGTCATTTTTGAGGTTTAGATTTACGTCACAGGTTCAAATCATTTAACCGCAACCCTAGATGTTCGATATTAGTTTGCGATTCCTATATAATTTGATGATTTTATGTTGTTGAGTAAATTGTAACCAAAAACAAGAGTTCCCTGGTGACAGAATCCTCTTCGCAACCGGAAACCCCTGGATCTGGTCTTAACCTGTTAAATTCCAATTTCTTTCGGTTGTTTTGTTTAATTTATTGTAATAACTTGTTAATAATATAAAAATCCACGTTTTTCTCTTAACTTTTGTAATGATAGTAAGGTTTAATTAGACAAGTAAGATTTGTTATAGAAAACTCAAGCTAAGCCTATCATTTTTGTTTGGTTTACTTGATCAATATTTAGGTTTACGCTTACTTTATTGTTATTTAATACAAATGAAATTGTAGTCTTTAAACAGATTGACAAGTCCAATTCATATCCCTTCCAAGCCATCTTATTTTTAGTATAGTTGAAATTTGAATAAAGCCTAATTCTCTTGAAATTGCGATTGAGTTCACTCCTTTTCTTAGCCATACAATCATTACTAGATTGATCCACTTAAGTTTTACATACTAACGGTATACACACTGTTAACAGCCCTAGATTTGTTGAAGTTTGATCCAAAATATGTCTGGCCAATCGGACCCTCGTGGTTCTACGTTTTCTGCTGCTGAGGTAATAAAAATTGTTATTAAAATAATTGGTTATATATGAAGTTTCAGTTGTTTTAAATGACTAATGAAATTTGGATTGAATCATTCAGTTGGAGTTTTTAGCAGAAGATGAAATGATAGAGATAGTTCCAAACCTAAGAATAAAGCCTCTTAGTTTGATCTGTGTAATGTTCCTTTCCTTTTTGTCGTTTACTACTTTATGACTTTATTTAGTTACTTTTTTGTAAACTTACAGATATTTAACATCTTATATAGTTCTGATGTATCGTAAACATTAGTTTCATGTTATGATTTATATAAGTGGCAGGGTGATTTTGGTCCATTTCAGCCACAAATACCTACTCAAGTTCCAATATGGTTGGCTGTGGCTTTGAAGAAGAGAGGGAAATGCACTATTCGTCCTCCGGATTGGATGTCTGTTGGTAAATGTTTACTCTATGGATTTAAACACACACACACACCCCTTCTTGGTTTGCTTTTGTTCTCTTCAGCTTATGGTGTAATAAAAAATCCTATTTCTGGAAAAACAAGCAAACATGATCATAAAAAAGTACTTTGGATATAACATTTAGTCATAATCAATCAAGGCAGTAGCATTTTAAACATTTAAACAGAGATTAGTTGATTTTTCGGAACTTATTTATCAATTGAAATTAGCTATTTACAAAAGTAACTGCATCAAAATAGTAAGGTGTGCAGCATTTTACTTTGTATTTACGTAATCTAGTGACAATTTTATGTTATGTATGTTGTATCAAGTTAAACAATATATGTGTCTACTCAATTCTTTGTTAAGATTTAAGAAATAAAGTGTTACTTATTTGTCTGATTAGTAACCAGTTTCTTACTGAATTATTTCTTTCCACACTAGAAAAACTGACTCAGGTTTTGGAGGCAGAGCGTGATTCAGCAAGTTCTTTTGAAGCATTGCCATTTCATTATGTGGAGATCTCAAGGCTTCTTTTTGACCAGTGAGTGGCTTTTACACGTTTATCTACTTATTATGCTTTAGCTGCCTGCTATTGAAAAAGCTCTTTAACAAGTTGTCATCGATGCAGTGCTCGTGATGACATTCCTGAAGTATATATGGTTAGTGTAAAGATCCTCGTGGGAAATAGCATTTATGAAATCCCTTTATTTTGCAATATAGGAAACATCAGAAGCTTGTGATATTTGATAGGTAAGATCCCTTATTGAAGACATCAAAGATGTAAGGTTTCATAAAATTGGCACCGGCTTGGAGAAGCTTTCATCCCGGACCTATGCAATGAAGGTATAATAGTTTGGTCATGTTTAACATTTAAAATGTCCACTAAAATAGCATAAAATATATTATGGGCAGTGCTGATACAGCATAAATTTTTTTTGCCAAGTCGTTGCAATGGTAATTCATTAAATCATAAGAAATTAGTACCATTTCTATTTCAAGGGAACTATGCGAAGAACATTGAAAGCTGAAACAATCATTGCTTCTTATTGTGAGCGTATTTAATAATTACTCAAAAAGCATTACTGTTTTTAACCAACTTTTTTGGGGACCCAAAAGTCATAAAACCTAAGCATAAAGTTTTGATTGATAGCAAAACTGCATTATCAAAAACATTATTAACAATTGATAACTGATCAACAATTACTTGCAAGTTTTTAAAGAAGTAACTAGTAGTTTTCATCAACCTTTGTGTCATACATCTCACAGGCTAGTGGTGGCAAAACGGGTCAGTTGGGTTTCTGGTCAAAACTTTTGGAACAGGGCAGGTTGGGTTGGCACAAACATAGTTGTCAATAGCAAATAGTGGTAAATAGCAACAAGCCACCTATATGCTATGTAGCGAATCGCGATAAATAGTGACCCCTATTTCGTGTTTACGATTAAGTAGTATAATATTTAAGAATGTTTTACATTCAATAAATAAGCATGTTTAGCAATAAAGTAGTAGAAAATTTAAGCAAACACCACCAAAATAGCTAAAACACTCTATTACTAATCATCTAAATCTCATATTTACACAATTTGGTGTCTTAATTTGATAATCAAAATTAAAAAAAAAAGAAAAAAAATCGCTACCTGTCGCTATTACACCACTAACCACCTTGTAGCGCCACTACCCCTGTCCGCATACGGTCGCTATTGACATTTGACAACTCTGGGCACAACACTTTGTATATAGTTTTTTATTTTATTAAAATAATTAGGTTGTCAAATATGATACCAAAATTTATATTCTGTCTTAAACAATCTAATGTGCCAAATAACATGATTTAGGAATTTTATGCACTAGAAGTACACTCTGAATGACTTTGATTTTGTTGACCAATCTCATTTTAAGCCTCTTGATCTGTTAAGAGGTAAATTTTATGCACTAAAATACAACCCACATCTGCCATTCAAAAGTAAATGGGTTGAACTTGCTACGTTCTATACAAATTAAGCAAATATTGACATGAGATGGCTATGTTGATTCTCATGTATCATTTTTTTACAAATTTACCTTTTTCTTTGCTTATATCTAACAATGGAATTTGCAGTTAAATTTGTCCGCAATGGAAGTAAATGTAATACGACCATTTGTTACGGGAAGTCTGGAAACATTTTACCAACTTACAGCTCCAGATATTATTCAAGAATCAGAGAGACAGGAATACAGACGGCCCCAAACAGCTGATCGGGGACCTAGGGTAAGCTTTTTTATATAACCAAAACATTTACATATTCATATCATATATACACACATGTGCCTAGTATTCAACTGTTTCTCTTTTTTCCCAGCGTGAATTGAGACGGTAAAGGACCCAGTGAGATGAATGTCTTTCGACTCACTTGCATATTCATCAGAAGTGATTCCTCAAATTCCTTTTCCATTCACTAGAAGAAAAAGTGGACCCCCTTTAATTTCTCAGTCAAATTGTTGTATTTGAATTGTTGCTTTGAACCGTATCTTGTTTGGTTTGTTCAAAATTGTCTGCAAATATTCCAAAATTTTGCAACTTGTGCATAACCTGTGCTTTTGTAGGTCTGTTTTTTGAATTTCTAGTAATCTTATGACTTATGAGAATCTTGTTCATGCATGAGTACATGACTTGTAGAGTTTTTCTTAGTTGCTAGTTAAACAACAATACTCAAGTCTAGTGCCTATAAAATGTTAATCAAGTTACATATGTATCATAAGCCATTTTAAGAATTAGTATGCTGACAATTGTTACATTGATACTGTCGGTGCAGGGCAATTGTGTCATTTTATCACCTCCGCCAACGGTACAGGTTTAAATCATGCACAAAATGAAATTGAATTAGTAGTTGATCATGTGTTTAAGAAGATTGTTTCTATTAGGATCCTTCCATGTTAATATATAATGTGTTTACTGTTTAGTGGTATGTCAAGCCCTTCAATATAGTTTTTGTTGCCTAAAGTTCGGTTTCTAGCAAGTTTCTGGTTTTAAGCTATTATAGGCTATAGGGTCGGCCCAAAATTAGCTGTTAGATCTCACAAGTCGTATGCTGGTTTCTAGAAATTGAAATTTATGTGTTGTTTTTCCATATAATATGAGGTTCATGACAGACAAATAAAAGTATCATGAACCGGGTCTAGGATGTTTTATGGGTTAACTTATTTATCCAAAACCCAATCTGCAAAAGCTAAGTTAATCTAAGTTTGTTAGATTACTTAATAATAAACATCCATTTGCCATTTTTTCTGTCATTGTATTATTAAAACGTGGCAGTGGGGTTTAAAATAACATTACTTGCTTTTATATAATTCTTCAAATTGTTGTAGTTAGATTCTAGTGAGGTTGGATATTCTAACAAACCTTTTCTTCTCTGGTATAAAAGGTTTGTTTTTATCATAAATGATATTATACTATCATAAATATTTGTATTAATCTATGAGTTTTGTTCTTTCTTATTTCAAAATCAAGCAATATCATATTGTAATGAGCTGTTTCAGGTTAATAACATGTGGGGGAAGTTTATTTGTAAAGAGGTCAACTAGCAGCCCATGTGTGCGAATGTTTAGTCCTTGTTTAACATGTTTAATCCATGGTTTTGGACCTGGTTGTCACATAGTTTAAATTTTAATGTTGTTTTCTTTAATCATTGTTGTTGGAGATAAGGTTTAAAAACATGAGATATGCAGGCACAAATTAACTAGGCCACAGGTGTCAAAGATAGTTGAGAAAAATGATTAATTTATAAAGAAAAAGTATAACTTAAATCACTTTATAAAAGATTAATAAGGTTCTTGTGTAGGGATGATGCACACAAATAAAAAATAGTATAAAATTCAACTTGTAAAATGGTAGGGTGGTCAGGGCATCATGCGGGTACCCCTTGCGGTTTGCTTAGGCATTTTGGCAACATTGTTGCAATGTTGTTGCGTAGATGAGTCGGTTTGTGAGTTCGGGTTTTAGTAACGCAAGTAAAAGTCATTACCGGCCAATAACTAATTACAGTTCATAAAATATCATGAATGATTGTTTTGATATTTTGCAGACCAAGATGAACCGTAGAACAATACGGCTCTTGTTTAAAGTGTCGAGATATTATGAACATGCCTAAAATTTTATATAAAAAATTATTAGTTTTAGGTATTATATTTTATCATTTTGTTCGTATAAATTATTTTTGGTATAATAATCGTTATCTTTATTATTAAAACAAGTTTTACACATTTTTAATAGCATAGCTCAATAACACCGTTATATCATTTTTGTCCACTAAGTCCTCCAACCCAAAATTTTTTTTGAAACAATATATAAACTAATGAAAGCCTAAAGTTGAGTCTATGCAATGATTAAAAGTGCCAAGATAGATATCTAAATTAAGATATTATACAGCAAGGCATTTCTTTTACTTGAGTTTATGTACTATTGTATTTGGAACTTGAAGCAGCCATGAATGAACAAGTTGCAAAATCTTTGCTTAGAAAAAATAATATGTTGCCCCAATGATATGAAGACGATTGATTTGGACATCTAACTATATTCTATATGTTTTGTCATTATGAAGTTGTTATAAAGTATATAAAGAGACATATAAGTCATCATGTTATAAAGTACGATAAAATATATATTGATTCTTTTCAAGAACAAAGCAACTTAAAAAAAAAAAATAGGTTTATACATAAAATTTTAGCCTCTTAACTACTTGTTTATTTATGAATTTAATTACTTCGTTTTCTATGTCAAGAAAAAAAAAAATACATCGTTTTCTATATCAGCAAAAATATATATATATATATATATATTCTTCGTTTTCTATGTCAGCAACTTAACTAATTTAATAAAAAGTTTTTAAACTATAGTTCCTTGTTATTTTTATTCTCAACATAATTTTAGGAGTTTTCTTTATATTAATCTACTTTTTATTCTTTATCATAAAAAAACACTTGAGGATTGGTTACTAATTAGTTGCTAGTTGGTTAAGATAAGATACATGTAAATATGGGGAGGTTATGAGTTTAAGTCTCACTTATGTTCAGTGTGGGCTTTCGAGTTGTGGGTTTTCTCCTGAACTAAAAGGGTTGGGGGTGCGGTTCTGGCTGGAAAATCGATAGGTAGGCTCGATTAAAATAACACTTACGCTCCGAAACAGGTTCGCACATTTGTCGTTAAAAAAAAATCAGCTGCAATTTAAGTAATTAATAGGTTTTTCACCAACCTTTATGTCTATGCTATCTCTTACATACGAGAGGTGGCAAAATGTACATGTATATAAATGGAACAAGTCGAGTTGGTTAGACCCAAAAAAAAACTTTTTATAGGCTTTTAGTTTGTGTGTAAATAATCAGGCTACATATATGAATATAAAAATTTTATTTTTTTAATAATAATCTAACCCGCCTAATAGATTTAAGAAATTTCATTCATTAATATTACATTTTGGAGGGACTTCAACTTGGTTGACGTGTTTTCTTCTAAGTCTTTATATGTCTAAGAGGTAAAACTAACACAGTTCAAATACTTGAAAGTATTGAGATGTAGAGCTTATGTTAATTAGTTGCTAGCTTAATAACAATACTTGATCTAGAGGCTAAAAATGTTGGTTAATTACGTATTCTCGAGACGCCATGTTATAAGTTAGCAAGATATTAACGACTTTTTACATTGAAATGTGCATGTTAGAGCATATATGTCATTTATCATGTCCATCGATGGAAGTAGACCAGAAGTAGGGTTTGGTGCAAATATAATTCTGGCTCTAAAAGAAATTGAACTATTTGATCATGTTTTTAACAAAATTGTTTCTAAATTCTAATAGGATCATTCCATATGAATATTTTATATGTTTTGTGGTATGTTAAGTCCTCAAAAGGATCTTTTGATACCCAAAATTCGGCTGCTAGCAAATTTCTTGTTCTTAAGCTATTATAGGCCATACAGTCGGCCAAGAACTAGTTGTTAGATCTCACATGTTGGTTTCTAGAAAATGAAAAATTATGCTTTGTTTGTTTTTTTTCATATTATTAAAGGTGCGTGACAAACAAATATAAAATGTCATGAACCTACCGGGTCAAAGATGTCTTATAGTTTAACCTATTTTCCTAAATCCTCATGTGCAAAAGTTAAATTTGAGCATTTGGAGGGTTTGCTTTAGTTATCTTGTTAGGTTATCTTATAATAAGCATTGCCATTTGCCCTTTCTATCTTCTGCCATTGGATTTATAAAATGTGACCTTTTCTTCTTTAATAATAATAAAAACGACAACAACAATAAAAATATTAATGCTGTTATATTTGCCATTAATATATTTAAGTTGTTCTTTCTTAATTTAATGATATGCAATGAGATATTCCGATGAGCTATTTCAGGTTAACGACATGTGGGGGAGACTTGATTATGCATAAACTAAGAGGTCAACTAGCAACAGCCCATGTGTGCGAATGTTTAGTCTTAGTTAGTTACATGTGTAATCGATGGTTTTGGACCTAATTGTCACACATATTAAATCCAAATGGTACTTTGCCATCAAGTTTTTTAATTATGTTTTTTGGAGATAAAAGGTTTAAGAAACCTGACATAGCACATTACAAATTAACTGGGCCACAGGTGTCAAAGATAGTTGCAAAAAATAATATCGATTTTTAGTTATAAAGAAAAAAGTTATGCATGGTGCCACAATTATTGGATTGGCAGAGCAATCATTAAGTCACGAGTATAATGTTACATGCATGCACCAAATATCCAATTCATACTCGAGTCCACATTAAAAGTTTTATCGCAAATTATTAGTTATTTTTCATCAAAAAATAATAAATTTTCATCAAAACTTCTTTATTTTAAAAGAAACGGTGGAGCAGGCAACCTTCAAAGTTGCACTATGATTATATGATCATGGGCATATTATCGTCACTATCATAAAAAAACATTTTGTATTTTAATTAGAGGAAAACATATATGAGATGGTTATTGTGTTTGTAGATATTTTCATTTGCATGATGAAACACATTATTACTTGTTTGTTTCATGAATAGCTAGAAGTCAAATTTAAAATAGAAAAACATGCATGTTTGGTTGATTGTGAAAGAGATTGAAATTGAAATTCATCCGGACGATTACCTTCAACTAAAAGTGCAACAATATTTCAATAGCCCGATAGAATATTTAAATTCTAAGGTAATTTATGTAAGTTAAGCAACATATATTCTTTCTAGCTTTGTCACCATCGTATTTCAATTATCATTTTCCATTTTAATCTTTACTTTTTTCCTTAATAATAGTTATAATCTACTTTTAAATTAACTATTTATATTTACATCCTGCAGGGAAGGATTTGAATAATCCAATCTCTTGAACAGAATGAATGCATCTTGTAATCAAGATGTCCCATTGGGGACCGTTCTTTTCTTATAAATCTTCATTAGTGTGATCGATATCCATCATTGTTGAGGCATGCTAGCTTGCCGGTTATGTTAAAGATTCATATCTCACAAAGTATTAGACTTAGGAGCTGTTTAGTAGTCTCTAAATGATTAGTAAGAGATTTTATTTTAATGGTTAAAGGTAATCTTTATTCGTTTTCCATTAATTATTCAAACTTATCACTTGACTATTAAAATATTATAAACCATTAAGTATGTTTAGGTATTTCTACTTAATGGTTAAGAGGTAATCTTTAATCGTTTCCCACTAAACCATTAATAATTATTAAAAGGATATCAAACGACCCTGGTGTTTCCTAACTACATTTTTAGGTATATCTAGGGGTGTAAACGAGCCGAGCCGAGCCCGAGCTCGTTTAGGCTCGAGCTCGGCTCGTCAGAAAATTTTCAAGCTCGAGCTCGGCTCGTTTATTGTTAAATTATTAAATTTTTATTTTTTATAATTACTTTTATAATTATTTATAATCATACTTTTTATATAACATAATATATATTATTTAACTATTTTTTATCATAATAATATATTTAATAATATAATTTACGTAAATATGTATTTATATATTTAATATGCAAATAAAAAACTATATAAACAAAAAGCTCGTTTAGGCTCGCGAGCCAGCTCGAGCTCGATTTCTGAAGATCGGGCTCGAGCTCGTTTAGTAAACGAGCAATAATCTGAGCTCGAGCTCGTTTAAGCTCGGCTCGATTCGAGCTTTTTTCGAGCCGATCCCGAGTAGCTTGCGAGCTGGCTTGGCTTGTTTACACCCCTAGGTATATCTACTTGTGCTGCTATAATTATGTAAACATGCCAATGATTTTTTGGTCTAGTAGTCAAGGGAGAGGTGAGAGACTGTGCTTTTATTGGAGGTCTAATGTTTAAACTTAGACATTGGCGAACTATTACATGATGTACTAATTACTAACCACTAACTCAGCCGTCGAAAGTAAAAAAGTATGCAAACATAATATATATTCTTAAATCTATATCCAATTCATATTCTCAATTTTTTTTGTATAATCATACAAAGGAGACACTTTCTTACAAACAAAATGATTAGATTCTACCATAATTTCCAATAACTAAGTCACCTGTACCTTATTTCTTTTTCTATACCATCCCTTTCTGGCAGTATGACAATGGGAGGTCATATTCATACACTATTATTAATATGCGTTTTATCAATACACAAACATTATTGTGTTGATATAGTCATAAAACTTGTTGTATTATTTAGAATTTTGTCTATTGAAGAACATTAATCTTATTATTTTAAGGCTGAAAATTGTCCGCGCGTCCACTACACGTCAAAGGATAAATAATTAGTTTAATAAGCAAGACAATTATGAATTGAATCTTTGGATTCATCTAAGTATAAACAAATTTGATTCGATACTAATATGATAGATCTTGACATTTAACCATTAGTTATAAATTTTCTGCCAAGTTGTTAATCATCATGTCTACATTACAATAACCATTACTATAATTAATGTTATTCTCTTACCAAACATATTATTAGTTTTAGGTATTATGATTGTATTATTTAATTGTTAGCTTTGTTATAAGAAATAAGTCTACACGATTTTAATATCATAGTTCCATAACATTATTATGATTACCCACTAAGCCCTCCAACCTTGAGTTTTATTCTTAATAAATTAATGAAAACCAAATACGTCGAGTTTATGCATTAACTATTAGTATCAAGATAGAACGTTATCAATCAACATTAAGATAATTATATAATGCTTTCTTGAGTTTTTGTACTTGGAACTTAAAGCATTCATGAATGAACAAGTTGCAAATCTTCGCTTAGAAAAAATAACATGTTGCCAAATGATATGAAGACGACTGATCAGGACATCTAACAACATTCTAGATATTTTGTCATGATGATGCTGTTTAAAAGTATATAAAAAGACATATAAGCCATTATGTCAATATCCTTTAAATTATTTTAGCATGATAAAAAAACTATTGCTTGTTTTCAGAAAATAAATCATTCATTAAAATTATTTTCTTAGGTAACTATTGTTATTTAATTTACTCTATTTTTTACATGTTAGCCAATTGACTTGTGACATTTTTTGGGTATAATACCACAAAAGTTAATATAATTTATTATTTTTATGAGAAAAACCGTCAACCTAATTTAGTTAAATTAAAAGCCTTAATTTTTAAAAACATACGTTAAAACCCAAAACTAATTAAACTTGTGTATTTTTGCGGTTCTAAACAACCATTTTTTGTTATTATTTTTTAGCAACAAGTTTTATTTGTTTGAGTATATATTACTAAATAATCTACAGTAACTATAAACGGGTTAGTAACTACAATCTCGAAGTTAAAAATCATATGAAAATTTTATTTTAACTGTTTTAATATATATATATATATATATGATACACATTTGTATGTACAAACTAAAAGTATTTTTAGAAAATAAATCATTAATAACGTTTTAAATTTGTTCTCGTAATAATGTAGTTTTTTGAAATCATCCTAACTCAAACGTGATCAAACTACAAATAAACTTATAGTTTAAAGAAATGCCATTTTGACGTTACATGATGTGTTTATTATTTGTCGATAATAGATGACGTGTTATCTGAATAATAGGAGAAAATAATACTATACAGCTATTAGTAATTATATATATTTATAATATTTATTATATATATTATATTATTACGCGTAGAAAGATCACATGTATTGTGAAGTGTCCGTTAAAGAAGCGGTGAGCCTGTGGATCACGTCACCTCCGTGCTACCTTCCCGTCTCCTACAGTCAATCGCAAATTCTCTCTTTTGCCCCTCTTCTTTCAATTGTCTCTTTTTTATATCAACTTTGATAACCAAAACGGAAATATGTTCTTTAATATTAGCCACATTCATATATTTCCAGCAATAAATAAATATAACTCAATACAATGATAACACCGCTATTGCACTCTTTTATAATTTCATCCATTCGAGTTACTTATAAAATAAACATGTTATTTTTGTTTTAAGTTCTGATACGATCAATGGTTTTATTCTTAAAAGTAGAATATTATATATTTAGGTTGGCCATATAAAATATTAAGTTATTTTTTTTGCATATCATGTTAATTTAAAATACTTAGTTTTGACATGCTTTAATTTTTGGATGTCCTAAATATACGTTATATATTTTTTTTTAGAGGTTAGAAAGGCTTATAATCTTCACTTACAAGATTTCAACTCTTAATCTCTAGCATAAAAACAATACACCTTACCGTTCCGATTGTCCATGTAAGACATTCGGTATATTCATATACATACGATTTTTATAGTTCTTATTTATGGGTTTATAATTGCATATATCCCCTTCCTTAATATATTTTATTGTATATTTACCTAACTTAAAACTAAAATTGTATATAAACCCTTCTTTAATAAAAATAATATTAAATTAACTTATTTAAATTGACATTTTATTAATAATAAATTATAGGATGACTATTTTACTTGTGACTGTTTGTGATTGTTTTTGTCATAATTTGTTAGTTTTGTAACAAATTAAAAGTTTGATATTTGTATTGCATTTTATTATTGTTACTCTAAAAACTTGATAAAAAATATACTCAACATAAACGAATAAAATTATTAAAAAAACACAAAAAGAAAAAAAATTTAAGAAACAACTAAAACTCATTAGCAAAAGATGATTAAAAAAAACTAAAAAAAACTAAAAAATGTAAAAGGAAAAAAAAAACAAGTTAAAAATGAGTGAATATGAATTTAAAAAATTTAAATAAATCAATCTATAATTTATTTTAATAAAATAAATAAAAATAGATAAATTTGAAATTTTTTTCACTAAGAAAGGGGATATATGCAATTTTGGTTGTGATTTGGGTAAATATGTAATTAAAAAAATTAAAAGAGGGGTTATACGCAATTTTATTTTTGAATTGGATAAATATACAATTAAGTTATTTTACAAGGGCAAATATTCAATTTTCTCTATAATTTATCCCATTGTAAATATACAACAAATGTTTGCTAGAGAGAAAATATATACATGTAGTTTTAAGAATGCTCACTCAATGTTTTTTTAAATAATTAAGTATTAATTTTCAACCTCATATAATTAATATAGCTTAATAATAATATAGAACAAATCTTTTTTTTAACTATTTTTTAAAATAATTTTTAGAAATAAACCTCAAACAGAAAGTTAAAAAATTAAATGTCATTTTCTCACAATGTTGCTTTATAACTTTGTGTTTTTTTTTTGCAAAGTATTTGGGTGGATAAGATAAAATAAATAATTTAGAAAAAGTGGCGTAGGACGAAAGTACCCTCATAAGCGCATATGCTTCTGTTTTGTGTCTAAATACGTAAATAACCCAAATTCTCCCTTTCACCCACCCCTCCGGCAAAGCCCTTTTTGGTCATTTACTCTCCACCCAAATCATCTATATATCAATTTCCCCCATTTCTTTCTTCTTCGTCTTCGTCCTCTGATGGTTGATTGTATTGTACCTCTGCCAAATTCTCTTCATTTTCCTCCTTCACCTCCTTTCGATCGCTATAAATCTTTCAAATTTTTTAAAGTTTTGATTTTTGATTACTCAGTTCTTTGAATTCAATTCATAATCGATTAAATACATAACAAAAACAGAAACAAGAATAGAAGAAGATTGAGATATTTGATTGTTGGATACCCTTTTCCTCCATTTTCAGGGGATTTGGTCGTATCAATTCATGTTTTGTAAACGAAATCTAATGGGATTTCCGCAATTTAGGGTTTTTGTGTATTAATCCTACCTTTTAGAGAAAAAGAAAGGAATTTTGTTAGTAATTGGGTATGAAATTGAACGGAAAACGATGGTTTCATTAGCAATCGATTGGGTTATCCGATAAAGTGATTGTGGTGGTACCCGGTGGCGGAGCATGGATTGCAGAGTGTGTCCGGTAGCTGGGGACCCCTGGTTGATGATGGGGGGCGGTGGCTCCGGTGGTAGTGGTGGTGGTGGTGGTGTAGGGGGGCAGATGTTGGGTGGGGCCTTTAGCCATGAAAGCGAACATGATTTAGCAGCCATGGTTAGCGATTTCTTGGAGAATGAAAGCAGTTGTGGCGCTGATTCACGCTGCAGTAGCGACAGCGATTCGGGTTTCTGTGAACTTGCTCATCTCGCTGACAAGATTTCGGTATCTTTCTTTCTCCATTCGTGAATTCAATTTCTTAATGCGTCAATTATTGGTATTGAATAATGCTTTATACAGGCTGTGTTTGTAAGTTTTTGATTGTTTTCAGTTTACCATTAAAATTGCGAAATTTGGTGAATGATGGATGTATGATTCTTGTGTTAGATTGTTTCATTCAGAAATGGTAATTTCCTTTGTGATCAATTAGAGTATGTTTTGAATTATGATATATTTATGTGCAGTAGGTGAAACATGATAATTCCTGATGTTGCCATTAGTACTTCTTGTTGAGTTTGTCCCAATTTTAAGAGTTAGAATGACAATAGTTTTCTCATGTTTTCTTTTCTTATAATAGTAGGGTTAGTCTTTAATGATTGCAGTATAAAGTGTAGCAAAAGATACCAGTTTAGAAAAGAAGAAGATGAAGAAATAGAGAAATGGTGTATAAACTAAACCTTGAATAAACATGCAATTAAAGAAGAAATTAAAAGTAAACTAAAAGAGCCTCACACAATGTCATTCCTGCAGTAAAAACTATTGTGTGCTTTTGTTGTTAAAGAGCCTCACACAATGTCATTCTTGCAGTAAAAACAGGTGTGTAAATGTAATTATGTGACTGAAAGTTCACCACATGTTCTGTATTTACCACAACTCCACCAATTAGATGCATTCATAGGGGAATTTTTTATTTTTATTTTTGGTGTGATAATGGGTTGAATTTTGTAGAGAATTAATTACTATCTACATTTAGCATTCCTCTTCAATTGTTGCTTGTATTTGTGGTGAGAACTATGTAATACAAATACCATTTTTGAATCTGTAAGAGGTAATCTTGTGTGCAAAATTGAAGTGTATATTGCAATGCTTATAGAGCTAGTTCTTTAGACCCTTGACACAACACTCCTGCCCTGATCGGTGTTTATGCAGTACTACAAAGTTTTGCTGGATCAACATGAGATCGACATGCTGTCAGTGGTTCATTCTCTGATTTTATCTATTAATGCCATCGACCTCGAATTTATGAGATGTGTTTCATGTAATACTAGTTGCATAAGGTTCTGTCTGGTGAAACTTCTGAGGCTTTCTGGTTATGATGCTGCTGTATGCACATCAAGGTGGCAAGGCACTGGAAAAGTTCCTGGAGGTAATCTACAACCTTATTTTTTAATAAACATTTTATTAGTTCCAGCATGTGAAATTTTGGACCAAATGGACAAAACTGGGCTAATTTTGTTTTGTTGGTTGTTATTTGGGTTCGTTTGGGTGAAACAACATATCCCAAATGGGCCAGAACTAAAACAATGGTAATAATGTTCGGGTCAAATGGGTTGAATTGGGTTGGTTGACCTGCTATCAATTTTGTGTCCCTTTAAAAATAGGGAAATCTTTATAGAATATTAACCAAGTTTCAAGATTGTCCCAATAAAGTCACTCGTACTTTTTTTTTTTTTTCAATTAGATCACTCACTTTTGTGCTTTCTTTTTGTTGTGTTGCTAACATTAAAACTTTTGCATGAAAATACAGGGGATCATGAATACATTGACATTATAAACTATAACGGTTCAGGAAACTATGACCGCCTAATCATTGACATTGACTTTAGAAGTCACTTTGAGATAGCTAGAGCTGTTCCTTCCTACAACCGGATATTAAACTCTCTTCCAGTCGTTTATGTGGGATCATTAACAAAACTAAAACAATTTCTTCAAGTAATGGTGGAAGCTGCCAAATCATCCCTTAAACAAAACAACATGCCCCTTCCTCCATGGAGATCTCTTGCATATTTGCAATCCAAATGGCAGTCAGCTTATCAAAGACAATTCCACTCTGAATTAGAACCCATTTCTGTCCCGTTTGTTTCTCAGCGGAAACTCTGTAATGGGCACCTGAATCGGCTCAAATCTTTGATCCAATTCGAGCTGGAAACGGATAGGAACCATCTAAAGAAGCCCGTGGGGGGTCGAGTGAAGGTCGATAGGTGGAGAAGAAAAACACCATGAGAGATGTAAAGGATTTTACACGGTTAAAACAAGGTAACTAATACTTTTAACCCATCAAGATTGATGCTTTTTGGAAGTCCTGATGGGGGTGGTATACTTGATTTTTTATTTGCACCTGAAGATTTATTCTTTTCTTTATAGTCTTTTGTGGATTTCATTTTTCATCTTTTGATGATGATCTGATCCACGGTGTTTTGTTATGTGGATCTGAAGAAATTTTGGTTTGTTAATTCTTTTTTACTTCCATATTTGTTTATTTTGTTGAGTTGTTATAAGAGGTTGCTTGGACAATGTAATGTTCTTTAATTCACAGATGATAAAGTGTATTCCCATGGTTAAAAATAATGATTATGTTGCTCTTTTGGTTTCTGAATCTCTATTCTTGAATGGTTGTAAATTCTTTTTAGTATTTATATTACCCAATTCTTTTTAGTATTTATATTACCCAATTCTTTATATTATCCTAATGCAATAAACGCACCGACCCTGCCTCAATCTCTGTTGATATTGGTTATATCCCACGATCCATTCACCCAAGTCCCAACCATCACAATCTCTTTCTCTTCCTCTCGGTAATTCCTCCACCGCAAACCATAAAGAGAACGCCCACTATTCTTGCGACGGCAACCCCTTCCCGGCGACCTTCGCTTTTGGAGCACAACCGCGTACACTTAAAAATCGATATTCCTTCACCGAAGCTCTCTGTTTGCTCTTGAGCTAATTGGTACGGTTTTCTTTTCATTATTTCGTTTCGTTGTGTTATGGTTTCGTTGTCGATCGTTATTCTAAAGTGGGTTTCGGTTGTAGTGAGTTTGTGGATGTGGTTTGCATGGGTGCGAGTGGTCCGGGTATGTATGCGTATTCAGGTCTTGAGCGATTGTGGGTATGGTGTGGTGGTTCTAAGCAGTGAGGGCGGGGGGAGTATTTATATATGCATGTGTATTGTGCCATATATGTGTGTACTCTGTCGTATATGTGTGTATGATCATGTACATGTTGGTATCTTTAAATATATATATATATAGGGTCAGGATCTTTTCAGAACTCCTAAAGATTACGAGAACTGCGAAAACTCATCCTAGTCGTTGATTAATTTAGTTTTTATTTTTTATTTAATTGCGTAATCAATGGTATTAGTGTAATTTTATATGTGTGTATTAAATGAAATCCTTTATTGTGTTCATTTATTTAAGGTAGTTTTAATTTTCTAATCAATTGCCAAGATTGTAGGAAAAGAAACATTTAAGTGTCTTGAAAGAAAAAAAACATGATTCACGAATCTTCTCCTTCAATTACCAGAAACATTTTATATGTGTGTATTAATCGACTCATCATCATCATCTTCATATTTGATTACCAAAACATATTCCTTCTTATAAATCTTGATTCGCGTTCATCATATTATCATCATCGACTACTTATTCATTGGCGATTCTCAAAATCAAGATCAAATTTCTGTTTCTTCATCCTTAAAGGTAAATAGCAGTAATATGAGTTTAAGATATTTGGCAATTAATTCTTTTTTGAAATAGTTATCAGCTTATTCACGTATAAATTAGATTCATTTGTGCTTAATCCCATATCATGATTCTCGTTTAATCTCTTTCATTATGTAACGAAATATTGTCCCGTGAAGGTATTCATATGAACGCTAACCTTGACGGTGCTTTTATCAAAAACTAAATGAAGCAAACGGTTAATGAAGTTGATGTTGATGAATAAGGTAATACCGCACGTGTTCTTGGATGATCGGGGAAAATATGATTATGTAGTGGAAGGTTGGAAGACATTTATCTTTTGTTCTCGTGTAAACAATATATTAGCCTCGTTTTACATGTATCTAAGTTAACTATCTGCGTGTATGTAAATAATATATATCCTTGTTTTACACATGTAAAAACTCTTTGTGATGTAGTTATTAAGTTGTAGATTAAAGAAGTGTATTGGTTTGAATTATGTGTTAATAATCAATTCACACATGTGTTGTAGATTTACATATATGTTAGTAGTCACTTTACACATGGGGAAAATTAGTATAAGAATCGTTAACTGTCATCTTAGGCATGCACAACGATTATTTTATGATAATTGGTTTACGTATATGTAAACCAATTAAGAAGCTCATTTACATGTGTATATTATCATACTCTGTACATATGTGTATATTTACATATATGTAAATCTGGTGTATTAATTTATAAGATGAGAAGGATAAACTAATATAAACACAAATACATATATGTATACTTGCTCAATGTAATTTAACACATATGTAAACCTTACTATAAAATGAACACTATAATTTTCACACAAATAATACAGGTTCTTTAGGGCATAATACACATGTGTACAAAATTCAGTTTAATAACCAAACCAAAATATGAAAAAATGAATAATTTAAACCTAACACTAAAAGAGCTTTAATGGGTACAAATATTTAAGTCAATATTTTTTGCTATCACTTAACAAGCAGCAAAAACTAAAGTATTTCACACATAAGTAAATATGAAATTTACATTCAAATTAAAACCAACATGTTACTTTTTAAAATGTTTAAATAATTGATTTTTTATTGTTTTCTTGGTTGTCTTACTTTTACTCAATTTTCTCTCGAAACCTAATAAAAAGATAATATAAATTTAAAACTACAAAAAGAATTTGAATAAATGTAAAACAAGTCTATAATTTTGATTCTAACTTGGGATGTACTGAGAATCAAAATGTTTTTACATATACGTAAATCTAAAATTAGCTCTCAGAAACCAGCACATTACATTTTAATATGCCAAAATCATTGATTGCTTGTTGGTATCTTTATCGCTTCCCTTTTAATCGATCTTCTATAGCAGACCTAGTTTGCATGTTGTTTTTAGTTAAATTAGAAGTGATTTTAGAAATAAATATGAGAGAGTAATATAAGAAATCTTTCATATCTTTAGAGGGTTTCCAAAAAACTAAATAGTCTCATTTTACTAGTATACCCTTTATGTTTAAATTACACAAATTATGAAATTAATTGATATATTAATTTACATTTTTACCCTTTTTGATCTCAACCATTGATTAGTATAATCAATGGTTAATAAAAGTTCTATGAGTTCTCATTTTAAAAGAAGTTCTGTAAAGAACCTAACCCTATATATATATATATATATATATATATATATATATATATATATATTATGTATTCATGTGTGGTGTGCAAATCAGTGTGTTGGGTGTGGGTTGTGTGAACCCAAATTCAAATATGAATATGGGTTGACTTATAAGCAATCATACTGCAAGTGGCAGAATAGTGATATGAGTGTAAATTCGATGATTCATGTATGTATATATAAGCTTTTTGGTAGGTCATTAATGCATGGGTAATGGCATGCATGCATAATTGAGGGACATGTGTGCTAAATAAATAGAACAGATGGATGGATGTGAACAATGGTTATTTGATAAAAAAAGTTAATAATAATGCAATTTAAATAAATAAATAAATACTAATTTATTGAAGTGATTTCTTTATTTAAAATTCAAGGGTTGGGTCGTAAATATTTTGGGTGTGGAACTTAGTCGGGAAGCGAAACCGTACAGTTTGAACATTAATGTATAATAATTAATATTAATAGATATAAAATGTAATCCAGGTGTTCAGGGAACTTAATTTTCTACTCTGTGCGTGACTTGATTTGCTGTGCTATCTAAGGTGAGTTTACAACCATACTTTCATTGTAATCTTTTGAGGAAGAAAACATGTTATTTCTAAATATTCTTTCGTTAGATCAGTATTACTGTATTATCACCTGTTTACTAGTGTTGTAGCAATTTAAGTCCTCACTTTCGAACCGTTAATTTATGTACTTTAGCGAGGTAATTTTGAGTAGATCTACTGGGTTTGACAAACCCCACCTGGGCTAGTCACGCTAGCACGACTGCATGTCAAACGGGCGTTTAATTGACCTAATTTCTGTACCTGTGCTCTGGTAACCACAGCCGAGGCATTCATTACTTGTCAGCTTCGGTTGCGAACTTCATACACTATGTAACTTGCTATGTAGACTAGCTATCTACTTGATATACTTTGTTTACTGGATCTGTTTACTGATTTCATTACTGTTTACTAAAACCTGTGAACTCACCAACCCTGTGTTGACACTTTAGCATGTTTCTTTCAGGTTCTTAAGGTACGCACGGTTAGGAGCATCTCATCACTTCATGCATTTCTGATTTATTGAAATGGTCAAACGATGTTTTCTGCGAATTATATTTATCTGGGTTGCGCGTATTTTTGCGCTATTTGAAATTAAAAATGTTTAACTGATTACGCTTCCGCAATGTTTTCCTAAACTTATTATCAATTTATATTTTGGATTTATCTGACAATATTAAATGTATGTTTTGTGATTACTGTGTCGTTTGGTGTAACTATCGGCTGAGATCCTGGTATGTCACGCGCCTAACGGTAAAACCCCGTTTGTGGAAATTGAGGGTGTGACAGTGTTGGATGGTGTTTTAGGATTTGAATGCACCAATTTGAAGGTGGGATTGTTGGCAGGATCTGGATCCAATGGATATGCATAATTTACTAGACTGGGGTGGTGGTGGCGATGGAGATCAGGGGAGATGGATGTGGGGTAGAGCGGGACCTGCTTTAGTCGGTGATGGTGGAAGCCGGCGGTGGTGGCGATGGTGGCAGCCGGCGGTGGTGGCGATGGTGGCAGCCGGTGGTGGTGAATGGGTCGGATTCTGAAAGAAGAAGTAGAGAAGAAGAAGGGGACCCACTTCTAGTATTTCATTTAGTGTATGGGTATTTTAGACTTTTCACATCCACTTAACTGAAAAACTTAACAAAAATTAGTGTCAGGGACCAATCATGTTACGAATTGGCAAACAGTAAGGATCAAACCTATAATTTTTCAAAAGTTAGGATCAATATTGCAATATGGGCAAATCACATGGACCAATCGTGTAATTAACTTGGATAAATATAAACACCATTACATACCAAAATTGAAAGAAACCCATTTTCCACATCGCAACCCATTTGATTTTGACTGATTCTTCAACCAGAAGGACTTTTTTTTCACATATCACCTCATTCTCTCCTCCCATATAGACCAAATGGTGACGAGTATGATTTTTGGGATTAACTTCTGTTTGTTTCCTCCTGTGACTGAATCTTGAATCTTCATTAAGTCTTTGAATAAGAACACATATATTGGTGGTATTCTAAGCCATGATCCAATGGTTGTCCAAGTAGGGTTTGCATTTTGCAAGGTGGCATAAGGTGAAGACATGATCAGTAGATTCGTAGTATTCCCCACAGACCGGGCAAAAGCCATTAGGGATGTTACCCCTCCTAAAGAGAGCATCCGTCGTGGTTCTTTCACACCGACTTGGTTAAAAAAATTTAACATTCATCCAAGTCAATAATCACTGATGTTATTATTTAATGAATAGTAAGAATCGTATTTGTAATTTTTCAACATTAGGGAAAGAATGTAATATGATCTTACCATAGAGACCATTGGTGTAATTAACTATTAACTATAATTTATATTTAAGTATTATTGGGTTAGGCTAGTACTTTCGTCTTGGAAATGATTTAGAAAAATCGAGGAATAGATGCGAGGAATAGGTAGACAAATATAAAAGCGAAAGTTATAAGGAATAATGGATGGGTTTGGTATCACTTTGAAAACAAGACGTAAGCGAGATGCTGGGCTCTTAATCCAACAAACAAACAAAAAATGTTGATTGCCGAATATTTCTTGTCAAAATTATCAAAAATAATCTATTAGTAATGGTCTTGATTTTTAAAAATTGTTACATTTTTATCGGTAAATGTACGATTCTGTTTCAAATTATAAGTGTCATTTTAATCAGGCCCGTCTATTTGTTTCCTAGTTTGGACCGAATCCTAATCATCTAAAAAAACTCACAACTGAAAAAACTCTCTAATTCAACCCTAAGGACTTTACTTAAAACGAAACTTAAACTCAAAAACTATGTATGTCTATCTCACCCAATGGCGGGGCTACCTTGTAGGGTGGGGGGGCAGCCGCCTCCCGTAAAAATTTTTTAGCGTTATATGTATGTGAAAATCTCAAACGCCCTCACTTAAATTATGCATTCGCCCAAGTTTTGCCCCTCATGAAAAAATTTTCTGGGTTCGCCACTGATCTCACCTTAACTATATATTTATACTTACATGTTTATTAAACACTAGCTTTAGTAAACTCGTGTATTACACGAATTGAATAAATAAAAATGTAAATATAATAAAATTTGATTAAGAATAAATGATATTCTAAGATAAGATATAATTATAATTACATATGTGTAAAAGTATAAGTAACAAAACAATGATATTAACTTTTTAAATTTTTTTAAAATAAATTTACACATTTGGTTTAAAAACAAAATGTATTAAAAAATGTCATTTTTTAAAATTTCTTATTTTAACTGTCAGTTTTAATTATTTTTAGTTTATAGAAAAATTACTTTTAATAAACAACATCAATTTTAAAATATTTCATATTTTAAAAAAGTTTGATTTTCTAGAAAAAATTCTTATTTATAAAAAATATTTTTTAGAAATAACATTAATAAAAATTATTTTTTAATTTATTAAAAAAAAAAAAAAATCTCCATATTAAAAAAAAGTAACACCAACGGTCAGATTTTGCTTGTCGTAGATCGAGAATTCGATCTACTACTATATTCAGGCTTCCACAAGCAATCAGCAAACACCAGAACCCATGGCTTCTTTCCAACACACCTTCTTCTTCTTCCTCATTATCACCATCATCATACCTGCAAGAACCTCCATCGGCGTCAACTACGGCACCCTCGGCGACAACCTCCCACCACCCTCACAAGTCGCCCACTTCCTCAAAACCCGAACCACCATCGACCGCATCAGAATCTTCGACGTCAACACCGACATCATCAAAGCCTTCGCCCACTCCGGCATCCTCGTCTCCGTCACCGTCCCCAACGGCGACATCCCCTCACTCACCAACCCCCGCAACGCCCGCCGCTGGATCGCCACCAACATCAAACCCTTCTACCCCGCCACCAACATCCACTACATCTGCGTCGGCACCGAGGTCCTCCACTGGGGCCCGCAGAATCTCATCGACAACCTCGTTCCCGCGATGAAGGTGCTCCATTCGGCGCTTGTGAAAGAGGGGTTTGATGAGATTAAGATTTCTAGCCCGCATTCGTTGGGGATCCTTTTGTCGTCGAATCCACCCAGTAATGCCTCGTTCCGACCCGGATGGGATGTGGGTACTTTAGCCCCGATGCTTCAGTTCTTGAAGGAGACCAAATCCGGGTTCATGGTTAACCCATATACCTACTTCGGGTATTCTCCGGCGAATGCTAATTTTTGCCTCTTCAAACCCAACCCCGGATTGTTCGATAAAGCCACCGGAATAACGTAAATCATCTACACTACACTACAATCGTGTTAATGCTTATCAAATTAGGTATACATTGAGCTACAATCTAATCGTTTTTTGCTTTCTTGATGAATTTGAAAGGTATACAAACCAGTTTGATCAGCTGATGGACGCTGTTCACGTGTCGATGAAGAAGCTGGGGTTCCCAGATGTCGAAATCGTTGTGGCGGAGACAGGGTGGCCGTCCGGCGGAGATCCGGCGAACGTTCACGCGAATCCGGCTAACGCGGCGGCGTATATCGGTGGTTTGATGAAGAAAGTTAACTCCGGTGACGGAACGCCGTTAATGCCTGGACGGAAGTTTGAGACGTATATATTTGCTTTGTTTAACGAGAACTTGAAAGGTCCGTCGTTGGATGAGAAGAATTTCGGGTTGTTTCGACCCGATTTTACGCCGGTGTACAATGTTGGGATAATGCACGCGGCGCAGGTAATTATTTCCTCCGACATTTAGTTTGACTATTTTGACCTTTCACATGTTACTTTACGGTAACAACAGGGTTTACGTGGCCCGTAAATACTGAACACAGTAGCCCACGCACCGAAAGTTGATGACCACGTGCCCCTCACTTATTCAAAATTTTTGTTTTTACTTGCTGTTTTTTTATTGGTAAATGTTTTTCGAATAAAAAATTATATTTTTTAACTGCAATTTGTATATTTATATAAGATAATAATTGCAGTCTACCTTATGGTCGTAATAACAAACACTTGATTTTTGTTGTTGATTATTAATCCGGTTATCAGATACAAAACTATGCATTTATATGGGTTAGACTCAGTGTTGTAAAAGTCGGCCGATTAATTGGTGAGTAATCGCTAGTCAGTTGGTTACTTTGCCGATTTCATGTAATCGTGGATAAAATTTATGACCGATAAAATCGGACCTAATTGAAGCAAATCGGTTCTAATCGGCCACTAATCAGCGGCTAGGTTCGGTCACATTCCGGTCAGATTCCGGCCAAATGCTTGAAATTGCAGTGAAACCTTAAAAATTTTGGCCAAATACGTGTAAATTTTGGTCTAATGTGTGTGTATATATGTAAATCTAAATATTTTTATAAAACTTTCAATCTGGTGGCTAGCGGCTAGCGATTTTTACATTATTTAGAATATTTAATTCATTTACTATCACGAAAAGATGTTAACTAATATTGCTTTTTGGTGGAAAGAATAAAATGTCAGAAAGGTGCCATTAGATCCTCACATGACCCTTTGATAATTGTAACGTTACTATACATAAATAATTAAATATCTAGGAAAACGCTAACTTTTCACAGCTAACGAATCTGCGTCTGTACAGGCTCCTTCTCCGGCACCTATGGCGGCTGCCGCCTTTGGACCCTCATCCTCGGTTGATGCACCATCGTCCTCCGGTGGTCCTTGGGACGATGCTCCATTCTTTAACAAAACCACACCTTTGACCGGCTCACCAGCTTCTTCTACCGCAGGGGGTCCTACCACTGTGAATGCCAATGTTCGTGATTCATCGCTAGGTACCACCACCGCAAATGTGGTTCTTGCCGCCAGGTTCGCTGCGGTGATCATTTTAGTCATGACTTTATTCGTGTAGATCATATGTTGGAGTGTCTCGGACTATTTTTAGATAACATTGTTTTGGAATATTGACGGATGTTAGATTACTAGAAAGCATTCGAGAAGTAGTCATACATTCTTTTTGAGACATTGTAATGTTTAATTTTTTGCACGATTGATGCATTTCTGTAGACATTAATATTAAGAATCAGCGTACATCTACTGCTGTTCATTTTATTAATATATATGATCTTTTGCTAAATTTTAGTTATTCAATAAGTTATAAGCTAGATAAAATTTTCCAAATCATAAGAGAGGCTTCTATTGAAATTGGGTTGGAACCGGCTAAAACATTTTCCAAATAACATTTTCCAATAAGTTAATACTTGCATTCAAGCTTCGCTGAGATCGATATGAGGACTAAGCCTTCCATTGAAATTGGTTTGGATAATAGGTAAAAATGTAAAATGAAAGACAGGGTGAAAATATGTAATGGGCCAGGGTTGATTGGTTTGAACTTTGAATTGAAAATTTAAAGTTTATTTGTGGACTTTCGGAAGGTTGACCAGGCCTTTTCTGGGCTTAATTTTACTATAATTGAGTAGGCTTCTATTGGGCCAGAGTTGATTCGTTTGAACTTTAAAGTTGACTTTTGGCCTTTGGGGAGTAGAACTGTAGAAACTAGAGAGTAGAGACTGCGGAAGTTAACACTTTAACTGGGTCACTTTTGGGCTTAATTGACTTTAGTTTTGCTGTATTTGAGTTGGCCTCTCGTCTTCAGGACCTCAAATCAAGTAGTTTCCTGTTTGAACAGAATGGATTTGTTTTTACAAAGGCCTTATGGTACGATGGTACCCTTTTTGATATAGCATGATGTCCCATTCCTAATTAGTTAGTGTACATTTAAAAGTACTTTTAGAGTGTGTATGAGTTTGTAGTTTAAAAAAAATTAACATATACGATTGCCCCTTGGACTCCAAAATATATTATTATGCCTGGCAAAATGGGCGGGTTGGGTTGGGCAGGATAACGGGTCAGGATGGGTTCAGGTCAAGACGGGTTGTTTCATATAAAGGGTTATTTTGGTTCGGGTCAAGACGGGTTCTCACCAAAATGAGTACGGATCAGAACGGGTCAATTTTAAAAAGCATCATTTTACATCTTTTCAAAATGAGAACGGGTCAGAACGGATCAATTCTAAAAAGCGTTATTTTACATCTTTCCAATTGAGTACGGGTCAGAACGGGTTCTAACCAAATTCAGTGTGAGTCAATATATTATTTCGAGAACATTAAAAGCTATGATTGGTATCACCATGTTGAAATCCGCGTGATAAAACAACACTAATTTACACAAAATTTCACCAATAACACTTGCGGGTATTTTAATTTCATTTCAACAATCGTCGGTAAACAAAAACCATTCTCTTTTGTTACAACCCATTTTGACCCGCAACTCCTTTTCTTCAGCCCAATGTGACCCGTACAATTATTTCTTTACTTTCATGCATGCCTATTTAGATCCTCTTGAAAATAATATGTTGCCCAAGACAACCCACATGCTAATATTAGAAGTCCAAATAGACCCATTTTTTATTGCTTGGGCTAAATTTGCGAGGTCGAACATGTATCATCTATCAAAAGTTCATATATTTACATTGAGTTTAGGTCGGGACCCAGTTTGAATGTGCACCTCTACCTTGGAGCATCTACTAAAATCAGAGAAAACATGTACTACCATTAAATAGTAAAGTATTTTTATTTTTTCTATGTATGTAACATTTATAAAGATTTTACAACAATAAAACTATATTAAAAATTGTGCGGTCTTTATAACTAGAAATAATTTAAATAACTTTAGTAGTTACCCTTTGCTATTTCTTATTTTTTACCACAAACATTAGTCTAGTCTCACTTTAAGTTGTGTCAAAAGAAAACCAAACTGCCATTCTAAAAAAATAAACTCTTCGTAAAGATAAAATTTGTGGGGCCGCACAAAGGGGGTGGGGCTATATGTCATTAAAGAGTTGGTCTGATGAGGAACATGGGAGGTCTCCTTCTCCTTGTGAAATGATTAAAAAGGTCAAGAATGTACCAGCGTATGCTAAAGGAAGAAGCTTTATTCACAACACTAATGTTCTCCATCATATTTGGGTCCCATATCTAATGTGTTTCTCTAAAACCCTTAATTTTTTATAATAATCTTCAAGGATATATAATGGTAACTTTTTATTTATTTTTAACTTTTTATCAAAAGATTAACGCGTGATATTTATATCCAATCATTTTGGCAAGTAATTTGCATGTTAATTGTAATTACAAATAAAAGTGAAGCGATTTATACGAGAAAATCATGAAAATAATGATTTTATAAGAAGCATTATATCATTATATTGTTGTCATAAGCTATCCGCCTTATAGTCAAGAGACACATGACTTCATTGTCGTGTATCCACTTTTGCTGTGTCTCGCAACATTTGTTATTATGGTTGCCTAAAGTCAGATGCTGCATGACTATATCGTGAATCATCTTTTATTCATGTATCATTATCAGGCGTTATTCAATGGTTCCTAGCTGATAAAATATCAACACGTACCACATGATAATCGGGAACTTACTCCCTGGCCTGTTTGCAATGTCTTTTAATACTTTATTTTTAAAACGTTAGATGTTATCTTACTTATCATACTTCACTTAAGCTACAAAACAATTAAGTTACATAAATATGTCACGGGCAGAAATCAAACCCCTTGACCTCAAAAAAAGTTTCACCACTTTAAATTTAAATTGGCCTTATCACTAAACCTAACTCTCCATCCCACGTCTCATAATGTTGAATATTAATGAAGTGGTTAAACTAACATGTGCATGCTAGTTTATTAAAATCCGGTAGAAGAGAATATAAAATTATGTAATGTAATTTGTATGTGCTATGTAAGTATTAAAGTATGTATGTTTATTTATTTCAAACTAAGATGTTTCAGAATATATAATTTTGATAGCACAAACCATAGGATTTTAAAATTACAAAAGAATGTTTGAATAAGGAATGTTATAATCATAAAATTAGAAATAATATAACAGCTGATTAATCAAAGATAATATTAAATATTACAAAGACTTAATTAAACATTTGTGAACTATTCCAAACTAATATAATATAAGTGAAATAAAATATAAGTCTTGGCCACCCGGGGTGGCACACTGATTGATACTATTCATACTCCTAAAAGCCATATGCATGTTATGCACTTGTTGAATTTCATGCTTTTTGTTACATTATTGTATTACCTTTTATCGCATATTATATTATTATATTTTATTTGATTTTATTTATTTTGAAAATTAATTTATTTTATTCTAGTCATGTCTAATTAACTCTTTAAAGCTAGTATAAGTAGTTCTCAAATTTTTGATAAACTTGTATCAAAAGTTTTTAGTTAATTTAAAGTGTAATTTTTTAACCGCTAAATCATACATCCTTTAACCTAATTTCTAAACCTATATGCTTGTTGTCTACATTAAGACTAAATCTACACTTTCATTAATCATTTGTACAATAGACAAACATCAAAAGCTAAAAAAAGGTTCAAAATACTTGCCGTTCAAAATCAAACTTAAGATTAAAACTTTACTCCTATTATTAATTGATGGATAAGAAAATAGAAACCAATAGTAAAGCTACACTTTGACGATGGAACTAAAAATGAATTTCCATATACAATCATAGTGGTTTGGTAATTAATGATTACATGATATAATAGATAAACCTTTGTTTATACCATTGTTACATCACCTTTTAAAAATGATTATTTTCTATAGATAAAATTTTACAATGCATTTGTGTCCTACATATCTTATTTATGATATTTTTAAAAATTTAAAACTGCTATTGAATATGATACATGTTTGAATGACTTCAGATGACAGATAAAAAATAAAATAAATTTTATGATTATATTCACCTTAACTAGTTGGAAAAGTACGTATGGGTGAGGCTTTGTTGGGTTGTGGGGGCTTGTTTATTTGGTCAGAAGTGAAATTTCATATGTATTTTATCCGAAAATTTTATATGTATTGAGTTTGGTCTTCAAATACTTATATTCACGCTCCGCCACTAAAAACTATGGTATCAAATTACAAAGAATTTGTTGGATGACTTTTAGCTCGAATTGATTGTTCAACAAAATGTGAATATAAACTTGATTTGGAGATTAATAAAGTTAATACGCATATGTCACATCTAGAACCTACAAATTCAATGAAAAAAAATATGATCACATAAAATGTTTGGATTCAACAACTATTCTAGCTTGGTAATTGCACTCTTACATCACATAGACATACGTTGTTAACATATTTGCATAATGGATAAGTAAATGGCAGTACAATCACACAAACATTCTTTAATGATATTAAACCGAATAAATTACTATGTTTTATGTAATCACAAACAATGCCAACATAATATTCAACAAAAATAAGCAACACAATTTGTTCTTTAATGATATTAACCCAAATTAAAAAAAAATAATAATCTGTAATGATGTGAAAAATATTTTGTTTTTTCATATATAAAGATGTTATCACACAAATTCACTTTAAGTACTTGGTGCATAAACAAACAAAAGTGGATTCATGTCCCATGTATCTAAAACTGAGATAAACATTAAGATTGTCAAATGCCACACCCCTTATGTGACCATAAGGAGTTTGGTTGCAAATAATCATGGTTGGAATGATGATGGATTGAGAAATTAAGAAGATATTTAATGAATTGAATGAAAGAATGCTTTGTCACAGTTGTTTCTTTCACTCCTCTTCCTTCTCTCTCACCAAACAAGTGTCTCTTTCACTTTTTTCTTAAACTCCACTTAAAATCTCATAAAAAAAACATCAAAAACTTCAACAAGTTGTACATACCACTCAAAACTATAACTTTGAGGTTTAGAACTTTCACAGGATTACGCCGTTCATATGTTAAATTTGAGTTATTCTGAGTTTTGTCATTTGTGACTTACAAAAGACTACGCCAAGTGAAACTTTTGCGGTATGATTTCCGGCACTAACGTAACAAATGCTTAATTTGTATATTCCATGTAATTTTAAGTAAAAAAACATACAAAGAACCTTGTTTTCACACATTATTATTACTTAAAAGTTAAAACACATACCTTTAAGTCCATTCTATGCATTCATATCTCACACATTACATTAGTACATAAATTTCTAGATAGTGTATAAACATAAATAATTGGCGTATAGTGTGTTTATTTATGATAGATAATGTTTTTCATTTCTATATTTATAGAAACAAAATAATGATTGAGAATTCAAGAAGCCATTAAATTGGACTTAATAGAAAAGTGTACCTTTTAACTTCAAAAATCATAAAAAAGCTTTACATTGGTTTTTATCACCCATCAATACACCCACACACACACACTCACCCACCAAAACAACTAAAGTCTAAAGACCCCATTCCACCAACCTCTCTTTCTCTCTCTCTCTCTCTCAACCACCATCACCCCCACCACCCACCACCACATTCCTTCATACTTCATCCATGGATGATAAACAAAAACAAAACAGCAAGAAAAACAACACCAACAACAAAAAGAAGCAAAAACACAAACACCCAAATCACGAATCCACCTCCGATTACTCCTTCAAACCCTCATCGGAAGTCAAAGGCCTCCGCTTCGGCGGTCAACTCATCGTCAAATCCTTCACCCTCCGCCGCGCTCAGCCCCAAGAACTCCTCCGCCTCCTCTCCCTACCACCACCACCACCCACCGCCACCACCACCGCCGCCGCCGCCGCCACCCTCCCCTCCACCACCGCATTCATCCCCACCAACTTCACCATCTTAGCCCACCATGCATGGCACACCCTCACCCTCGGTCTCGGCACCAAGAAGTCAAAGGTCGTCATCTTCGTGTTCGCATCGGAACCCATGAAGGTGTCGGTGGACCGGGCGTTTCCGGCCCAGATACCGTTGGGGGAGGTGAACCGGCGGTTGATCAGAGGGCTCACCGGTTCTGAAATGGCCCGGTTCAAGTTCAGAAAAGGGTGCATAACGTTTTATGTGTATGCGGTTAGACGTGTTGGGGACATTGGGTTCTCGTGTGCTGATGATCTGAGGGTAGTTTTGGAATATGTTGTGGCTTTGAATGATTTTGTGGATCATACTGCAATGCTTGCGATGCCTAATAGAAGGAGTATTGCCTTTGCTCCACCTGCTGCTATGGCTCATTAGCCTTGTCAAAATTACTGTATTACCCTTTATTCTTCTTCTTCTTTTTTTTCTTTTTTTGAAGAGAAATATTTTTGGGATTTTTTGATTAATTTCTTGTGAGATTTTATATTTTAGAAAAAAGTTTAAATGTTTGATGTCACTTGGGATCTCAATAAATTGGTGTGACAGTTGTACTAAGTGTTGGTTTCTAATTTCTATGTGTTTTTGGTACGAGTCCCACTATCGACCCACTTATATGACAACAACAAATGATGTATAAAGAGTTTCTTATTTGGTTTGTGAGTTTATTTGGAAAAGTTTTTACAGCCATTTGTTTAGAAAAATGAAAATTAATATCATATGTATCTTAGCTTCTACGATAATAAATTGAAAATGAAAAGAAAGATATTTTGTTTTTGATTGGTTTTATCTTATTGCTTTGTCGGTAGGTAATTTTAATGGTTTGATTTTGTTTTCACTTGTTTTTTGCAGATACTGTAAATTCTTGAATAGATAGAATCGTGTTATTACTTTATTGTGAGAAAAGAAAAAGATATGAATCATGTAAATATCTTTTAAGTTGTATTTTTGACTAATGACACCTTATTTAATAATATTATAATACTAAGAATAAAGATTATTCTAACGGCATCCTATTTATCCTATGTTTTGCTTTCTAGATAAATAATTATAAAACTACTAATTATCCTCCGTACAAATGGTTGATGTGAGATACCCCAAGACTTTATTAAAAATAAAATATGTTTTGAGCTCAAGTCTCATATGCGATAAAAAATAGGGGATTTAGGTTGGGCCAGTAGGTTTTTTCATCTGAGGTGGCTTTTCTTATTAGGATGGTTTCGGGTTTCATACTCATGTAATGAAGATGATGAGGTAAGCTAGTGGCCTGTCAGTGATTCTTTAGCCGTTCAAAATAATATAAAAAATAATAGTAACAATAATAATTATATATCTGAATCTCTAGTTAATATTGAGTTGATACCATTGCCGTCAAGAAAATTTTGTTCTCTTAAGAATAATAATATTCTTTCAAAAAATAAAGACGTTAGTATATTATTGATTAGAACAGTGAGTCTAACTACTACAATAAAATGTCTAAATTTCATAAATATATGTACGAATTATCTGACTATAAGAGTCTGCCAATCTATTACAATGAACGTTTTTAAAATCGTTGTAACGAAGGGGACACAAATGCTTTCACCCTAAACACCTACAAATATATGTGTTACGTCGGTGTGATTCACACAAACTATTTTTAACCATAACCAGCCTCACATGTGCACACACTCTTAGGGTGGAAAGGCACAATTTTTTAAACCCTGATTACAGATTCTACCATGAGCATCCTTTAAGGCTTCAGGATTCATGAATCCAAATTGCAAGCCGCTACCCAAACCCACCAGACTCTCGGTGGCGTTCACGCAACACCCAATTGAACCCAACGCCACAACCCAAAAACGCCCGGACCGCCCTTAGTCCCTTACCCCTATGCATGTGCATGTATTTACTGCTGGGAAATGGTGCATCGGTAATGTGGGTTCTCATCTCCTGTCATTGCTAGTTGAGCAAATTAAAACGTCGGCAGAATCCACAGGCAAGACACCACCCCCAATCTGACTAGTGCTGCTGCCTCCCATTTATTTATTCAAAGTGATCACTTATTTATTCAAGATGATTTGATTATTTATTTATTCAAAATTCAAAATGATAATTTATTTTAAACTTTTGACTAAATATATTTGTTTGTTTTCGTGGCTTTTACACAATCATTGCCTAAAATATGTCAAGTCATTGAAAAAATATATGATGATTACTTTGACAAAGTATTTAAATCTGTTTTTCTTGTCAAATAATAACAAGGTCTGAATGTTAACTTGGATTGTTGTTATTTATAAGTTTTAATTTTCTTTTTGCTTCGATTAATGTTTTTCTTTTCGTTAATCTCTAGGCTATCTCTTAAATATGGTTCTTGGTGAATGTAGCACATATTCTCCCAAACATTCATCTCGATTGGGCCTCATTCTGTTTTCTTCAACTTTCCACTCCATTTTACATTTTAATTTATACATATTTTTTTAACATCAACTCGTGTTAAATAAGTTGATGGTTTTAAACATGTGAAGTTATAACGTGCTATCAATCAACTACTTGTAGTCGTACACTAAGAACGATTATGGAAAACCTAATAAATTATAACGCTTATATATGATGACCAACGATGAGGTTAAGACCAAAGGAACTACAGTTTTCACAGTGTAATGACAATAACGAAATCGGTAACGGTATTCATCTTTTTAGGTTTTCGGTATTCGGTATTCGGTATTCGGTTCCGGTAATTTTCAATGGTAGCAGTACCGATCGGTATCAAACCGACAAAATCGGTACGTTATTTGTTTCACACTTTTACCTATTTTCGGTATCGGTATTTGGTAAGGTACCGGTTCATTACCTATCTCATCCGTACTCTATGCCATATAGTATTTCTGATTTTGAGTTTCCTGGATGATGAATTGAATCTTGCATTCTTCACTTTCAAATTAACATTATTTTGGTGCTACTTTAAAATATTTACTCGGGTAAGACAAATGTTATAGAACGAGTGTGTAATTTCTTTGAGATTAGTACCAGAATCCATGAGAATTCGATGCCCAAAAATCTGACCAAATGATCCCTTATGTAGGGTCAAAACCCCATTGTTTAGAGGGATTTGCCTCCTTGAATTGTAGAAGTTTCTTTCAACCAAACACTAAAATAACCTTGAGCAATTACACATTTTGCATCTTTTAACTTATATCAATGTATATTCTACATGTAAAAGTACGTAACACTCCCGTAGGGCACTTTATATTCGGGATAGCTTAAGCCCAACTTCATTCATAAATCATAAGTGAGCCCTAACCAATAGAATGGCCTGCCTTGTATGACCGTAAGAAAAGGAGAGGTCTTGCAAATTTGCATGCACTTTAAAGCTAGCCCAACTATCAGTCTTAATGCACCTGTGACCTGCCTGCACTTTAAAGCTAGCCCAGATAACACTGGCCCAACACAAAAGCGTGTTTAAAAAAAAAAATACTAACGCCCACCGTGGGGCTCGAACCCACGACCACAAGGTTAAGAGCCTTGCGCTCTACCAACTGAGCTAGACGGGCTACTTGTGGCAGTCCGTTTGATAGTATCTATAAATACCACAAGATCAAATCAATAACGATGAGATTTCTAGGGTTTGAAGAGGTTAAATCTGATGTGTTGAATTTTAGCTTTGTTGTGTCGTCGTCGAGTCCTGAAGCTAAACATGGAAATATGGGGATGGTCGACGATGCTTCAATTAACATTCATTCTAGCTTTACTCTTTGGGTTAGGTTTAGCAGTTGCCATTGTTATTGAATCATTTAGAAGAAGATTCAATCACAGGTATTAATTATCTCCTCAACCCCTGATTTACCATGATACTTTGTTCTGATTTGGTGTTTATCCCTCACTGATGTTGAGTTTCTTTTCACAGTCACCTCCTAGCTCACCCGATCTTTGAAGATCCAAATTCTTTGAAACGGGTATGTTTGTGATTTGATTTCTTGCTTCTATCTGTTATTGATTGTCACGCATTTGTATCTCATTGGAATGTTGAAGACGTAATTAGTGAGTCATAGCACCATTGTAAGTATGCAGACATAGGAAATTTCAACATAAGAAACTCAGAAATCCTTTTGCTAATGATTCGATTGCATTGAGTAATCTTACGTATTTATGATCTTCGTAAATTGGTAATTAATACTAACTGAATTTGATCATTTGTATCAGGTTGAATGCCCTTACATATATGATCCAGCAGAAAAATATATTTCATTGATTGTTCCTGCATACAATGAAGAACTTAGACTGCCTGGCGCTCTTGATGAAACAATGAAGTGAGTAAAGACAACACTGTCTCTTTGGATATTGAATGAATCTTCAGTTTAAATTACATTTTAACCGCTGATAAAAATCATAGTTTGTGCGAGAATAAGCAACCATATGATGATTTTACATAGTAGAGGACATCGGTTGCAGATTTGCATTCTTGGTAGAATAAAAGATATGTTTTCTAAGATAGTTGTATACTTGTATGTATGACTTGATCTGTAGTTCTGGATTATTATGTGTAGTTATCTTCAAGAACGGGCTGGAAAGGACCACTCATTTACTTACGAGGTATTTTTTTTTATTGAATTTGTTTTTTTTTTTGATAAAATAGTTGTTTGGTGCCATTTAAAAGCTTAATTTTGGCATGATTGATTCTTGAACAGGTGATAATTGTTGATGATGGAAGTAAAGACGGAACAAAAAGAGTAGCTTTTGACTTCGTGAGAAAGTATAAAGTAGACAATGTTAGAGTTGTGCTTCTAGGAAAGAATCAGGGCAAAGGAGAAGCTATAAGAAAAGTCAGTCCTGTTTATATGATTTGATTAAATCATCTTTCATCTTCATGGTGTTTTTAATTGTGTCTTCAAAACTGATCAAAGCTTGTTGCTTTTGCGAAAGCATTGTAAAACAGGGAATGCTTCATTCTAGGGGAAAACTACTTCTGATGCTAGATGCTGATGGAGCAACCAAAGTTGATGACTTGGAAAAACTTGAAAACCAGGTTGGTAACTTGAAAACCAGGTTGGTTTCAGTTGCAGTTGTCATATACTCGTATTATACTTATATGCAGGTTAAATCTGTCTTAATATCTCAATAGAACTGACATTATCATGCATTTACTTAAATTGTTTGATTTGGTTATGTTTATGAGTTTACCTCTATCGTCTTAAATTTTAAAAAGTAGCCAACAAAAAAGGATCAATGGGTCGCACAAGTTAATTTTTGCTTTCTTGTATTAGCTTTCTTAAAATAGATTATTGTTGTGGCACTATAGTTTTTCTAATCAGACTTGATACACCAACTAGCTCTTAAATTTTGGGCAAAACACGTCCTGATGCAAACCCGACTTGATGCAATCCTTCTAAAGCCGTCAAAAAACAGCCTTTTTTTATCCAAACACATTTGTCCATTTACTTAACCTGCCTGACCGGCCTAGTACATTGATTGTTGAAAGGGTATATTGTAAATAGCAGTTGATGTTTTCCTTCTTAGATCTTTGCAGCTGCCAAAATGAAACATCAATCAGCTGGAGATTTAAGTGAACAAATTCAAGATATCCCTATTGTGGCATTTGGTTCGCGTGCTCATCTGGAGAAGAAAGCTCTAGCTACAGTTAGTTTCTCGGGTTTAGTTTTATTTTTTCCGTTGCTTTGTTTCTTTTCTGAACAATTCCATTTTATGCCTCAGAGGAAATGGTACAGAAACTTTTTGATGAAAGGGTTCCATGTTGTGGTCCTCCTAGCTGCCGGTCCTGGAGTTCGTGATACACAGGTTATCTCTTCTTTATGAAATGCATCCAATAATATAATTCCACTAATGTATCAAATTGACAAAAAAAAAAAGTTAAAAAAATTTCTTTTTTGTAGCTTATTGGTTGGATTTAATTTAATATGAAGTTTGACATGTTTGGCAGTGTGGATTTAAGATGTTTACTAGAGCTGCTGCAAGGAAGCTTTTTACTAATATTCGTTTGAAAAGGTATGAAAAGGAAGCTTTTTACTAAAATTTTGTACTACGTTAATCATTCGGAAAGTATCATTAGAATAATAGTCTAAAACTGAATAAATCAATTTAGGAGGTTTATATGCACTGAAATTAGACTCTATGCTCTAGACAACTTTGAACACGTCTGACCTGTTCCCCTTATAGTTAGTTTTTAAATTTGACCCCTAACCCCCTTGATAGTTTGATATAAACACAACCCCGGTAAACCAGCTCATAAGTAAAAGGGTTGAAATTGAGATTTCTAGTAAACATAAACAAGTTAACTAACACATAAACACGACATACAATATGCTTGTTCACAAAGCTTATTACAACTTGATGACAATGTATCCTAAATTTGATCAAGTTACATGTTTGTTTATAATACAGATGGTGCTTTGATGTGGAATTAGTTTATTTATGCAAGTATTTTGGCATCCCGATAATAGAGATAGCAGTAACCTGGTCTGAAATTCCTGGATCAAAGGTGAGTCCCTTAAGCATACTCAACATGCTGTGGGAAATGACTCTTATGTCCGTGGGATATAGAGCCGGTATTTGGAAAATAAGCGATCGACAATCTTAGTTCAAATCCCAGATAAACCGCAGCTTCGTTATGCTTCATTTGTCCTAAAACCCTGAGCTAACTAGTTCATGATGACCGGTTTTCAGACATACAAATCATCAGGTCTTGTCTCAAAGCTAACCAACCAGTTTTTTTTAATATGTTTGAAGATTTCTCAGTTATTATTTTTCTTGTTCTGGTTGTTATTTACAAGGAAAACTGTATACAAGGAGACTGGTTGACAATATTATGTATGCTAGACATTGAGTGATAGTTATACTAATGTGATTATCTATGCTATTGTGTTCTAGGTGAGCTTTTGGTTTAACATTTTTGTTTTATGTTTCTGTCAATGTCCTCAATTCAAAAATGAGTTTAGTAATGGTCCCATTGAGCGATTATATAAAAAAATTATTTTAATTCTTTGTTCTTGATCAGAGAAACCTAATAAGACTCTAAAATCCTTCAATCTTTTTCTTTAGATCATTCAAAGAGTCTTGATTTACGTGTGAGTTTTTGAAATCATATCCTAACCTTAAGATGTGTATTCTCCACCCCACGTGTGGAGTAAGTTCAATCACAAGAAACATGACAATGTAAAAGCGATAACGCCAGTACATCTGTGTATCGATAAAATAAGTATAAAATAAAAAGTTTTTTAGATATGCAAAATGATTATGTACCTTTGATTAAAGATTTTCAATTGTTAAAATGGTGACAATGGTAGATAATAAAAATTTTTAAATGTTTCTATTGTTGACTTTTTTTTAAGTCTAGCTATACTAATTCTTTTAAAATCAAATACCTTTTATTTACTTTTTTGCTTTATTAATTTTAAAGATAATTATATAAAATTAAAAATTTTATTATTTTTAATTTAAATATTATATTGTTATATTCTATTTTAAAACATTGATAATAGTAATATAATGCATGTTATATATATATATATATATATATTAGTTGCATAGTTATATTATACTAATTATAACGTTTTGTAATTGACATATGTTGCGTAAATGTATAAATGTTTTGCTTAATTACGTATGTTCTTTTATAATAGTTAATTTACACACCCTTTAGTTATACTTCTAAATCTACATATTTTGTCTATTATTAAACCGGAACCATTAATCACATTGATACATTTCTTACATACTTTGGTAGCGCTGTACCGTAACCCTTTTGCTAATTACGTATATATTGCATGGATATTGTGTGATTATACGGACGTCTATAGAGCTCACGTGAAACACACGAAATCATCGAGTTGCGAAACGTGAATTTCGCATGTAAAAACACTTATTCTATAGAACTGGCATGTGCATACACATGCTTGTGTGTGTACATATATATGTGTGTATTTGAAAAGGTAGATAGAAATTATTTTATTGAAACGTGAAGCAAGGGGGACCATTTAAGTCACCAGAGGTTCCAACAAATTTAAACGTGCAGCCCATTATCCCACCCACCTTGGTAAATCTTAAAGCTATATCACAATCATGAGATGCTATTACAAAACATTGCTTAGATATCGTACAAAAGAGAATTGGATCGTTTTCTCACATGCTAAGACATTCAGAATGCATGTGCCAGTTGTACTCTACAACTATCATTCGAGTTGGTAGTCCAGATGTAAAAATCAAAAGACTGTTTAGAAAAGACCAGAGTTTAAATCATGACATGAAGTAGATTAAAATTTGAAGTTTAGAAGTAGATAAGGTGTGAGTCGCTAGTCTGTAAAAAAATTGTAGCCTACAATCGATCTATATTTAAATGTCACGCACTCAATAATCAAGATTGTGAGACGCATCAAACTATATTGATCTTGATTTTTCAAAATGAGCGGCAACTGAATTTGACCTGAGGGCAAACTGTTGGTTAATTCATGTGTTTCATAACTAACAAGTTTAAATCTTATAAGATATTGGTTGTGATATATATATATATATATATATATATATATATATATATATATATATATATATATATAGGATAGAGAACGAATGTTAACCCATGTTTATTGCGATAACCCATTAATCAAACTAGTGGTCCACAGCAGGCCACGTAATCACTGTAAGTTGGAGTTACAGTGGTAAACTAGTAGTCCACAATTAACGTTAAAATTTTTTTTAAAAAAATATAGCAAGACTATACTTGAATTAAAGATATTAAAATGATCTATTTAACGGTGTAATTTGTATTAAAAAATAACATCATACAAAAAAGTTAAAACGATTTTAAAAAAAGGGTGAAACTTTTTAAAAATTGGAGGGAAAATTGTTACATCAGTGGAGTAACACAATGTAAAGTTAGTTGCACTACATAATCGTGGTGTAAGTACTTGTTACATCAGTGTTAACGGGTTATCGCAATAAAGGTGGGTTAACAACCGTTCCTTACCCTATATATATATATATATATATATATATATATATATATATATATATATATATATATATCTAGTGGTGTTAAAATAATGCTTGGCACTCAACCTTTGGCTGAAATTGACCAATTTTAAGTTGTATTATGCTTAATAGATTGTCCATAAAACTTTGTAGTTCATATATAAAAATTTTTGTGATGTATGTAAAACTTTTTAGACGGTAAATGAATTTTTTGCTTTTATTATATATGTTTTGATTCTCAAGTTTAACAAATTAGGGTATAGTATCTACAAATAGTTTACAAATATTGTATATATTTCAGAACCAATGTGAACTCCTTTAAGATCAAGCAATTTGTTATAAATTGAAACTACTAGATACATTATTACCAACATTACTACACACATACGACACCATTTTTCATACTTTTGGTTTCATATTGTATACATGTATAAATTTGATGTTATATATTGTGTGAAATATGAACAAATCAGTTTTCCCTTCTCTATTATTTCTCATTCTTTATGCAAATGACTTTATGAATTTTATGTGTGAAAAGTCAGGAACTAAAACACAGGAAGATGCCACCAAAATCATCACTATCTCAACCATAATAAAGAAACAAATTCGGAATTATGTTCTCCCAACAACATACTTGATTTTAAAATGAAACTGAAATGAAAGAACATCGGAAGCTAAAATACTTAATTGTCTCAACCCAATGACAAAACAACATATATGATGTTACACGCAGAACATGGGGAATTGAATGTTGAAAGTTGAATATCATCAAAACAGCTTAGAAACACTTCCTGTGCACGATTGATGGACCCGATTCATCATATTCCGCCTTCGAAATCCACATCTGCATCATTCATAACAACCCAAAATCAGAAACAACAATATACAGACTACCACTGATAACAAAAGCCGATTGTTAATTCAAACATCGCTTGTTTGGTTTTATTGAATGATTTACATTATTATCTTATGTTATACATATTGTAATAATAATCAACATACTAGTTATATACAAATTAAAAAAAGATAGAAAATTGTTTAGGGGTCAACAAATGCTGCCTAGACCTTTCAAACTATACTAAAATTGAATTAGTTTTGACCTGTTACACAACCCTCGTGTAAGTCTATATCTCGACCCACCCATCTTACCACCTCGTGTAATGGAAGTCTATAGTAAAACAAACCTGCTGGAAGGTGCTGAGTGATGCCAAAATGGACCCGCCGATCCAGACACTGTACTTTCTTTCTGGTGGTGCAACCACCTTAATCTTCATGCTGCTAGGGGCCAAAGCAGTAATTTCCTTGCTCATCCGATCAGCAATCCCCGGGAACATAGTTGTACCACCGCTAAGCACAATGTTTCCATACAAGTCTTTCCTAATATCCACGTCACACTTCATGATTGAATTATATGTGGTCTCATGAATACCAGCTGCTTCCATTCCAATCATAGATGGCTGGAATAACACCTCCGGGCAGCGGAACCGCTCAGCACCGATGGTAATGACCTGCCCGTCGGGCAGCTCATAACTCTTCTCAACAGCAGAGCTGGTTTTTGCAGTCTCAAGCTCCTGCTCATAGTCTAGAGCAATGTAAGCCAGCTTTTCTTTCATGTCTCTTACAATTTCCCGTTCTGCTGTTGTGGTGAATGAATACCCACGTTCTGTGAGAATCTTCATCAAACTGTCGGTTAGATCACGTCCAGCTAGATCCAATCGAAGGATAGCATGTGGCAAGGCATAACCCTCGTAAATAGGAACCGTATGGCTCACACCATCTCCTGAATCAAGCACAATACCTGCACCAGATAACAAAAAGACATGATTTCTACAATCACTGAACAAGAAAGATTGTACTGCAAGTTATTTATATGGAGTATGAGATGATTACCGGTAGTACGACCACTAGCGTAGAGAGAAAGAACAGCTTGAATGGCAACATACATAGCAGGTGCATTGAATGTCTCAAACATAATTTGAGTCATCTTTTCACGATTGGCTTTAGGATTCAATGGTGCTTCAGTTAACAGAACTGGGTGTTCTTCTGGGGCAACACGGAGCTCATTGTAGAAAGTGTGATGCCAAATTTTTTCCATGTCATCCCAATTGTTGACAATACCATGTTCAATTGGGTATTTTAAAGTCAAAATACCTCTCTTTGACTGAGCCTCATCACCAACATAAGCATCTTTTTGGCCCATTCCAACCATTACACCCGTGTGACGTGGTCTACCAACAATACTTGGAAACACAGCTCGTGGAGCATCATCTCCAGCAAAACCAGCCTGTAAAAGCAATTTAAGGTTTAAACATAATTTAGGATATCTATCGGTGCATGTGTGTCGAGGGAAAAAGAGATATTAAATTGGGTACCTTGACCATTCCAGTTCCATTATCACACACAAGTGGTTGAATTTCCTCTGATTCTGCCATCTTTTAAGCTACCTACAGAACAATTACAGCTTCATTCAGCCTGTGTTTTATAAAAAAACATAGCACCTCACATCATTATACATAAACTAATTTTCAATAACATACCAGGACCAAAAACAATAATGTCATATTCTTATAGTATCATAATCATCGCAGTTATGTCATTTCTGTACATATTAGGTGAATAACCTAACATAACTCATCTATAAAGGGTTGAGATTTAATCATTCTCTCTAAAAGATTGTTCCTTTGTCCTTTTCTCTCAAATTGACTATTCAAGTTACTTGACTTTATTAGAATAGGACTATATTGTTTAATCAATATGATAGTGAAGATATAAGTACAACTGTACAAGATTCATAAAACTATTGGCCGGCCAAAACTCCAACATCAGGATCAACATCATAGGAGAAACTAAAGCAAAAAAGACAACATATAATACTAGATGATGAAACCATGGTATCTAGCAAAATAAAGATGCTCTTTCCTGATTATGATCAAAACAAACAGAAAGAGCGACGGAGATTATTAATATTCTATAAGTAATATACTACAAGAACTGCGACAAAGTCAACGCTGCAAAAATATGCCGTGAAGTCTGGTCTGAGCTCCTAAAAGGTAATTTGAAGATCCACAGATCTGAATATTAGAAACCATGACTTTTAACTAACAATATAAATGTTTTTCGATAAGAACTTAATTTTCATGTATCATGGCGATGGATCCTTATATAAAACAGCAGCATCACATTTAAACCAAACTTAATTATATATTAATGTTATCAATCTCCATGGCTGATCACAGGATTTACTCTTTCAAAATGGTATTAACTTCTAACTGCTTACAAACAAAATAAACTTGATCTATCGTCCCAAATCAATGAAATGCTCAGTACTTAGTTAAGCACTCCCGTGTTATTAACAGCAAAAGTTTAATATGAATGTGATCTACTGAAATCGCCGATTATCGTCTCTGGCCTTTTGATCTTCTAACTTCTAATTTCTAACCATAGATGAAAATATATTAACAGCAAAATAGGAAGTGGAAAAAAACAGATTCCAATACAAAATTACCATCAATTTACCGACGATTCAACACAAATCGTAACAGGCAACACTCCTCCAACCAATTTCAAAGTGTATAACGCATCAACTAAAATAAACAACAACTAATTGAAACATCTTAACATGCTTTACGAGACATGAAATTGCTAGATTTCAAAAGCATCAAAACCTACTAGCTTCCAGCATGCCTACACATATGCGTAACACTATGAAGAGAAATCGTTCAATTTCACCTAAAACTGAGAGACGATCAAGCGACTTAAATGAACGGATCTTACTAAAATGTCTTCAAAAGAACAAAAAATGGATAAAGGAAGATGATGAACAAACATACCTGAAGAAATTGTACAAAAATGGCGGTTGATATGAGGAGAAATTTGCAAGAAAAATGGGTCGAAAAATATGTGCAAGTGTAGGAAAAGATATAGGAGGAGAGAGATGAATGTGGACCGTTGGATGAGTTTAATCTCCGAGATGTTTGATGTAGGGTGGTGGATTACACGTCTGGGTGGCCCACATCGCTTCTATTTTTTATTTTCTTTCTTTTTTTTTTTTTTTTTTTATTTTATATTTGAATGCTTGAAATGATCAAATGAATATGCATGGAATGAACTATTTTCTTTTGTATCTTAGTTCCACTTGAATCTTGCCGAACCAACTCATTCAATAACAGCATGAAAAACAAGCTTTAAAAAAGTTAAATAGTCGCTTTATAATATATGGAGTTGTGTGTTAATATAAAACCAACATTAACTAAAGAAACATAAAAAGTAAAAATCTCATAAGTACCTGCAATAGTATATATATCATATCTAGTGGAAGAGAAAAAATGATCGTTTATACATAGTGGATACATAACTAACTTAAGTTATGTATCACATATGTGTAATGTTTATCAGCTACTCATAACTTTTTACTTAAAATTAAATTTGTATTTCTTTTTAAACTTTAAAATTACTTTTTTCATTTCAATATTTTTTTAAGAAACAAACTACCATTATTATTCAGTGTAGGACTTAGAACCTTTTGTCTCATAATATAAACATTATTTTATGCAGTTACATATCATTATACATGTATACCAAAAGTCGTTTCTTATTGAGTTTAACACTTCAATGTATCAATTCAAGGGCTACTCTCACAAACCTCTTTTGCAATTTCTCCGTAAATGTGTGTGTTTTGTTCTTTATATGATTTTTAGTACATGTTTTTTTTTTTCTGATTTATATGCATTTATGTGTGCATGTTTTTTTCTTATTCATAAAGGAAGGCATTGTGATGCGTGATTTTTGTACGTGCATCGATTATGTGATTAAAATGAACGATACCAGAGGCAATTAAGATTCAATATGTATTAGACTTTTTTTATAAATTAAAAAAAAAATTAAAAAAAGAAGAAGAAAAAGAAGTAATGCATAGATACCCATAAAGATGTGCCACCTTCTAACTTGCAAAACCTTCACTCCCATGTGTGGTGTCTGCGAAAAGACATTAAAAGGGGGAAATTAACATAACACTTTATTTATGTCAATTATTGTTAATAATTCCTATATATGTTATTGTACGATTTTTCAGAAAAGAAAATCACAAACTTAATCGGTAAAAATCAATTTTGAATTACTAACAAGTTTGAACTACTAGAGGCGTAGTTTCTTTATCATAATTGAATGTACATGTAATTTCATTCCCTAATTTTAGTTAACATATTGATGCATTTGATTTCACTAATAAAATTTATTTTTGTAATTTGAAGACTTAAAAATCAAGACCCCAACCGTAATGTATGAGGAATTGTATTTTTGTAATATTTCAACATCAGTTTTCTTTACAGTTTAATATCATCGTGACAACACACGGGTCTTAACTACTAATTATTTTTAATTTGGAGAGCTTTAAATTAGAATATTGGATCCCTTTATTAAATACAGATTAATAAACTAAGTCGTGTAAACTTTCTTCTTATAATAACTTAATTAGGAAAATTATCCAAAGTTTGTTTGACCGAGTTACATTCTTCTAATTCAAGTATTCAACAATAACAAATAAACTAGATGGTATAAATTTTCTTTTTTATAAGAACTTAATTGGAAAATTATCAAAATAAACGTGTGATTGAGTTTTAAAGCTAAAATAAACATTTGGTTTTTAGCATTCTTTTATTCTTTTTCAACTAATTGGATAGTGTTGAATAACTCCCTCTCAGCTAAATCAGCTACTCTATATCCGACCCTATCATTACTTTGGACCCAAGTGAAATGAAACGCAAAGCTGATAAGTGTACTCAGATGCACCGGAGCCAACTTGCGAGCCTCCCGGCTAACCCTTAGCCGACCTAACTTGGCTATACGGTAGCAGAGACTTGACAACACCCTACACAACTATAGCCTAGTTGGGTGCATGTGGCGTGTCACAACCTTGTGGCTCCATTTTGTTGCCCGGCTACCTCATAGTCGAATTAGGTTAGCTATCCCATAGCCAAGTTAGGTCGGGCAAGGGCTAGCCGGGAGGACCACAAATCGACTATAGTGCAGCTGACTAGTCGAGTATCTATGTCAGTTCTCTGTTTCATTTCAGGTGGTCCTAGACAATGATGAGATAGTAATTGATTTTCCCGTAGTTTACACCTATTATTAGTTGAAATAAATAAAAAATATTAAAAATCAAATGGTCATTTCAGCCTTTTAGATCGGTCAAAACGTTGATTTTAGTATTTTCCTTAACTTAAAATCTAAACTACTTGATTGATAAGACAGCTTTAGATACGATTTAAATACTGTTATGACAACCATTTAAGATTGTATCAACAAACAAATTCTTTTAAACGTATCAAGATTTTTTCTGTAGAAAAAAGGAATAATGAATTCTTATTTCAATAATGAACAGGTTTCTTGGACTTTTAAGCGTGACATGCGCTATTCTTAATGCTTATATTAAAACATAATTGTATGATTAAACTTTGACTTTGATTGGGATGAAGTCTAAAATAATCTTTAAATTTATATATTAAAAAGCTGCGGCCTGGTGCCCTGGTGTGAGATGCGTATGCATTTCATTTATTCAGTCTTTTTCCTGTGCAGAAAACTTGATTTAAAAATAAATCTGAAAGTTTTTTTTAATAATTAATTAATTAATGAAACAGAAATCTTTGAAAGATCATAGAAGTAGATCAGTTATTAAATAATTCCCAAAATCACTTTCATCATATATCCACCCTCCCACTACCACACCACCATGGCTGTCACATAGTATACAATCTTGCCATATGTATACATCCTGTTTCATTATTGTGTTGGTGCCATATGCATGCGTACATATGTATGCAATGTTATTTGTGTTTATTTAATGTTAAACAACTAAAAACCAATTATAAAAATGAAAACTGAAAATATTAACTTGATAATAGACTCAACTAACAAATACAAATAAGCTAAATTCAAAAGCCATGAAATTCAAGAAGAAACAAAAGTTCTAAACAAGACATCTGTTACAAGAATAAACACATGATGCTACCAAATCTAGCTGATAATCCAAAACAAACAAAGACGAGATACAGCCCGTGTCTACAGTCGTTTACAGGAACGGGGGCAATATTACCCATCGTCGAGGGTATTTCGGCCTTCCTTCCTTCCCATCAAAGAGCTGCAACAAATAGACATCAAAATATGGTATCAGACATATTTTTAATGATTTGGCCAGATTTGACCCATTTGAGATAAAACACATTCCAAACTGGTCAAAGGGCTATTAATGATAAGGGCCACTCCTAGTGTTAATTCATCAAATAAAATGGTCAAGATTCAAGAATATTACCCTCCTGAGACGACGATGCTTAGCCAGGGCCCAGTTAGTCATGATGGAAGCAGCAACCACAAGGAAGATATAACCCGCAACAGTCTGTGTTGCGATATTAAAACCCAACCACTGATAAATCTCAGTTGTGTAATTTGCACAAGTTACAATGTTAAACAAAAACCCTCGCGGAATTTGGTACCCTCCATTCCCACTTGGGCTCCTAAGGTTTCTTAGTATGATGTGGCAATACAAGTTTGCAACTTGCATAATCAACCCAAACCCAAATCCAATCTTCATCTGGAGATCACTTACAGGTGTGTAAAGAGGATGATTAACATAATAAGCAATATAACACCCAAAAGTCCAGTAATAAGCATAGTTCCTAAACACATTGGAAAGAGGTGAAGTTGCACGACTGAAACAGTGCACAAAAAAAGTTTCCATGATACGTTTGAAATAGTGGAAACATCAGTAGTATAATGCATATGTTTGAACAGGATGGATAACTCGTTCGCCTTTGTATCCGAAATACTGGTACACTGGGAAGTAGTAGAAGACAGGATAGAGGATTAAGGGGCTCAAATACTCAAAAAAGAAGAGTGTACGATATGAAACTTGTGAGCCCAAATCCTTAAACACTACAATTAGGGTGTCAGGGTTTCCACTTGTGTACTCTTTTTTGACTTTTCTTGGATTGAAGAACGACGGGCTTTTCCTTTGAGCCCGATTGGAGGGGTAGGGTCAGACGTTGTCTGGAAGGATAGTATTTATTGACTGTTTACAGAAGATGCATGTCAGTAAAAAGAGACTATTGTAGTTATATAAAAACTTCATCAATAGATTGCAATATCAATGCATACCAACAGACTAACTATCAATAGAATATTGCTTTTCTAATGATGTTTAAAACTATAATTATCTACAAAACTATAATTAAAAAGCTGAATAGCAATTTACTAGACCCGTTTTGACCTCCTGCCCAACCCGCTTGATTTGCCATCTCTAGAATAGTGTGCACGTTAGGTCCTAATGGCATCCTAACATTTTGATATATGTGATTGAAAGTTTGACCTATGACTCAATCCATTTGTTTTGCAATCCCTAGAGTGTTGAGTCTTCAAGTTAGGCCCTAATGATATCGTGACGTGTTTTGATATATGATTAAAATCATATAACTAACAAGTTCAAAAGGATTTGTTCTGACTCTCTTTCATTCAAGCATTTAAAAGATTACTCTTTTCTTGCCCTCTTCTAATCATGGAGCTAAAAAATATTACGAGATTTGCAAACTCCTTTAGAATTTGATATTAAAAGATTTTGCAATTCTATTAGTTACAAAAAAAATAGAGGGGGCGACCAAAATCAGTTAGCACCTCATGGCTCCATCTATAGAAGACTAGAGCCCCCAAAAGAAGGATACAGCAAAGGAGGTTATTGTATCTTTACAACAGAGCATACAAACTAAGCATATTTGTTTCAAGTTATCCAATGCAAACACACGTTGTCTAATGCACCTAGAAGAAGCACATTCTTTAAGTTATAATTTGTAATACCTGTATACAACTTAATCCCATATTAGTCTTCTTACGAACTTATCTGGAGTTCATTTTCCTATTTACTTTGCAAAATCTGTTTCAACACAATACAGTATGGGGAAAATTGCTTAGGTCAGACACCTAATTAGTGCGTTTTGGATATATGTTCAACACTAGTGCAAATGCACCTCTTTCGCATTAATTTAATACATCTTAATGCACTTTGTTTTTATGGTAGGATGCATGGATAAGCAACCAAAACCATGCATTATATGTAAACCACAAGATAACAGAGTGGGAATGAATATGTGGAAGTGAAATCACAAACCATATACATATGATATTCAAAATAACCATCACTAACATTCAAAGTCAACTGTGCACATTTTGGTCCCCAACTGATTAACAGTGAAGTTAAATAGCTAGTGATTTCACTTCCAAAACTTCATTTATACTGCCTTAGCTCACGATTCACATATAATCGCATGGTTTTAGCTTGCTTCACACACATCATACCGCAACACAAAGTACATAAAAAGGCTTGGATGGCGTTTTTGGTTTTCTAGAATTACAATAGTCAACATCCAATCTGTAATTGTTGGGAAAGCAATGCACTTTCCTGATAAGAAGAATGTTTCACACTAATTAATAACATGTACTTAGTACTTGTATCAATCTATGTAGTCAAAAGCAAGCCAGCCAATCGCGTAGGTGCTTAGGCAAGGCGAAGCAGTCTCTTGGTTGTAGTAATAACGTTTTCTGAATATATGAATCAATGTGTTTTTGGATTTCAATTAAAAAGGCAAGAATAGTGAGTTTATATGCTTTCAAATGGAATTACAATTAAAACCCATGTATATCTATCTATCCTTACTTTGATTTTCTTTTATACTTAAAAGTTGTAGTATCAAAACTACAAAGAGAATATCATCAATTTTCTAATCATATAAGGTGTTTATCGTATTTTTAGGATAACATTAAATTATTAACTTTCTAAGTCTTTTTGAGCCTGAGTGTGTCTTTGCCTTTGACTACCTGGGCATCAATTCAAAGCTCTTGAGTTACAGTTGATAGAGGGTCAAAGTGTTGCCCTCATTCAGGAACAATGAACCGAATTTGATACCTAATATTTGTATTTAAACAGCGATATGATGAGTAAGAACTTACTTCGCTGATGAATTGCTTCCTGCGGATCAGCAACAGTAGCCTGGCAAACCCCCAAAAATAGTCACAAACTCAAAACCAAATAACTTTTTTTTTTTTAAATTAACATAAACACGACGAAATTGAAGTGAAATTGAGCTTACGGTGCTATCAAGAACAATGCCACCGTTGATTAGCTCTCTGCCGCTACGTGAAGTAACGGTCACCTTCATCTTTTCGGAGATTACGAGACCGTAAGAGAGCGAATAATGAGGTCGTAATCTATCAGCGATGGATGAAATAGTGGTGATTTTGATGGATTTTAAAGGCGTACGGTTGGATAGATGAGCAGATGCAACCACTGGCGTTGGACCGTGTATCGAATCCGAATAAATGAAGATGAAAGGGTAGCCCACCTACATCTCACCTAGTGTAATAGACGAGACAAGTTCGTGTTTCTTCGTTTAACTTCAAGCAAATAAAGAGTCAAACACGATGTTTATTAAAATACATATATCTATTTTTTCACGGTCTTTGTTTATTTTTTCTTTACAATAATGTTTATTAAATACATGCATCTAACGAGTAACTAGGTGTAGGCGATTAAGACACAAGAAAGATAGACAAGTTAAAATTACATTAGAACATCCAATTTAAATGTGAGAGTTTTACTGTATTTTGTTGCATACATATGTGTCTGCTTTGATTTCATCCACCACCTTTGACGTCGACATCAATTTATTGTTTAAAACCTTCCAATATGATTCACAAAGTCGCCTAGAGAATACCCTCCTATTGTTTTGAGTTTGGGATATGGTTTTATCGTCTTTCTAGGGATTCCCATAATTTCCACCGAGAAACTACACAAAACTAAAGGGATGTTACACCAAGAGTATGTTATTTTACGTATTGTATCCCGACATGTCCTTATGATATGTTGTTAACTTTGTAACAATTTTTTCATTTATGCGAAAATAGCACGAAGCTAATAAGAGGGACATTTAATTTCATAAGAAACTAATGTTTTTGATTAATGCGTTTTATGATTTGTAGTTGTAAAATAAGTTTTCAATATATTATTACACATTTAATGTAACATATAATCAAACAAGACGATTTCACGGTAAAACACATACAATATCAATGCCCCGCCGACCATAGATTTTATCGTGTCGTTTGCAAGTATATTAAGTGTCATGTTTTTTATAACTAAATTTTAGTTAAATCATAAATTATATCACATGACATGTATATAATATTTTGATTTTCGTATTGTAAAACATGTTTAACACGACCATCTACACGTTATAAAAAAATACAAAAATTCACAAATATTATTTCTTTAATTATATTTTGTAGACGAAGCTGAGGCACCCCTAGTGTAACATGTGGCATGCGCCTCATGTGTAGCCTTCTTGATACTAACATCCTATAGTTATAGATGTTATAGGATTCGACTAATAATCCTTGCCCTTCTCAAATGAACAGAACTTAGTGTTTGATATCTCATATCGTCTACTAGAAAACCCAACCATCTAATAAAAAATAAATATATTAACAACATTTCATATTCTTTACTTTTTTTTTTACTGACAAGTTAGTGGTTAGTAAACTAATAACATCAAATTAATAATTATTTGTCAATGTCAAAAATTAAACTCGTGATCTTCAAGAGAAGTAAAATCTATCACATATATTTTAAACCATTAGACCCATAAATCAATGACATTCCATTTCTCTATTAGGCGGTATATGTATTTTTGTGGCCAATGTTCTCCATTAGACCTATATCTTTTATTTGTTGTCAAAGGGAAATGCGAAAAAATTTGTTTTTCTTGAAAATTCAGGGTTTAAAATTTGATGTTGATGAATACTAACCTGATGATGTTAACTATTAATCACTAACCTCACGTAAACAAAAGTATTTTTGTGGCATTTAATTGTTATCATTATCAATAATTGATAGTTTCCTACTTTCCATAATAAAGTTTGAATAATAACATAGAGACGAGGAAGTGTCATTTGCCAGCGAATATCCACTTATCTATAAAAGAAATCAAACAAAGAAAATATCTTCACAGATGCGAGTGAAATAAATATGTAAGAGGTAAAACTTTAACCTAACCTGCATCTTCAGGCTTCAGCGCCGCTCTTCCGCTCCTCTGCTACCGTCGTCTCCACCGGCGACTCCTTTCCGTTCGTCGGCGTTCGAGATCAGTCATCCACCGTCGGACACAGGTATCACACGCTTTATTAAATTTCGTTTCTCCGACTAAATGTTAATTTTTCACGAGAGAACGAATAGTTTTCAAACAGCGAAACGGTGTGTTCATCTGTCCACGTATGATTGATCTATTCAGCAGTGAGACAATTAATAAGCATAGGTTCCAATTTGTTTGATAGGAGATAACCTATTAACCTGGGAACTATAAATCATTGTTTATATGTTGGAAATTCACGCTGTGTTATACATGTAGTCGTTTTTTGTGTTTCGTAGTGTAATATTTGTTAATACTCTGTTAAATTTTAATGTGCGGTGCTATTCCGTGTAATTAAATCAAATTTTCAGGGTTTAATTTAGTCTCTTAACACATTTTAGACACCAGGTCACTATTCTTCCACTTAGCTATATCGCCTTGATGTTTTGAACCCTTTGAGTTAAGGTTGTTTTTTGGTTAATGGCAAAATCTATGATTATGGAATCACAGTGTAAGGTGAATCTGAATTTTAACGGCTCAGGTGTTCGATAATTTAATGGCAAACTATCCAAGTAAAGAGAGAATTTTGGTACGTAGAACTAAGACACCTATTAGGGCTTTCTTAAGCCATCTTCTTTAGGATATTTTGCTAAACTTGACATTTTGATTGAAAGCAGCTTTGTAAAGTGTTGAATTGTTGATTTAAGGGTATCTACTAGTCACGTAGTAGCATTTTAGTCATGTTAGGTGCGTACTGGAATCTACAATTTCACTTCAGAAATGCTATATTCGTATATCTCTGCTATTAGGGTGATATGAAGGTTGTGTGAAGCTTACAACCTAATTTTAATTGTCAATAAATTAAAGGCACATTTCCATATATGTACCTTTATGATCACGATTCACCGATTGTCTTCAGATACATTCTCATCTTTGTACCTCATGATCATGATTCATTTAGGGGTCACCTCAAGTGGGACTCGTACCTTAACATTATTGAAACCATTGACGTTTCTTTGAATGCACTTTATCAATGATTTGAGATGAAACAGAGACTAATAAACAACGACCCATTGCACACGCATGGGGTTTAACTTGACTTTGTGAAGAGCATAAGGTGCACAGCATTTGAGTTTTGTTTCAGTGGGCTAAATTTACAAAGGTGATGAAAATAGTGTGGTGTGCTAGCCGTAGCCGCTTTGGAGCTAAATAGTGTGGTGTAAAAACTCATCTTTTTGTGGTTGGGATTTTCACAAGAGTAACATTCAATCTTTGATAAATTCATTCTTTTCTCTTCTAGAATCTTAACCATTGTCTCTACCAGAAGTTTAAGAGCAAACAAAGACTTGTCACTTTTTTAAAAGAACTCGTCACTTGACCTGGTAGAGAATCATATGGCTAAGTATCTCAATCTGAAGCGATAGGGAAGTTTTCTCAACGTTTCCATTCATGTTATAAACACCAGAATTATAAGTAGTTTCTTAGACTAGGTTTTTATTTATAATTTGAAGGATATTAAATTAGCACAAGGAGGGTTATGCTATTGTTATATAGTTTATGGTCAGTAGCTACAATGAGCACAACTTAATATATTTTTTTTTTCTTGCGATGAGTGATAGCAGTAAATTAAGAGATCTACAATAACCATGATGAAAATATGAATGATATTTTCTAGAATATTACCTGTTGATGCAACATAGTTGTTTTCTTTGGTTGTGTAAACCTTTTAGATGATATTAAATATCTAAAATAGTTTCTGTGATTTGCTTTTGCTTTGGCAGTTTTGTGTTTTATATTCAGATTAGTTATCCCTAAATCATAATAATTACTGGTCAACTTTTAAGTACTTTTTCATTTTTATTACAAGTTGGTTAATATTAAGCACTGCTTTTGTGCTTTTTTGAATTGCTCATTGGCTGAGTATATTCTCAATTCCTGTGCATTAACTTGCTGCAGGCATAAAGGAACAGGAAAATTAATCTCGATCTTGATAATATTGCTAAAATTTATCCTACGACACCCATTTAGCTCTCCTTTGACCATGCCAGGACGTAGTTTCCAGTCATTATAATTGCTATTTCTCTGACTGATGCATGAAATATATTTCTTGTATTTTTGATTTCTCCACCTTTGTAATTGATCTTCCACCTCTTTTCTTTGCTATTAATTGCATTTTTTATGGTAGATTGTAACTCTAGAAGATAGATACAATTTTCCATTATCATCTGATATCTAAAATTTGGGAAGTCATTGATTCACTGATTTTCCCCTTGAATTTGCCTTTTGAACTCCTTGAGCCATATCTAACTAATGGCACACATTCTATCACTTTGTCAATCCCTTTCTTCTTTGAATTTGTTTCAATCTTCCCATTGTTGTCTTCTTTCTTCTGTAAATGCATCTGGCTTCTGTGTATCAATCCCAGTTGCTGTTCAAGCTTTTATTTCTAAAACCATAAGATGCCAAGGACGCGGGCAAAGATGACTGCAAATTCCACACATGTCAAGGTCGAAGAACCACCAAAGATTCCCAAGATAGAACCAGAAGAGCAGGTTGACTTTGATGAGGATGTTGAAGAAGAGGTTGAATATGAAGAAGTAGAGGAAGAAGTTGAAGAAGAAGAAGAGGAAGAAGTTGAAGAAGAAGTGGAGGAAGAGGAAGATGAAGAAGAAGAGGAGGAGGAGGAGGAGGAGGAGGAGGAAGAAGAAGAACAAAAAGGAGGGAAAGATGATGAAATGGAAAATGTTGAAGGGGAAGAAGATTTAAAGAAAAAATATGAAGAACTTCTTGCCCTTCCTCCTCATGGTTCAGAGGTATATCTTGGTGGAATTCCTCTAGATGCATCTGAAGATGATCTAAAAGAGTTTTGTGAATCTATAGGAGAAGTCACAGAGGTATCTCTCTCTCTCTCTCACATCTCATGTAAAAGAATATGTTGTTGGATATAATATATATGTATTTTGATGTCAATTAACATGTAACAGGTCCGGATAATGAGAGGCAAAGACTCAAGTGGCAATAAAGGCTATGCTTTTGTGACCTTTAGAACTAAAGAGTTGGCTTGTACTGCCATCAAGGAACTTAATAATAGGGAGTTGAAGGTATTGCAATAGTTTAAACCGTCTATAAATAACATTACACTGCTGCAGTTGAATGGTGAAATTGATACGTTAAATTAGAAGCGGTATAAAAGGGTGGGCTGTGTAATGGGTCAAAAAGAGACAATACGATGAAAAGATCATATTAATTTAATCTGTTTTTGTTGAACAGAACGTCTTTGAGCTGTTTCTTTTTGAGTTTAGTTACTTTTTTTCTTCTAAATTACTTGTTTGACCTGTTAATAGATACATATAAACCAAATCGATCCATTCATAAGTGGTTTGAAATTGCCACCTTTACCTTTAATAATGCTGCATAGAAGTCCTGCATTTCAGGCTTTTGACGTCACATTGTTGGTTTTACATTATCTCAGGGTAGAAAGATCAAGTGTTCATCGTCTCAAGCGAAACATAAACTATTTATTGGTAATGTTCCTAAAAACTGGACACTGGAAGACATGGAGAATGTTGTCAGAAAGGTTGGACCGGGCATTAATTCTGTGGAGCTGTTAAAGGTAAATACTAATTAATTGGAGTATATTACACTGGAAGACACAAAGAAGTTTGATAATTTAATATTTTCTTTTTGCTTATTATATAACAGGATCCACAAAACTCTAGACGAAATCGTGGATTTGCTTTTATAGAGTATTATAACCATGCCTGTGCAGAATATTCAAGACAAAAGATGTCAAATCCTAAGTTTAAACTTGATGACAATGCTCCAACCGTGAGCTGGGCTGACCCAAAAAATTCCGAGTCTTCAGCTTCTTCTCAGGTGTATAAAAATTCTTGCATATATATTTCCGTGAAAGTATTACTCATGTCGTTATTTCATGTTTTCTTTATGCAGGTTAAGGCAGTTTATGTTAAGAATTTGCCAAAAAATGTGACTCAGGAGCAGTTAGAAAAGATATTTCAGCACCACGGGAAGATTACAAAAGTAGTTCTTCCACCTGCAAAAGCAGGTCATGAGAGGAGTAGGTTTGGTTTTGTTCATTTTGCAGAAAGATCCAGTGTTTTGAAGGCTCTTAAGAACACTGAGAAGTATGAGCTTAATGGTAATGCTGATGACTGTCTGATCAAGGCTTATGATGCTTATCAGAAAAAAAAAAAATTATTTGACATATTGGGTTTCATGTAATTAGGCCAAACACTGGAGTGCTCTCTTGCCAAACCACAAGCAGATCAGAAATCATCTGGAGGATCTTCGAACTCACAGAAGGCTGCTATACTTCCAAGTCACCCTCCTCGTGTTGGTTATGGTTTGGTTGGGGGTGCATATGGTGCTTTGGGTGCAGGCTTTGGTGCTGCAGGATATCCACAGGTGCACTTCTCTTTCTATTAATGTCGGAGGCATGTGCACATTTATTATTTCTTTTCTATAATATTGATGATTTTGGACTGTTTTATCAACATATGGATTACTTGTATAATCTTTTTTTTGTGGATTTATCTACTCTAAACACTCATTGTTCTGCAGCCGCTTATCTATGGAAGGGGACCTTCTACAGCTGGCATGGCAATGATGCCAATGCTTTTGCCTGATGGAAGGATTGGATATGTCCTGTAAGTGAAAATCTATTTTGAGCTGCTTTCTCTATGAATTTTTTGATTTATTTATGAATTTTTTAAAGCTGCGGTTGCTACCTGAATAGGTTCTGCTGTTCTATCGACATGCTTTGTGACCCCAAGTCCAGCGTATTTTTATTATTGAGATTCATGTGTTTCTTTATCACCATAAATTCTGTATGAGGATTGTTTATCAGGACTAGAACTGTCAAAGTGGACTGGTTGGATGGGTGGGGACATGGGTAACGGGTCAAAGCGGTAAAATTATGTTGAAATGGGTGGGTTGGGTTGCACTGATCTGCAAGCACATATTTATCCATTATTTTGACTTTATAACAAAGTAATATGCAAAATGTAGTTCCAAAATTATATTATTATATATAAGTACCACATTTTATTTTAATAAGGTGGTTCAGGAGGTTTTTATGCTTTTGAATGACTTTCAACCTGATTGATCCATGTTATCGTTTACCTTTTAGCGAAAGTCGTTTACCTTAACCCATTTCACCCTTCATATATACCAAGTATCCGAAATCGACCCGCTTACACATAAAAGAGTCAATGATGAAGCTGCAATGTTTCAATAGGATACGCATAGACACAAATATAAAGAACAAAAACAACAAAGATCAGATCGTTTCTCTAAGCATCATATTATAAAATGCCATCTTGCCTGCCAACACGAGCACTTGAAAATTTAATTGTTTGGATCAAATGGTGGAATTAGTTTGCTTGTGGTCCATGAGTATAGAAGATGTGCTGCTAACTAATGGTGTTGCATGTTTGATGTTTTCAATTAATGTTGGTTTTTGTTTGTGACAGGCAGCAACCAGGTGTACAGCCACACACACCACCACCCCAGCCACAACATCAAAGAGGAGGTGATGGTCGTAGTGGTGGTGGTGGTGGAAGCAGTTCACGTGGTGGCCGTAGGCGTGGTGGTAGTGACAGTGGAGGTCGAGGACGTAGCCGCTACAACCCTTATTAGCTTTGTAGCACTAGTCTAATGTTGATTTATTATGTTTCGAAACGAGGACCTTTTTTTTTTATTTTTTTATTATTATTATTTTTTTTTTAGCATGGAAGGGAGCTTGAATGATTTAACGTCGCTTTTACACCAGTTTTACATAGAGTGGCTTAAATGATAGAACTTTATCTGTTACGATAAAGGCATTTTAAAGATTCATATTAAAAGGTTGAACATAATATTAGTAATAGTAAAATCCTAACTATGATCTGCATTATCAAATTAGGTTATTGTGGATTAAGGTTCTCAGTGTTAAGCCATTCAACTTGAATGGTTTCAGTAAAATATTTTCATCTGTTGCTCGAGTCGGATGGTTCATATGTTGTCTTAAATTTTTTAATTAAGTATTATTATTATTATTATTATTATTATTATTATTATTATTATTATTATTTATTATTTATTATTTATTATTTATTACTTATTTTTTTCTATTTTTCTTAATTTACTAGTTCAATCCAAGCAGGATTAGATTGAGACTTTACGGTTCTATTTTCAAGATCGAGTGCATGCTTGAAGCTATCCCATCTTATGACATACAGTTTTTCGTTAATGAATGAATGTAGCGAAAATTTTTATTTCATTAATGAATGAATGTCGCGCAAAACTTTTTATTTTCATTATTGAATTAATTTACGGTAAATTTTTTTTTTTGGGATACCCCTGATCTTTTGTGCTAGATCCGACACTAATCTCACCTGAGTACGAAATGGCGGCAATTAATGCCAGTCGGAGCGGAAACAGGCGGATGCGATGGTGTCTTTGAAGGTGGCGATGATGGATTTGGGGTGTAAGATTTGGGCAGAGAAGATGGTGACGGTGGCGGACTGGGTGGCGGCAAAATTGTGTGGGGATGATGGGGAGAATGCGAGTGAATTGATGGATATAATCAAGGTTTGTGGTTGCTCGGGTTTGAAGTATATCCAGTAGTTTGATTCGGGAAATGATGTGGGTTTGTTATTGATGGGTTTGAGCTTTGGTTTGATGGAGAATGTTTTGATGGTTGTTTCTGATTGATCGTTGATCGCCATTGAGGGAGATGAAGGAGAATGTAGGTTTTTGGGATGTTGATTTTTAGGGTTTAGAGGTAAAATAATTCTAAGTGGTAAATAAAAATTCAATCATATAGTACTTGTTAGTTCAAAATTTATTGATTCAAAATCTTTTACCTGATTAGATTTTTTATTGATTTAATACTTGCTAGTTTAAAGATAGCAAAAAGCCCTCAATTGAATATATTAATCCATACATGTGATTCGCATCGCGAATAAGTAAATTAACGATATTATAATTAATTAAGAAAAGATAATTTTATCATATAAATAATAATTGAAGAGAATAACTTTATGGCTTTATGCCACTTGCTATTACTATAATTTCATGTGTACGATTTTGAAAACCTGACTCGTTGAACCAATCACTCTAATACACGTTTAATAAATCTGGATTTAAAAGGTAAAATATCTAACATAATAATTGAATGAAATTACTTTATGAGTTTATGCCCACTTACTTTTACAGGTATTACATTTAGTGGATTTTTTAAAAACCGGACCGGTTGAACTAATCATTTTACCTGTGACAGGTTTTAAAATTCAATGATATTAGAGCATTCACATCAGTTTTCATATCTTTATTTTTATAATTACACTAAAAAACACTACTATTTCTCTCTTGTTATCAATTAAATAATATTTTTTTATACTTTTATCATTATCTTTTCTCTCTCTTCTACTCACAACCACTTTCAAAAATATTAAAAAATTTATAAGTGTTGAACAATGATTCCCCAACTATACAAAATGAACAGTAACTTTTATCTCTCCTCTACTTATAATCATTTACAATCATTTCTTCAAATATAAGAAACACACTCACATAAATATAAGAAACCTACTGTGAATGCTCTTATATACATCTTGAGGTGTTATAGTGATATTGATGATTGATTTTCATAAAAATTATAAAGGTTTAAATACTTGCAAGTTTAAGTTAATATGGTGCTTTTTTATTAAGAAAACTCAAATATGGAATGTAGAAAATTAGTCTAAAAAATAAAATTATATCACTAAAATGTCATATATAAAAGATGATTATACCTAATCAGTGTAGAAAGTTTATTTAAGTTGCATCTCCTTCCAAAAACTTGCATTGTCTTAGCACCCAAGCTAGTCCTTCCAAAAGACCAAAAGTCATTGATAATTCCCCCCTTCAGAATCTTGCTATTTCATTACATATTGAAATTCACATATAAATGTCTTCCCTTGGAGAACTAGATTATTTGAAGATCCCATTTGATGCCATCAAATCTGCCACAAACGACTTCGCCGAGCAAAATTTCCTCGGACATGGTGGATTCGGGCGGGTGTATAAAGGTCAACTCCCTTCCTCCGCCAGCTCAAGTGAGCCAGATATAGCTATTGCTGTAAAGAGATTAGACGTGAAGCGTGGCCAAGGACAATGTGAGTTCTTATCGGAGATTGTCATGCTTGCTAGTTACAAGCATGACAACCTTGTTTCTCTTGTTGGATTCTCTGACGAAGGTGATGAAAAACTTCTTGTTTACAAACACGAGGTTAATGGAAGCCTCGACAAACATTTGGCCTCCACAAACCTCACATGGGAGCAACGCTTGCGTATTTGTGTTGGGGCGGCTCGAGGACTCAATTATCTTCATGGCGGGGTGGGAAAAGGGCACAGGGTGCTACATCGTGACATGAAAAGTTCTAATATTTTACTAGATGCTGATTGGAAAGCTAAGATTTCAGATTTTGGATTGTCTAAAATAGGTCCAACTAATCAGCAATTCACTTTGGTTGTCACAATTGCTTGCGGCACCTTAGGCTATGTCGATCCAGTATATTTGCGTACTGGGACACTTACAAAAGAATCTGATGTGTATTCTTTTGGAGTTATATTATTTGAAGTCTTGTGCGGGAGACTTGCCATTGAGAGTTTTGAAGACGAAGACGAGCGTAAATTTCTCCCTCACTTGGTGAAACTTCATAAAAATAAGGGGACATTACAGAACATCATTATCCCTAGTTTACTACAGCAAGCTAAACCGTATTCGTTACAAGCTTTCTCCAATATTGCTTTTCAATGCCTGGATGAAGATCGCAGGCAGCGCCCACCGATGATTTTAGTTGTCAAAGGTTTAGAAGCTGCTTTAAATCATCAACTTGTAAGTTATCACTAATTAACTTGTTGCTATCTTAATTATTAGAATTTGAACATACAGTCACAAGCTTTGTGTTATTGGATTTTAGGATCCATCAACACCAACAGTTACACAACCTAATATTGTAAGTTATCATTAATTTCCATATGATTAATACAATTATAATCTTGCTGCAATCAAAATAAAAAACTATGGTATATATATTTGATGGTAGGGTGCACGAACAGATTTATGGGGATCATTGGCGGGTGGCGATCCTTTTGAGTTCCGGCTTGAGAGCAATCAAAGGTTGAAGAAGATAACGATATATCACGCCCGCTGGATTCATTCACTCATATTCACAGCGGAAGATTACGATGGTTTGTTGCATTCTTCTCAACAGTATGGTGGGCTTTCTGATCCCTACAACAAGGGTAAAAAGTTTGAGGTGATCAATTCTTATGCCTCCCTACTTACATTTGAAATATTTTCTAGTTAATTCCTAGTTATTATGAAAAAATCATTAAAACAAACACATTGACCACCTTTGAAAACAAAATAAACATTGGATTTTAGCTCCCAAATCCACTTGCAACCAAATCTTAGTTGAGTGGCTAAACGAGGGGCTAAATCTAAGGTAATGGCTGCACTTTACATATATATTCATTTGTTTGGTTGCTTTTATGGCAGTAACAGTGTCGAACCCAGAAATTTTTTTCATGGGAGGAGAAAATAAGACGATTGCATAATTTTAAGGGGGCGCTCGAGATTTTCACATATATATAACACTAAATTTTTTTTACGGGGAACGGCTGCCCCCCACCCCTCAACCTAGGTCCACCCCTGGGCAAATATTTTTCATCGTTTTGTATGTGAGCTAAATTTTAGTATTCTTAGTTGGCGAAGCTTATTTGTCAATCTTAAAATCAACGTGTTTAATTTGGTAAAATATGTATCAAAATATTTATTTTGGGGATTTCCCATTTTCAAATTATAAATATAAATTTATTACTTAATATAGTATTAGTGATGTGCTAATAAACAAACACAAGATACCAAAGTTTCTAGTTTGAGTTCTAATGATATGATAACTGTTGGTTTTCATAGATCGACTTTGATGCCGATGAAGAGATAATTGGGTTATCTGGAACGTATGGGATTCATAACGACCTTATGTTAATATCATCATTGTCTTTCAAGACGAACAAAAAAACGCATGGTCGTTTTGGTATGGATGCGAACAGATCTTTTTCAGGATCATGGGACTTGGGTTTGTTTGATGGATTCTATGGCCAATATGGCTGGTATATTGACGCTATTGGCTGTTGTTTGAAATCTATCAGTTAAATCATCATCTATTTTACTTACTATTGTAAGATGATAAAATAGTGAATGAATATTATTGATAGGTTAGGTTACAACATATAAAGATTACAATGCAAACCCTAAAACCTAAATGGGCCCGTAGACTCATACTAATAACCCTAATAATATTGTCTAATACTCCCCCGCAGTCGTAGCGGAGGTAACCTTACGTTATGACTGGGAAACAAAAAAAAACATAAAAAAATAATAATATGATAAACATGCTTCGTTCGACTTGACTATCCAAACTATTGCCAACAAATAATATTGTGATTGAAGTTGTCATCCATATTTTGGTTGATTGTGCTATCCATAATTTGTCTGATACTTCATGGTTCATGATTCTTGGAATAATAAGTTGAGACCTGACGACCGTAGTCGTTGGCGATATCTCGAGGCTAGCAAGCAGCAGTCTCTTGGATCCGTAGATCAAAATATGACATATGTAGATATAAAAAAAGAAAAATAAAACAAGACCGGTGACCGTGATCAAATGGCGGTCTCTTGGATCTGTAGATCAGGAAATAAGATCCGTAGATCTAAAAAAGAGAAAAAAATTCAAATCAAACCGTAGATTGAGATCGGTGTGTGTGGACCGTAATCCTTGGTGCGGCTAAAACACCGCTAAATAGAAAGAAAAAGAAAGAGAAAAAATATAATGACTGCTGCACGTTAGAAGCCATAATCCAGAAACGAACCAAGAGAATGGATGTGAACAAACCAAGAGAATGTAGATATGTAATAGGTTTAGATATTCAACCGATAACAAAGGTTTATTCAACTGAAACTAGAAAATAGAGAAGAAACGAACATAAAACAATGGTGGGACAGGGCGGCGGTGGCAGCACACCTCCCTGTCTAGGATTTGAACTCGGTGGCGACGACTAGAGTTTGTATGTTTTTGTGATGGTGCAGCGGAGAAGAAGATACCCAGAACCCTAAGGCTCTGATACCATGTAAGATGGTAAAAAAGTGAATGAATATTATTGATAGGTTAGGTTACAATATATAGAGATTATAATGCAAACCCTAAAACCTAAATAGGCCCGTAGGCTCATACTAATAACCTAATAATATTGTCAAATAACTATAACTACCTTTTAAGATTTATTGATACTTATATATTTTACTAATAATGCTCGATCAAGGGTATGCATACTTTTATATGTACCCATGCACGAACTGGCGTAACATCTTCCTCAATCGTCCAACGAGTCGGTTTTCATTGAACGGGTGTGGTGCTTCACCGGGTTGTTTTTTCTTGTGTGATCGTTTTCTAGAAGTTGCTTAGGTTTGTGTCGACGGGGCTTGAGGTCATGTGTTTTAGATTGTTTGAGAAGGAATTTCCCATTCACCCGAACCATTGTTCATACTCTTCGAAATCGAAATCGGACAAGAAATCATTGGTATAATCCAATTTTTTTTATAAAATTGAAGAATATAGCAGAAAAGGAGAATGAGTGTTTGTGGATTTTTTTTTACCAAAAGACAATATATTGTATAGAGTTTATTACTTTATTTAAAAGACATAAATATATATATATATCTCTATACCAATAAATAAAAATAATTCCGAACACTTGTCACCATTATAGGCTATCTAATAATTAGTTTTCACGCTTCTCTATTCTCTTAATTATGAATGTTATAATAGCTATTTATTAACTAATAACTATCAATAATTAAAATTTCAAATATATTAACTTCAAATTTTCAAATGTGTAGTACATGTGTTTATTCAATCCGTATATTACACAATATTTAAGAAATACGTAGTTTTAATATGTCTGATTTAATTACACAAGATACCATTTATGTATTTAAATATACAGTTAATAAACATTTTAGTTTGTAATATATGAATTTCGGTCAAATTCTGAGAGGGAAATTGCTAGTTTATAGATAAATGAACAATAATTATAGTGCTACTAAATGATGGGTCAATTTAACACTCATTTGTTTGTAATGAAAATAACAAATATGATATCTATAATAATAATAATACTAATACTATATAAAGTATAGAGGGAGGATACAATTGTAATTTTATTCAAAATGTAAGACATCTAAGACAAGTTTTTAAGCACAATATACAAGTGTGTTATGCAATAGTTCCTACATTGCCCTTATTAAATATACTTCTTCTAATTAATGCATTATTTAATTAACTAAATTAAGTATTATCTTATTAATAATGCTTTTAAAATAATAATTAAATTTACATTTACTATTTATATATTTAAAACTATATATTATTAAAATTAAGTATTATCTATCTTACTGTTATATAATACATATTAGAAGGATAAGATGACAATTTTATTTAAAATGTAAGACATCTATACAATATTTTAAGCATAGAGTACAAGTAGTTTCTGCAATAATTCTACTTTTGCCCCCATTTAACTAACTTTTTCTAATTATTGTTTTTTATTTAATACATATTATTAATACATTATTCTATAATATGATATTATTTGATTCACTTCATTAAGTTTTATTTTGTTTATAATAATATAAATTGATATTTAAATTTATAATTACTAATCATACTATTAAGACCAAAGTTTTATTTTATTTATAATAATATAAATTCATATTTAAAACTATAATCATCGATAATATTTTTTTAACTAACTGCTATTTAAATTAAGTATTATTTTATTTAAATACTTATATCTATACTACTTTATAATAAATCTCTCTAGATAGAGATGTAATTTTACCAAACATACAAGCTTTGAATTAACATGTACAAAGAAGTGTAAGACATTTAAGAGGGCTAAAATAAAGAATTGATTAACATTTTAAGATACTTTACGGGCAATATGGTAAATTTATCAATTAAATTTTATATACCTTGGTATTTTTACCCTTGTCTCTTTCATGTATTTAATAAACATTATTGATACATTATTTAATAATATGGTATTATTTAATTCACTTCATTAAATTTTATTTTATTTATGATACTATAAATTGACATCTAAATTTATATTAGTAATTATATTTTTATAACTAAATATTATTTAAATTAAGTATTATTTTATATAAATATTTAATTATATATATATATATATATATATATATATATATCTTCATGTTTATAATAACTATAATACTAATATTTTTCTAGAGGCTTATTGTGAGTTTAATAATTTTAATATTTATCTATATCTTTATAATAAAAGTGAAAGCAGGATTGAATTATAATTTTACATATGGATTAAGACACCCATATAAAAAGTAATGCTTAAATTTCAAAAAATTAACCATAATAAAATATAATATATGATACTTATAATACAAATGCTAAAGCATATACACGTGACCAAACAAAACCGTCATTTACTTTCAATTCGGTTCATCCACTACGATTGAGCGGTAATCCCTCTTTCCCTTTTCCTTGTCGGTTGTTAAAAGCTCAATAACAATAAAGATGGTAATTTGTTGTGATAATTTCTCCATTAACTTTCTCCGGTCTATGCAAATCACCACCGAAAGTTGCCTCCGATGATAATAAAACTCTAACCTATATTAATAAAACGAAACACCTAAAATCTTGGTAATAAGTGATTTCCAACCACAAATACGACCCATGCTTTCACTAATCTTTTTAGGATAGTATAATTGTCTTAAAGACTTTGTAATATACGTAATTGTTTTCTTTCATTCAATTTTTTCAATAATTATATTTTGATTTTTTAGTTTATATCATAACGCACCGAGCCGATACTGACTAAAATCGAATTCCCAAAAAATCACGTAACAGCCGTACCGCCGTAACATGCGGGCATTACTACTAGTACTGATTAATGTACAAATAATTCATTTTTTACATTAATAAATGAAGTGATTTCCAATTTCATTATTGCTCATCAACATCCCAAGGACCCCAACACCAGCTTTCAACTTCTTTTCCATAGTCAATTTCTCATGTCTGCCACTCAATAACTAACATCTCAAACTTTAATCAAACCGGCCACCACCAACTTTTTCAGACTATAGTTTCATTGGTCAGGTTGGATAGAGAAGTGTCCATGCGTTGGAAAAATATATGAAAATTCTTTACGCCAAAATTTGAAAAATGATTTTTCAATAACTTTAGTACAAATTAATAATCATATGTAATTGCAATTAATATAATTATCATTTATGGGGTTTGTATATTCCTATGTGAGAACTTTGGAATGAGTCAAACCGCACCTAAAATGAAGCATAGATGAATAAGATATTCAATTGTTTTTGTGAAACTATTAAAGATAGAAAATTAGAAACAAGAAGAATATGGTGGGAACTTGTTTCACTAGAAGTTTGAAACTTCATAGTGGTTTATTAAGGGTGGACCACCCTTAGTAATTGTTTTTATAGAAGAAGAGAAAAGGGGGACCCTACACACGCATGTGGTGTGAGCAATGCGCTTTTTGATTCAGAGCTACTACCTTCAAAATATCGAATGGATTCGAATTCAAGTAAATCAAATTGAGTTATTTGAGTTTTGAAATTTTGAAGCTGCATTTGAATTTGGATTTCATTTGCATAAACTGGTTTGAATTCAAGTTGTTTTGATTTAAATTCAGGAAATGCAATAATTTAATTTGATTCCATTTTTAAAATGTATGCAAACTTAGACGCTTTTAAATGTTCAAAATCAAAATTGTTTTTAAATGTTCAAATCAAAATTGTAACACCGAAAAATATAATTCGAGACTAGTAAAATTATAAATAATTTAAAATTAAATGACAAGTGACAACATACAAATGACAAATAAGTATATAGGATTGTAAACGAATTGAACGTTAAGTGAACAGTTCGTGAACTGTTCTGTGTGAAGTTCGTTTACGTTCGTTTGTTTAATGAATGAATGAACTTGAACAAAAAATTTCGTTCGCTTAGCTAAACAATGAACAGATGCCACGTTCGTTCATTTGTGTTCGTGAACGTTCAGTTAGGTGTTTACATTTTCATGTTCGTTTGTTTATATTTATTCATTAAATATTAATTTATATATTTTACAACTTTTATTTTTAATTAATCTACCTAATTTTACATGTTTTAGATTTTTTATTTTTTAAATTAGCCTAGTGTCTATAGTTTATAATTGTTTGTATTCGTGAGCGTTCAGTAATATGTTTGTTCATATTCATGTATAGATTATTATGTCAAGAGCTTAATTTAAATAGTATAAGGTCGGTGAATCGTTCGGTTTGTGTTCTTGAATTGTTCGGTTTGTGTTCTTGAATTATTCGGTTTCTGTTCACGAACACGAACAAGAATTTTCTTTCGGTAAGTGTTCGTGAACGATTTAAATTCTTAATGAACGAACATGAATAAGACTCTGTTCGGTTTGGTTAAGCCCTATAAGTACATATAAAACATTTAAAGCGACAAATGTTAACATTAATAAAATCTAAGCTTATATCAAGTGACCAAAATACGATGAATTAACAATTAAAGCGATACTTTAATCCCCATATTTTTACATTTATAAAAAGATATAAAATAAAAACTATTATAATTATAAAATAAAAATTATCTTCAAATTCGAATTTTAGATCGAATCAAAAATAAAAAATTTGAACGTGTTTCGAAATTCGATACGTAAATCTGAAAAATCGAAATTAAGCATGACGGTTGCTTGCATTTATCTTTGATATTTGGTTGATAATAACGTAACCAATGTTGTGTGTTGTGTTTACACTTAATTTATCATCTCCTCGAGAGACGTGAGCACCTCCTCAATGGAGAATGCTTTATCTAGTTGGAAGTTTGGAGACTTAGCCTGGCAAACTTGATGTAATTTTCAGTTTTTGAATTTTCCGGTGTGAGCAAAATGATATCATTGTACTTTGGTCTTAGCATCTTGCTAATGGCTTATTTGTTTTAATCGAATATTTTGTTGTTAAAAAAAAAAAGTTGGAAGATTCAACACTAGAGTTTAAGTAGTTTCCGTCAAAATTTGACAAAGCTAAGTTAGTTTTGAGTAAAGTTGTTAATATGTGTGATGAAAAGAATAAGATGTTTTTATAAAAATATTTCTCATCATACTAAAAAATCCTAAGTTGAGTGAAATCAAATGATGACGCTCAAATCATTTTTATAATTTCATAAAAATAATTATTTTTCATTAAAAGTTTTAGAAATAGTTTAATAGCACACAATGGTTTCGCTTAATAGAAGGAAGCAGAACATACGAAACAACCATAAATCAGCTCGTCCATTTTCAAAAATAGAATAATATTTAGCAAAACGCTGATCACCGTATCAATCACTGTATTCTAGACAGATTTCAAAGAACAAGCATCATACAACTTCACAACCACTGTATCATAAGCCAGGGTAAGCGTATGATACGTAGAACACCCCAACAACCTCCAAATTATGAAGTTCTTCTTTCCTATTTGAACCTAATTATTAGGGTTTCGAAAGGAGACTTTTTCCCTATGAATTTTGGACATTTTGAAGGCAATTGTGAGAGTTTCTTTCACTAAGCTTTCATCTGAATCAAGTATCAATAACATCCAATCCACCATTGAAGATCCAAGTATACCGATGAGCGACAAATTCGTTCGTAATTACTTTCAGGAGGAGAGTTCTTGTAATTGAATCACTGGGTTTAGCTTGAATTGATGTTTTGGTTATGTTCTTTTGAGACAAGAATCTAATTGTGAGTTTGTTTAAAGTTAAAGATTTTTTATGTTTAAGTATTCGTATGCTTACACTCGCATTCAGTTTTCTTGCATTATGAGCAGTTTGTTTTGTATGTGAATTCTTTATATGAATGAATTGGTAATTGTGTGATCGAGCAAGTTTTAAAAGGTTGTTTCTCAATTATCACTTTAATCAAACGATTTTACAAAATCATATCTATGTGATTTCCAATCAATTCTTTGTAATTCTTTCATCAATGTTTCTCAAAAAATATGTTATTTTGTATATATGTGTAAATTCATAAGCGTAAAAAAATTTAATTGTTTTGATCAGATCGTTCACTCTTCATATATACCAAGTATCCCAAATCGACCCGCTTACACATAAACGAGTCAATGATGAAGCTGCAATGTTTCAATAGGATACACATAGGCACAAATATAAAGAACAAAAACAACAAAGATCAGATCGTTTCTCTAAGCATCATATTAAAAAATGCCATCTTGCCTGCCAACACGAGCACTTGAAAATTTAATTGTTTTGATCAAATGGTGGAATTAGTTTGCTTGTGGTCCATGAGTATAGAAGATGTGCTGCTAACTAATGGTGTTGCATGTTTGATGTTTTCAATTAATGTTGGTTTTTGTTTGTGACAGGCAGCAACCAGGTGTACAGCCACACACACCACCACCCCAGCCACAACAGCAAAGAGGAGGTGATGGTCGTAGTGGTGGTGGTGGTGGAAGCAGTTCACGTGGTGGCCGTAGGCGTGGTGGTAATGACAGTGGAGGTCGAGGACGTAGCCGCTACAACCCTTATTAGCTTTGTAGCACTAGTCTAATTTTAATTTATGTTTCGAAACGAGGACCTTTTTTTTTTATTTTTTATTATTATTATTATTTTTTTAGCATGGAAGGGAGCTTGAATGATTTAACGTCCCTTTGACACAGTTTTACATAGAGTGGCTTAAATGATAGAACTTTATCTGTTACGATAAAGGCATTTTAAAGATTCATATTAAAAGGTTGAACATAATATTAGTAATAGTAAAATCCTAACTTTGATCTGCATTATCAAATTAGGTTATTGTGGATGATGGGGAGAATGCGAGTGAACTGATGGATATAATCAAGGTTTGTGGTTGTTTGGGTTTGAAGTATTTCCAGTAGTTTGATTCGGGAAATGATGTGGGTTTGTTATTGGTGGGTTTGAGCTTTGGTTTGATGGAGAATGTTTTGATGGTTGTTTCTGATCGATCGTTGATCGCCATTGAGGGTGATGAAGGAGAATGTAGGTTTTTGGGATGTTGATTTTTAGGTTTAGGGGTAAAATAATTCAAAGTGGTAAATAAAAATTCAATCATACAGTACTTGTTACTTCAAAACTTTTTGAGTTAAAATCTTTTACATAGTTAGAATTTTTATTGATTTAATACTTGCTAGTTTAAAGATAGCAGAGAGCCCTCAATTGAATATATTAATCCATACACGTGATTCGCATTGCGAGTAAGTAAATTAACGATATTATAATTAATTAAGAAAAGATAAATTTATCATATAAATAATAATTGAAGAGAATAACTTTATGGCTTTATGCCACTTGCTATTACTATAATTTCATGTGTACGATTTTGAAAACCTGACTCGTTGAACCAATCACTCTAATACACGTTTAATAAATCTGGATTTAAAAGGGAAAATATCTAACATAATTTTTTTTGAACGGCCAACGAATAATTTTTAAGCCCAGTCACCCGGGTAAACCCATTGGCGAAAGGCCACCCACGCCCGCGAACACAGACAGCGCTGGTAACCCGGCTCGCCCACCATTCCAAGGGAAACCCACCACCGAAAGGCCCACTGTGGTAAAACCCTTGGCCCACTTGGAGCATATTACACCTAGTGAGACTCCAACCCATGACCTCCACTTTGAAAAATTATAAGATGTCTCTTTCTAAAGCAGTTGATCTAGGACTTATTAGCAAAATATCTAACATAACAATTGAATGAAATTACTTTATGAATTTATGCCCACTTACTTTTACACGTATTACATTTAGTGGATATTTTAAAAACCGGAGCGGCTGAACCAATCATTTTACTTGTGACAGGTTTTAAAATTCAATGATATTATATACATCTTGAGGTGTTATAGTGATATTGATGATTGATTTTCATAAAAATTATAAAGGTTTAAATACTTGCAAGTTTAAGTTAATAGGTGGTGCTTTTTTATTAGGAAAACTCAAATATGAAATGTAGAAAAATAATCTAAAAAATAAAACTATATCACTAAAATGTTATATATAAAAGATGATTATACCTAATCAGTGTAGAAAGTTTATTTAAGTTGCATCTCCTTCCAAAAACTTGCACCGTCTTAGCATCCTAGCCAGTCCTTCCAAAAGACCAAAAGTCATTGATAAATCCCCCTTCAGAATCTTGCTATTTCATTACATATGAAAATTCACATATAAATGTCTTCCTTTGGTAAACTAGATCATTTGAAGATCCCATTAGATGCCATCAAATCCGCCACGAACGACTTCGCCGAGCAAAATTTCCTTGGACAAGGTGGATTCGGGCGGGTCTACAAAGGTCAACTCCCTTCCTCCTCCAGCTCAAGTGAGCCAGATATAGCTATCGCTGTAAAGCGATTAGACGTGAAGCGCGGCCAAGGACAACGTGAGTTCTTATCGGAGATTGTCATGCTTGCTAGTTACAAGCATGACAACCTTGTTTCTCTTGTTGGATTCTCTGACGAAGGTGATGAAAAACTTCTTGTTTACAAATACGAGGTTAATGGAAGCCTCGACAAGCATTTGGCCTCCACAAATCTCACATGGGAGCAACGTTTGCGTATTTGTGTTGGGGCGGCTCGAGGACTCAATTATCTTCATGGCGGGGTGGGAAAAGGGCATAGGGTGCTACATCGTGACATGAAAAGTTCTAATATTTTACTGGATGCCAATTGGAAAGCTAAGATTTCAGATTTTGGATTGTCTAAAATAGGTCCAACTAATCAGCAATTAACTTTGGTTGTCACAATTGCTTGCGGCACCTTAGGCTATGTCGATCCAGTATATTTGCGTACTGGGACCCTTACAAAAGAATCCGATGTGTATTCTTTTGGAGTTATATTATTTGAAGTCTTGTGCGGTAGACTTGCCGTTGGGAGGTATGAAGACGAAGACGAGCGTAAATTTCTCCCTCACTTGGTGAAACTTCATAAAAATAAGGGGACATTACAGAACATCATTATCCCTAGTTTACTACAACAAGCTAAACCGTATTCGTTACAAGCGTTCTCCAATATTGCTTTTCAATGCCTGGATGAAGATCGCACGCACCGCCCACCGATGATTTTAGTTGTCAAAGGTTTAGAAACCGCTTTAAATCATCAACTTGTAAGTTATCACTAATTAACTTGTTGCTATCTTAATTATTAGAATTTGAACATACAGTCACAAGCTTTGTGCTATTGGATTTTAGGGCCCATCAACAACAGCTACACAACCTAATATTGTAAGTTATTATTAATTTCCATACGATTAATACAATTATAATTTTGCTGCAATCAAAATAACAAAACTATGGTGTGTGTGTATATATATATATATATATATATATATATATATGTTTGATTTGATGGTAGGGTGCACGAACCGATTTATGGGGATCATTGGCGGGTGGCAGTCCTTTTGAGTTCCGGCTTGAGAGCAATCAAAGGTTGAAGAAGATAACGATATATCACGCCCGCTGGATTCATTCACTCATATTCACAGCGGAAGATTACGATGGTTTGTTGCATTCTTCTCAACAGTATGGTGGGCTTTCTGATCCCTACTACAAGGGTAGAAAGTTTGATGAGGTGATCAACCTTTATGCCTCCCTACTTACAATTGTAATATTTTCTAGTTAATATGAAAAAAATGGTTAAAACAAACACTTTGACCACCTTTTAAAACAAAAAAAACATTGAATTTTAGCTCCCAAATCCACTTGCAACCAAATCTTAGTTGAGTGGCTAAACGGGGGACTAAATTTATATATTTATTTGTTTGGTTGTTTTTATGGATGGTAACATTTTTCACCGTTTTTTACGTGAGCTAAATTTTAGTATTTTTAGTTGGCGAAGCTTATTTTTCAATCTTAAAATCAATGTGTTTAATTTGGTAAAATATGTATCAAAATGTTTATTTTGGTGATTTTCCATTTTCAAATTATAAATATAAATTTATTACTTAATATAGTATTAGTGATGTGCTAATAATCAAACACAAGATACCAAAGTTTATTCTAGTTTGAGTTCTAATGATATGATAGCTGTTGGTTTTCATAGATCGACTTTGATGCCGATGAAGAGATAATTGAGTTATCTGGAACTTATGGGATTCATAACGACCTTATGTTAATATCATCATTGACTTTCAAGACGAACAAAAAAACGCATGGTCGTTTTGGTATAGATGCCAACAGATCTTTTTCAGGATCATGGGACTTGGGTTTGTTTGATGGATTCTATGGCCGATATGGCTGGTATATTGACGCTATTGGTTGTTGTTTGAAACCTCTCAGTTAAATCATCATCTATTTTATTTACTATAACTACCTTTTAACATTTATTGATCCTTTTATATTTTACTAATAATGCTCGATCAAGGGTATGTTGTATTCATACTTTTATATGTAACCATGCACGAGCTGGCGTGACTTCTTCCTCAATCGTCCAACGAGTCGGTTTTCGTTGAACGGGTGCGGATGCTTCACCGGGTTGTTTTTTCTTGTGTGATCGTTTTCTAGAAGTTGCTTAGGTTTGTGTGGACGGGGCTGGAGGTCATGTGTTTTAGATTGTTTGAGAAGGAATTTCCCATTCAGCCGAACCATATTGTTCATACTCTTCGAAATCGAAATCGGACAAGAAATCATTGGTATAATCCATTTTTTTTTATAAAATTGAAGAATATAGCAGAAAAGGAGAATGAGTGTTTGTGGATTTTTTTTACCAAAAGACAATATATTGTATAGAGTTTATTACTTTATTTAAAAGACATAAATATATATATCTCTATACCAATAAATAAAAATAATTTCAAACACTTGTCACCATTGTAGGCTATCTAATAATTGGTTTTCAAGCTTCTCTTTCCTCTTAATTATAAATGTTATAATAGCTATTAATAAATTAATAATTATCCATAATTAAAATTTCAAATATGTTAACTTCAAATTTTCAAATGTATAATACATCTGTTTATTCAATACGTATAATACACAATATTTAAGACATACGTAGTTTTAATATGTCTGATTTAATTACACAAGATACCATTTATGTATTTAAATATACAGTTAATAAACATTTTAGTTTGTAACATATGAATTTTGGTCACATTCTGCGACGAAAATTGCTAGTTTATAGATAAACGAACAATAATTATAGTGCTACTAAATGATGGGTCAATTTAACACTCATTTGTTTGTAATGAAAATAACAAATATGATATACTGATTAATGTACAAATAATTCATTTCATTATTGCTCGTCAACATCCCAAGGGCCCCAACACCCGCTTTCAACTTCTTTTCCATAGTCAATTTCTCATGTCTGCCACTCAATAACTAACATCTCAAACTTTAATCAAACCGGCCACCACCAACTTTTTCAGACTATAGTTTCATTGGTCAGGTTGGATAGAGAGGTGTCTATGCGTTGGAAAAATATATGAAAATTGTTTATGCCAAATTTGAAAAATGATTTTTCAATAACTTTAGTACAAATAATCATATGTAAGTGCAATTAATATAATTATCATTTGTGGGGTTTGTATATTCCTATGTGAGAACTTTGGAATGAGTCAAACCGCACCTAAAATAAAGCATAGATGAATAAGATATTCAATTGTTTTTGTGAAACTATTAAAGATAGAAAATTAGAAACAAGAAGAATATGGTGGGAACTTGTTTCACTAGAAGTTTGAAACTTCATAGTGGTTTATTAAGGGTGGACCACCCTTAGTAATTGTTTTTATAGAAGAAGAGAAAAGGGGGACCCTACACACGCATGTGGTGTGAGCAATGCGCTTTTTGATTCAGAGCTACTACCTTCAAAATATCGAATGGATTCGAATTCAAGTAAATCAAATTGAGTTATTTGAGTTTTGAAATTTTGAAGCTGCATTTGAATTTGGATTTCATTTGCATAAACTGGTTTGAATTCAAGTTGTTTTGATTTAAATTCAGGAAATGCAATAATTTAATTTGATTCCATTTTTAAAATGTATGCAAACTTAGACGCTTTTAAATGTTCAAAATCAAAATTGTTTTTAAATGTTCAAATCAAAATTGTAACACCGAAAAATATAATTCGAGACTAGTAAAATTATAAATAATTTAAAATTAAATGACAAGTGACAACACACAAATGACAAATAAGTATATAGGATTGTAAACGAATTGAACGTTAAGTGAACAGTTCGTGAACTGTTCTGTGTGAAGTTCGTTTACGTTCGTTCGTTTTATAAATGAATGAACTTGAACAAAAAATTTCGTTCGCTTAGCTAAACAAACGAAAATGAACAGATGCTACGTTCGTTCATTTGTGTTCGTGAACGTTCAGTTAGGTGTTTACATTTTCATGTTCGTTTGTTTATATTTATTCATTAAATATTTAATTTATATATTTTACAACTTTTATTTTTAATTAATCTACCTAATTTTACATATTTTAGATTTTTTATTTTTTAAATTAGCCTAGTGTCTATAGTTTATAATTGTTTGTATTCGTGAGCGTTCAGTAATATTTTTGTTCATATTCATGTATAGATTATTATGTCAAGCGCTTAATTTAAATAGTATAAGGTCGGTGAATCGTTCGGTTTGTGTTCTTGAATCGTTCGGTTTGTGTTCTTGAATTGTTCGGTTTGTGTTCTTGAATTATTCTGTTTCTGTTCACGACCACGAACAAGAATTTTCTTTCGGTAAGTGTTCGTGAACGATTTAAATTCTTAATGAACGAACATGAATAAGACTCTGTTCGGTTTGGTTAAACCCTATAAGTACATATAAAACATTTAAAGCGACAAATGTTAACATTAATAAAATCTAAGCTTATATCAAGTGACCAAAATACGATGAATTAACAATTAAAGCGATACTTTAATCCCCATATTTTTACATTTATAAAAAAATATAAAATAAAAACTATTATAATTATAAAATAAAAATTATCTTCAAATTCGAAATTTAGATCGAATCAAGAATAAAAAATTTGAATGTGTTTCGAAATTCGATACGTAAATTTTGAAAAATCGAAATTAAGCATGTGGTTGCTTGCATTTATCTTTGATATTTGGTTGATAATAACGTAACCAATGTTGTGTGTTGTGTTTACACTTAATTTATCATCTCCTCGAGAGACGTGAGCACCTCATCAATGGAGAATGCTTTATCTAGTTGGAAGTTTGGAGACTTAGCTTGGCAAACTTGATGTAATTATCAGTTTTTGAATTTTCCGGGGTGTGAGCAAAATGATATTATTGTACTTTGGTCTTAGCATCTTGCTAGTGGTTTATTTGTTTTAATCGAATATTTTGTTGTTCAAAAAAAAAAGTTGAAAGATTCAACACTAGAGTTTAAGTAGTTTCCGTCAAAATTTGACAAAGCTAAATTAGTTTTGAGTAAAGTTGTTAATATGTGTGATGAAAAGAATAAGATGTTTTTATAAAAATATTTCTCATCATACTAAAAAGTCCTAAGTTGAGTGAAATCAAATGATGACGCTCAAATCATTTTTATAATTTCATAAAAATAATTATTTTTCATTAAAAGTTTTAGAAATAGTTTAATAGCACACAATGGTTTCGCTTAATAGAAGGAAGCAAAACATACGAAACAACCATAAATCAGCTCGTCCATTTTCAAAAATAGAATAATATTTAGCAAAACGCTGATCACCGTATCAGTCACTGTATTCTAGACAGATTTCAAAGAACAAGCATCATACAACTTCACAACCACTGTATCATAAGCCGGGGTAAGCGTATGATACGTAGTACACCCCAACAACCTCCAAATTATGAAGTTTTTCTTTCCTATTTGAACCCAATTATTAGGGTTTCGAAAGGAGACTTTTCCCCTATGAATTTTGGACATTTTGAAGGCAATTGTGAGAGTTTCTTTCACTAAGCTTTCATCTGAATCAAGTATCAATAACATCCAATCCACCATTGAAGATCCAAGTATACCGATGAGCGACAAATTCGTTCGTAATTACTTTCAGGAGGAGAGTTCTTGTAAATGAATCACTGGGTTTAGCTTGAATTGATGTTTTGGTTATGTTCTTTTGAGACAACAATCTAATTGTGAGTTTGTTTAAAGTTAAAGATTTTTTATGTTTAAGTATTCGTATGCTTACACTCGCATTCAGTTTTCTTGCATTATGAGCAGTTTGTTTTGTATGTGAATTCTTTATATGAATGAATTGGTAATTGTGTGATCGAGCAAGTTTTAAAAGGTTGTTCTCAATTATCACTTTAATCAAACGATTTTACAAAATCATATCTATGTGATTTGCAATCAATTCTTTGTAATTCTTTCATTTAATGGTTTCCTAGTTTATCTATGTATTATTGTATTATATATATATATATCCTTTCAATTCAAAGATCTATTCATTGGAGAAATTATCTTTTCGTATATGGTATCAACCATTCTTGCCATTATGATCCTTCTTCTCTGAAACCTTTGCTTTTTTTCCATGGCTTCTTCAAACGATACCACCACCCTTCCCATGGCCACATTCTTTCACATGCTTACCATTAACTATCATCTTCCAACTACCTTCTATGGCGTAATCAAGTTACTCCTCTCCTCAAACATCAACAGTGGATTGGGTTTGTTGATGGCTCCACACCGGTTCCACCAAAAACTATGATTGTTGACGGAAAAGACGTCTCTAATTCAGCTTTTCTCACTTGGTTTGAAATCGACCAACGAGTGCTTCTCCTTCTTCAATCCTCTCTTACCGAGGAGGCTATGGCTAAAGCCCTTGGTCTGACCACCTTTAGTGTGGTTTGGACGTCTTTGGAGTTTGCATACAGTCATGACTCCTTGAAACGATCTCAAAACCTACGGGATTCTCTTCGTGAGTTAACAAAAGGGTCTTTTTCTATCTTTGACTATGGCAAGAAATTCAAGTCCATTTGTGATCAATTAGCGGCAACTGGTCAACCCGTCGCAGAAACAGACAAGTCACATTGGTTTCTCTGCGGATTGGGTTCGACTTTTGACTCTTTTTCCACGCCAGATATGGCTGTGTAGCCTAGACCTTCTTTTCGTGACCTATTAGCCCAAGCCGAGGGACACGAGTTGTTTATCTCCTTGCATGGGTCTGCTACACCCTCTGTTGCTTTTGTTGCTCATCTCCAACCGTCACGATCTCACTCATCTGACTCCGCACGTGGTCGAGGGAAGTCTGGCCGATCTTCTCGTGGTGGTTATTCTACAGTTCGTGGTAGGGGTTGTTGAGCGTCCCATTGTCAACTTTGCCGTACTAATGGGCATTTTGCCAACATGTGTCTGGAATTAGCTAACTATGCTCACCAATCCTCTTACTCTGCTACAAATTTGGCACAAGCTTTCCATGCCGATTGCAAGGTGATAGACTCTACTACGGATTGGTACGTTGACTCGGGTGCAACCGCTCATATGGCGCCATCATCGGCACATGTAGATTCTTCTACACCTTACCTAGGCAAAGACAAAGTTTCATTTGGTAATGGTAATATACTTTCTATATCACGTCTTGGTAAATCATCCCTTTCATCTTGTTTGGATTTACGTGATGTTCTTATTGTTCCTCATCTCAAGAAAAGCCTACTTTCTGTGAGCAAATTAACTAATGATTACCCGGTTGATGTTGTTTTTTCCCGATCTTATTTTGCTGTTCAGGATACGGTTACAAAGGAAATGCTAGCAACTGGGAAACATAAAGATGGACTTTACATACTGTGTACGAGGTTTCAAGCACATATGGCATCTACATTATCACCGTCCAAAGCGTCTTTTCAGACATGGCATAATCGCTTAGGACATGTTGCTTTTGATGTTGTTTCTTTTTATAATAAACATAATTGTTTAATAGTTACTTTTATTTTGCCGAAACCTACACTTTGTTCCTCTTGTCAACTTTGAAAACAACATCATTTGCCATTTAATATAAATGAAAAACGTGCCTTACATGTGCTTGATTTGGTTCATTGTGATTTATGTGGTCCGACCCCTATTCCATCTACGGATGGTTTTCGTTATTATGCTATATTCATTGATGATTTCTCACGTTTTTTTGGTTTTACCCCTTGAAGGTTAAGTCCGATTTTGTTGAAGTACTAAAAACTTTTATACCCTTTGTTCAAACACAATTTTCATGCAAGTTGAAGGTATTCCAAAGTGACGGAGGCTCAGAATTAATCATCAAGTTAATTAAACAATTATTCTTACAAAATGGTACTCACCATCAAATGTCATGCCCATATACTCTACAACAAAATGGCAGGGCCGAGCGAAAACATCAACATCTTACTGAGATGGGTCTTGCCATGTTATTCGGGGCAAATGCTCCTGCTACTATACGGTTGATGCTTTTTCCTCCGCTGCTCATATTATTAATTGGCTACCAAGCAAACTCTTAGATGACAAGTCACCTTTCGAGTTATTGTTTCATTTGACTCCACACTATAACAACTTCAAAGTATTTGTTGGTCGGGTTTTTCCTTATTACGACCGTATTCATCTCACAAACCGGCTCCTCGCAACATTGCTTGTATTTTTACAGGTTATAATGCTCAACACAAAGGATATAAATGCTTGGATCTAGTCACAAATCGTGTTTATATTACACGTCATGCTTGGTTTGATGAGAGTACTTTTCCTTTCTCTAGGGTTTCCTTCCTCTAATATTGATATAGTAAAACATTTTTTAAGTACTTACATTGAGGAAACACCTACTATAATTTCCAAAACCCCTAAAAAATCCCAACCTACTTGTTCCCACTCAAACGTAACAAAAGCATGCCCAACTTGCATGTTGCCATCCTTTACTCCACAATGTCAACCATCTACTCCACCTCCACATCAGCCCACTACTACCCTTAATCAAATCTTTATTAACTCCCCTACCTCACCCGTAGCCACCCAACACTCTTCCCTCGTAACCACCCAACAACCTGTTACACCTGTCGCCGCCCAACCATGTTCACCATATGCTACACTACTACAAAACTAAGCATTTGTGACCGTCAAAATGGTCGCCAAATGGTCGCAAATGCCTTGTTGCGACCATTTTACGACCATTTTCGTTGGTTGGTTATACCCTGGTCGGTAATTTCGTTTCCGACTAATTATTGCGACCAAAAAGTTTTTGCGACAGATTTCGCGACCATATCATCCATCGCAAAACCAGTGACAAAATTTGCGACTAAATCTTATTTGCGACGGAGTTTGCGACCTATTGCTTTTGCGACTAACTTCACGACCAAACTTTTAGTGACCGAGATTGCGATAGAAGTTGCGACGAACTGTTTTGCGATGGATTTTGGGACTAAAGGGTTAACAACCATAAGTGTGACCAAAACTATTTGTGACAAATCATTTTTTGCGACCAAAATTACGACTGAACTCCTAGCGACTGAAGTTGCCACCAAACTATTCCTGACCAACTTAGAATTTAGTTTATTATTTTTATTTTATAAAATAAACAACCGTATTCGTGAGCAAAACAATTTTCGTTGCAATATTTACCATCGTTTTTGTGACCAAATTACCTTTTATTTGTTTTTTAAAACAGATGACTTATGAGCAAAACTATTTTGTTAGCAAAATTTGTAGCCATTTTTTTAGACCAATTTATTTTTCAATTTATTTTTTATTGTTTGTAAAAAATAGCAACTATATTTGTGACCAAACAAATTATAGTTGCTGTATCTGCGATCGTTTTTGCAACCAACTTATAATTTAGTTCATTAATTTATGATTTAATGGAATTAGCGACTGTATTGGTGACAACAACAATTTCGGTTGCAATATTTACCACCGTCTTGCGACCGAATTAAAATTGATCGCTAAATTTGCGACCCCTTTTGTGTTGGTCGCTAATATTGCTACTTGTTTTGGGTTGGTCGATAATTTTGTAACCTATTTTGTTTTGGTCACTAATTTTCCGACCAAGTTTGTTTTGGTCGTGAAATTTGCAACTATTTGATTTTGGTCGCTATACAGTCGCTAATTTTGCGACTATTTTTACTGGTCGTAAACTTTGGTCGGTTTTGCTTATTTGTGTAGTAGTGGCTTCTTCTACACCAATTCATCTTTCAACAACCTCTACACATCCTACGATACCTATAGGTCCTGCCGGTATTATCAAACCCAAACACATTGTTGATCTTATTGCTATCAGTCCAAACGCTCTCCATTTGGCTTTACTAGCTGCCACTACCCCTAAAGGGTTTAACTCGGCGTCTAAACATCAACACTGGCGAAATGCTATGAATGAAGAGTTGTTAGATCTCTGTCAGAACCATACCTGGACTCTTGTTCCACGTCCAAAGTCATCTGCTATTGTTGGTTTTAAGTGGATATTTCGTACAAAATACCACTTTGATGGTTCGATTGATCGCTATAAAGCACGACTCGTTGCTCAAGGCTCAACTTCTTGGCTTTGATTTTTCTCATACATTTAGTCTGGTAGTTAAAGCGTCTACAATTCGCCTTGTCCTATCTCTTGCGGTTAATAATCGTTGGTCCCTTCACCAGCTAGATGTCAAAAACGTTTTTTTAAATGGTTGTTTGACTGAAACTATCTTCATGGAACAACCATCGGGTTTCGTTGACTCTCGGTATCCGGATTATGTGTGTCGTTTAAACAAGGCATTATACGGTCTCAAGCAAGCTCCTAGAGCGTGATTTCAACAGTTGAGTACTTTTTTAATACAACAAGGTTTCTCTTGTAGTCAAGCCGACACTTCTTTGTTTGATATATTTGCTAGTCTATGTCGATGACATTATTTTCACTGGTAATCACGAACCTACTATAGCTCAATTTATTACTCGTTTACATCAAAAATTTGCAAGTAAGTATCTTGGAAAATTGAGCTATTTTTTAGGCCTTGAGGTGTGTTACATTGATGATGGTTTGTTTCTTAGTCAAACCAAATATGCTACTGATATCCTCACTCGTGCGGGTCTTTTGGATTCTAAGCCTGTGGCAACTCCTCTTGCCACTAACGATGTATTTATTAGCACCCGGACCCCTTATTTTGATCCATCATATTATCGTTCACTTGTTGGAGCTTTGCAATATCTTACCATCACCCGACCGGATTTCTCGTATGCTGTAAATCAAGCTAGTCAGTTTTTTCACTGTCCGAGTTTGTATCATTTTCAAATGGTAAAACACATTTGGCGTTATGTGAAAGGCACTCCTATGGTTTTCAATTTTCTACTCCTACTATATCCTCTTTAATAGGATATTCTGATGCAGATTGGGTTCGTTGTATAGAAACGCGTCATTCAACATATGGTTATTCTATTTTTTGGTGGTAATCTGGTGTCTTGGAGCGCTAAAAAGCTGCTGATTGTCTCTCGTTCCGGTTTTGAATCCGAATATAGGGCCATGGCAAATACTGTTGCTGAAATTATTTGGCTTACTCATCTTCTTCGTGATCTCTACCCCTTGCCTCCGGATAGGCCGACTTTGTTGTGTGATAACTTAAGTGCCATTTTTCTAAGTCAAATCAAAATCCTGTCGCCCACAAACGGGCGAAGCATATAGATATTGATTATCATTTTGTTCGTGTGCTCGTTTCATCCGCGAAATTACACACCAAGTTTGTTCCAACCAATCTTCAAGTGACGGATATCTTTACTAAACCGCTCCCTAAGCCTCTTTTTGAATTTTTTCGGGATAAACTTCGAGTATTTCCTCCGCCATCTGTTGCTTGAAGGGGGGGGGGGGGGGGGATTTGAGACATTGGTTGACAAATTCGTATATATTTAATATTGGTATATATATGTTTATAATTCTTTCATTAAAATTTAATGGTTCTCTACTTTATCTATGAATTATTTTATTATATATATCCTTTCAATACAAAGATAATAATGAAATGAAAATTTAAATATATTTGGTTATTTTATGCCAAGTTGCTTTTGAAATAATTGTATTTCGAATATAGTTTAGAATTCAAATAACCTTAGTCACACCTAACCTTGTAATTATATCATAAAAGTAGTAGATTTAATTTGCTATCAACGTCGTACCTAACCTTGCATTAGTGCCAATGTGGACCATTGTGTTTTTTAGAAAGTTGTGTAAACATGCGATATATTACTCTGATAATACAGTAAAATTTTCAACTCACCTATATACACATATTAATTTCTTTCATATTCAGATCCACCTTGTTATTTCTTTGTAAAACAACATTCAACAAATAATGACAGATCTCCCTCAAGAACTAGACCACTTGAGAATGACATTTGATGACATCAAATCTGCCACCAACAACTTCGCTGCCGAAAATTTCCTCGGCCAAGGTGGATTCGGGCCGGTCTACAAAGGTCGACTCTGCTCCTCAACCCGCCTAAATGTGGGAGACACAGAAGTTGCTGTAAAGCAGTTAGACTTGAAGGGTAAACAAGGACGGCATGAGTTCCTAATGGAGATTTTTATGCTTGCGAGTTACAAGCATGACAACCTTGTCTCTCTTGTTGGATTCTCTGACGAAGGTAAAGAAAAACTTCTTGTTTACAAACACGAGGTTAATGGAAGCCTTGACAACCATCTATCCTCCACAAACCTTACATGGGAGCAGCGTCTCAAAATTTGTCTTGGTGCGGCACAAGGACTCGAGTATCTCCATGATGGTGTGGGAGGGGGGCACAGGGTGCTACACCGTGACATAAAGAGCTCTAATATTTTGCTAGATGCCAACTGGGAGGCTAAGATTTCAGATTTTGGATTATCTAGAATAGGTCCCACTAATCAACAATTAACTTTTCTCGTCACTGATGCTTGTGGAACTTTCGGCTACGTTGATCCCGTATATGTTAGTACCGGGGTATTTACAAAAGAATCAGATGTATATTCTTTTGGAGTTGTATTGTTTGAAATCCTGTGCGGGAGACCCGCACTGATTATGATGTATGAGGACGAGCGTAAATTTTTATCTGCATTGGTGAAATTTCATAAAGAGAAGGGGACATTAGAAGATATCATCATGTCCAATCTTCTAGAGCAAATTCATCTGTCGTCGCTACAAGCGTTCTCCGATATTGCTTTTCAGTGCCTGAATGAAGACCGCAAACAACGCCCAAGGATGGGTTTAGTTGTCAAAGCTTTAGAAACCGCTTTAAAACATCAACTTGTAAGTTATCTTTATATTCTTAGAACTAGATTAGATTGTAATATGCTGTGATTTTCTTATCGTTTGAACTTACGCTCGTTGAGAAACTCTGTGTATTGGATATTAGGCTGCAGGAACAACCGTTTCAAACCCTCAATTTGTAAGTTATCGTTTCCATTGAAATTTGATTACAATTTTTCCATAATCATTCTTGCAAATTAACTGTTTGATTTGATTTTTATTTATGCTAGGGTCGGCGAACCCAGTTATGGGGATCAATGACTGATGGAGTGCCATTTTTGTTCCAACTTGAGAGCCATCAAAGGCTAAGTAATATATCAATATATTACGAAAGCTGCCTCTATTCAGTTATTTTAACGGTGGTAAATTCCAAAGGTTCGTTGTGTTGTACTTATCAATTTGGTGGGCTCCATTTACTTCGCTCCGATTTAGAATCATTAAATTTCTTTCAGGTGATCGATTCTTATCCCTCTTCACCATTTAAATATTTTGTGGGTAAAATGGAATTAAATATGTATATGAGTACCCTTTTTTTAATTATGAAAATCGTATTACATTTTAAGATCAATCAAAATCATTATTTTATTTATTGGAATAATATCATATATTACACACATAAAAAATATGTTATTTTGTATATATGTGTAAATTCATAAGCGTAAAAAAATTTACACCAGTGTAAATTACACTTACATCTGTAAATATTTACGAGATGTAAGTGTGACTTACACTAGTGTAAACTTTTTTACGATTACGAATTTACACATATACATAAAAAATATATTTTGTATATTTGTAATGATGCTATTCTAAAAAAAATTAAAAAAATAATGACTTTAAATGATCTTGAAAAATTAACACGGTTATCATAATAATAGAGAGTTGAGATGTTCTAAAATGTTGATTTTGATAGATGAATTTTGATGCTGATGAGGAGATAATTAAGATTTTTGAAACTGTTGGGATAGATTTCAATGATGAATATATCTCAACATTGGGTTTTATGACAAACAAAAAAAGGTGTGGTCCTATCGGTACAACGAATGACGTTTATTGTTTAAAGTTGATCTTCATAAATCAAAGGTGAAGATTTGGTTTATTGGTTTACACAATTTCTCTTGGTTTTCATTTGAACCCAATCCTATATATATATATATATATATATATATATATATATATATATAAGGAATGTTTCACATGCAAACCAAAAGAAATTAAAATAACTATTAAACTAAATCTAAGCTTTTGGCTGGTTAAGCTTTTTGATTCTAGATAATATTAGAAAGGGTCCTACTCATAATTTAAAAGAAACTAGAACCATGGATCTTAACCAACCAAAGACTTAGATTTAGTTTAAAAGTTTTTTCAATTTCATACGTACGTACGTATGTATACATTTGTATGTATGTATGTATGTATATATATAGTACATACGTACGTATGTAGGTATATAGTCCTTAAGGCTCTATCCTAGAGATGATGTCAAGAGTGGTTGCTAGTAATTTGATAGTTTTTTTATGCATAAAAGATAAATCCTTTTTGTTTGTTTAAAAAAAAAACATGACTTGAACCTTTTGGTTGTAGTTGACGGGGAAATAAATTTTATCATCACCATTGACTCGCTAAGAATCCCTTGTTCCATCACTGTGTATTCATGTACAAAAATCATTAAAAGGCAGGATCTTAACTATTTTTTCTAAATTGTTGATTTTGATAGATGAATTTTGATGCTGATGAGGAGATAATTAAGATATTCGGAACTGTTGGGATAGATTTTTATGGTGAATATATCTCGTCATTGGGTTTTATGACAAACAAAAAAAGGCATGGTCCTATTGGTACGACGACGGACACTCATTTCTCAGGATCATGGAAGTTGGGTTTGTTTGAAGGGTTCTATGGCCGAGGTGGAACTTATGTGAAAGCCTTGGGTTGTTGTTTGAAGACTGCCAACTGAAAGGCTTTTGTCATACATGCACGTTGGTGGTTTTGTTATGTCCTTGTTTTAATTTAAGTAGGATTAAATGAAGGGAGTGGTGGGATGCCACACTACCCATGTTCCGGTTAGTTTCTATTAGTTGTTTAAGTTGCATGTGTTTTGTACTCCTACTAATTGGAGCTTTTCTCCTTGAAGTTTTTATGCAAAATAATTAATATGGAAACATCCTCTTATTTTCTTTCAAGCACTCATCTATTTTCTTTACACCACTTGATTACCGAATTGATACACATCAAATTTATAGATTGGATGAATTGTAGACTTAAATCTTCATATGTTTTCTTCATTATAAACAGTTAATTAACAGTCATCATCATCAATTAGTGGATTGTTTTACTTCTGGTCATATTTCTTTCAATCATGTAGTAGTGGGTAGACATAAGTATGAGTAATGGGTAATTATTTTATAGTGTTTTGTCTGTGTAATTTCATTTTCTCATATGAATGAAGTACTTGATGTTTTCATTCAATTTACGTAGATCGAGAAGTTTTTAAGCAAAGCAGCGTGTGTTTTCTACTCTGCAGATACACTTCTCACGTTGAAAACCCACTTGATTTTACATTAATCTACTTGTGAAAATGAAAATAGGTCCTAAACTATAGAAATTTCTAAGAAAAACTACAATTTACTACGCATTGATCAATTTATATTTATAAAAATGCTCGACCAAGCTTATGTATTCTTTTATATTAGTATTAATTATAGTTGAAGTATAACATTTTTACTATTATATCTACTAAACACATGAGTCTCACCGACGAATTAGGGTTTTGAATTTGACTGAAAGTGGCTATGACAATGTACGATGGACTTTGATGCCGACGAGGAGATAAATGGGATATCCTGAACTATTAGCATGCATAACGGTTTTTAGTTAACATCATCATTGTCTGTCATGAAAATCAAAAATAGTATGGTCCTATGGGTGAGGAGATGAAAGAGGACACTCATTTTTCATGATCATAGGACTTGGACTTGTTTGATGGGTTCCAAGGCTGTTGTGGCTGTTGGAAGATTAATAATCAAGATAATCACTAGAATTTAGTATTTAGAAAGTCAAAATTGGAAGTCAATTAGAAAAGTCAAACTGTGTTATTTAGAAAGTCAAACTGTATGTTTGTAAACAAAAGTGTCGGTTAGATAAGTGGTTGTTTAACCACCAAAACCAAAGGGTATAAATACCCTAATCATGTACGATTATCAAGTGTGGAATTCATTTTGTGATTGTGTGTGTATCGTCAAGTTTCCCCACCCTTTGTTCATCTTGAGTCCCTGCATATATACATATGTATACTCAAATCAATACAATGTTCATCTATAATTGATCCTAATCGATCCGAAGAGGCCTCAACAGTGGCTGGTACGTGAATGTTGTGGGTTGTTGTTTAAAAACTATCATTTGAAAGGCCTTTATTGTATAGAATGGATGAATTTTTGAATTAAATCAGATTTTATTTTTCTATTGAAAAAAAAATCTTTCATATTAATAAAAAACACTCACAAAACTATAGAAATCCATGAAAAACACGGCATTTTATAATTTACTTATCATTTAGCCATCACTTAAGGACAGGGTAACGTCCAACGACAATCATTTATGGTTAGAATGCTAATGTTTTTCTTAAAATTAAATGTTCGACCTGAGGATCGGTGTAAATTAAATGAAGTAAAATAAGTATTATTAACATCATCCATTAAAATAAAGGAAAAATTACGAGATTAACCATTTGACCATTCAATTTTACAAAAATAATCATTGAAAATTAAATTGACCAATTAATTTCACCAACCAGATAATAACACGTGTCCCTATATCGCTGAGTCAGAGATACATCATCACCAGGGTATCGTTGTATCGTTGAGTCAACGATATTAAAACCATGATATCGCCATATTTAAAAGAAAAATAATATCAAATATCAAATATCGCTCTCCAGCAATATTGCATGATTTTATATCGCTTGTTTTCAAATAAAATAAATAAATAAATGTAAGGAATATCGCTGTTCTCGATATCGCTCCCCGGCGATCCACTAGGCGGTGCATATCGCTGATGACTAACGCATGTTTATTGTTTTTCAAATATTATAATGGTTTTTTAAATAACTTTCCCAACATTGAGTTACTTTCATTTAATTTTGTCCGATGCTTTTATGATTAAATAAACTGTAATATTTATAGAATATAAAACGAATTAACACATATCATAATTGCAACTTTTTAGTAAATATGAACATGTTATGGAATATTTACAGGTGAATAATAATAAGATGTTATGGAATATTTTTTATTTTTTATGCAATCATTTTGTGTTGTTAAAATGTTAATTCTTTTCATTTATCTAAAAGTAAAAATACGCATGAAATCTTTTTTACATATTAGCATAAAATAATGCTAAATTTTTATATTCTGTGAAACTAAAAGCACTACTGCATATAAAAGTTGTTAGTCTAATAATATCAACGTATTTAATAAGATGCTTACTCATAAAAAAAAGCAGATAGCATAAAACTCAAAACCAAAAACTCATATATTTATATTATCCTAAAAAAATTCTCCATATATCTCCAAGGTGGGTGCATTGAAAATTTTTGTTTTAAGCTCAAAGAGAAAGTCACTTTCACCAAGGATTTATATTAGATTTTTAATTTTTTTAATATTTAACAATTAGCTATCTAATTATTTATATATCTATATGAGATTTAAAATAATATGAACAAATTAATGGCAGCTAAATAGTTCGCATAAACTAAATATTTGATTGTTTATATATTTATATAATATTGAAAATAATATTTAGTGAAATTGTATTAATTGAAAAATACTAAGAAAATATTTAAAATAGCAGGCAATATACTGGTGACCGCATATCTCCGTCGTATCTCCAGCGATACACATACATCCACATATCTTCAGCGTATCTCTGACAAAAACTTTTTGCCACATGGGTGATATTGCATGGTTTAGTATCGCCATGAGGCGATACATGGCTAGATTGATAAAAGTAAGAGTCAATGGTTATTTTTGTAAAATTATTTGGTCAAATAGTTATTTTTGTAATTATCTCTAAAATAAATTAGCCACCACTTTAGAAACAATTGTTGAATAATTAAACTCCATAATAACAAGAGCTTTCTAATATAAACTAGACTTCTAACCCTTTTAGGTTATTTGGTGGCCTTTAAATAATTTTATCCATTAAAAGGTTACCTTTGAATTGGTAAAAAGTTGGGGTGTTTACACAACAAATTATATTATAAATAATGATTTTAAGTGATTGTAAGTGAAGGGGAGGGAAAATAATAATGTTAATATGTATATTTGAAGAAACACTATTCAAACTATAATTTTTTTAATATTTTTAAAAGTGGTTGTGAGTGGATTAGAGAAAAAAAATAATGATAAATGTAAAAAAATATTATTTAATTGAAAAAAAAAGAAAAAAATATTTTTTTTACTTTTTACTATAATTATATGAATACAAATAAAAAATCCACTTTATTAGTTTAGCACTTACTAGTTTAAAAATAACCAACCAACCCTCGATTGAATATATTAATCCATACACTTGAGCAGCATTGCGAAAGTAAATTAAAGATATTATAATTCAGAAAAGATATTTTATCATATAAATAATAATTGAAGAGAATTACTTTATGGCTTTATGCCACTCGCTTTTACTATAATTTTATGTGTACGATATTTTTAAAACCTGACTCGCCGAACCAATAACTCTCCTACACGTTTAAGAAATCTGGATTTGAAGGGTAAAATATCTAACATAATAATTGAATGAAATTACTTTATAACTTTATGCCCACTTACTTTTACAACTATTACATTTGGTGGATATTTTTAAAACCGGACCGGTGCAACCGTATTATCTGTGATCTTATGGGTTTTAAAATTCAATGAAGTTATATTCATTATAAAGTGATCTAATGACATTGATGATTGGTTTTCATAAAAATAATAAAGGTTTAAATACTTGCAAGTTCAAGTTAATAAGTGGTTTCTTTTTTTTAAGAAAACTCAAATATGAAATGTAGAAAAATAATCTAAAAATTAAAACTATATGACTAAAAAGTTATATATAAAAGATGATTATACCTAATCAGTGTAGAAAGTTTCTTAAGTTGCATCTCCTTCCAAAGACTTGCATTGTCTTAGCACCCTAGTTACTCCTTCCAAAAGACCAAAAGTCATTGATAATTCCCCCTTCAGAATCTTGCAATTTCATTACATACGAAAATTCACATATAATGTCTTCCCTTCGAGAACTAGATCATTTAAAGATCTCATTTGAGAGCATTCACATTAGATTTTTTATATCTATATGAGTATGTTTCTTATATTTTAAAAAATTGTTGTAAATGGTTGTGAATGAATGAGAGATAAAAGTTACTCTTTAATTTCTATATTTGGGGAATTACTGTTCAACCCTTATAAATTTTTTTAATATATTTAAAAGTGGTTGTGAGTAGAGCAGAGAGAAAAGATAACGATAAAAATATAAAAATATTATTTAATTGAGAAAGAGAGAGAAAAAATAATGGTTTTTAGTGTAATTTTAATAATAAAGATAGCAAACCTTATATGAATGCCTTGATGCCATCAAATCTGCCACAAACAACTTCGCCGAGCAAAATTTCCTCGGACAAGGTGGATTCGGGTGGGTCTATAAAGGTCAACTCCCTTCCTCCACCAGCTCAAGTGAGCCAGATATATCTATCGCTGTAAAGCGATTAGACGTGAAGCGCGGCGAAAGCCAACGTGAGTTCTTATAGGAGATTGTCATGCTTGCTAGTTACAAGCATGACAACCTTGTTTCTCTTGTTGGATTCTTTGACGAAGGTGATAAGAATTGGACTTCTCGGTTGAATTAAACTCCACAAAGATGAGAACTTTGTAATCTAAAATTGGACTTCTCTATCAACTAAATATACCACCAATAATCCTTAACCCAAGTGGTTAAAATAAGATACCTCAAAACTTTATTAAATTAGAGGAAGGTCTTGGATTCAAGTCTCACATGTGAAAAAAAAAAAAGAGTTCCGGGTTGGGCGAAAAGTTTTCTCTCACCTATGGTAAGTTTCCTTTTGATAGTGGTCTCGGGTTACGTACTCGAGTAATGAAGATGACTAGGCGGGCTACTTACCCGTTAGTGATCTAATTAACCGTTAAAAAAAAATTTGAATATACCAGACTCATGACTCCCTTTGCCAACAAACTAACTCAAATAGAATTCCGTCTCAATCAGAAACGAAATAATTAGTTGTTAATCAGGATAATCAAAAAAGTATACGGTCTACCATAATAATTAAACGCATGAAAAATGATATAGTTAATTTATTCCAACTTGCTTTTAAAATGATTTAAGTTCGAATGTATAGTTTTAGAGTATAATAATCACATTCATACTTAATGCATGCACATGTCTTTACATACTCATATGACATGTCCAAACAACATGTATTTACAGTCAACTCTATTTGCTGTCAATGTTGTACCTAACCTCAATATGCTGGCCTATATGATAACACCAAATTACCATAGAAAGTTTACTAAATTACATCTCCTCCAAAGTCCAAAAGACTCCCACTCTCTTAGCTCAAAAGACCAAAAGTAAGTGACACCTTCACCCTCCAGATCTAGCTATTTCATTTCATATCCCACAAAACAAAATTCACATATAATGTCTTTCCTTCAAGAACTACACCACTTGAGAATTTCATTTGATGACATCAAATCTGCCACCAACAACTTTGATGACCAGAATTCCCTCGGTCAAGGCGGATTTGGGCGGGTCTACAAAGGCCAACTCCCATCCTCCTCCAAATCAAGTGAGCCAGGTGCATCGGTTGCAGTAAAACGGTTAGACGTGAAGGGCGGCCAAGGAGAACAAGAGTTCTTAATGGAGATCGTTATGCTCGCCAGCTACAAACATGAGAATCTTGTTTCTCTTATTGGATTCTCTGACGAAGGTAACGAAAAGATTCTTGTTTACAAACATGAGGTTAACGGAAGCCTCGACAAGCATGTGGCCTCCCCAAACCTCACGTGGGAGCAGCGTCTCCGTATTTGTCTAGGAGCGGCTCGAGGACTCAGCTATCTTCATGACGGGGTGGGAAAAGGGCATAGGGTGCTACATCGTGACATGAAAAGTTCTAATATTTTACTGGATGCCAATTGGGAAGCTAAGATTTCAGATTTTGGATTGTCTAAAATAGGTCCAACTAATCAGCAATTCACTTTTCTTGTCACGATTGCGTGTGGCACCTTCGGCTATATTGATCCACTCTATGTAAATACTGGGATACTTACAAAAGAATCTGACGTGTATTCTTTTGGAGTTATATTATTTGAAGTCTTGTGTGGAAGGCTCGCAGTGATCGGGAAATATGAAGACGAGCGTAAATTTCTCGCTTACTTAGTGAAACTTCATCAAAAGAAGGGGACATTGCACCACATCATAATGCCAAGTTTACTAGAGCAAGCCCAACCGCGTTCGTTAAGAGTGTTCACCAATATTGCTTTTCAATGCCTGAGTGAAGATCGCAGCCAACGCCCAACGATGGTTTTAGTTGTCAAAGGTTTAGAAACTGCTTTAGAACATCAACTTGTAAGTTATCACAAACTCGCTTGTTGCTATCAGGAACTTTGTGTTAACGTTATTGGATATTATGACAAACTTTGTGTTATTGGATCTTAGGACACACCAACAGCAATCATTTCAGATCCTCAAATGGTATGTTATCATATAATTATTTGAAATTCGATTGTACTTTTGTTGTGATGAAAATAATGAATTGTGTTATACATAATTTGATGGTAGGGTGCACGAACCAAGTTATGGGGATCATTGACCGGTGGAAATGCATTCTTGTTCAGGCTTGAGAGCAATCAAAGGCTGAGGAGTATAACGATATATCACGACCGTTGGATTCATTCGCTTATATTTACAGCCGAAGATTCCGATGGTTTGTTGCATTCTTCACAACAGTATGGTGGGCTTCATGACCCCAACAACAGGGGTCGAATGTTTGTGGTGATCATCTCTTATCCCTCCCTACTTACAAGTGAAATATTGTCTAGTTAATTTGGAATTAATCTTGAAAATGATATAGTTGGTGTTGCGACATTAAAAATAATTTGGTTAGTTTATCACTTGGTAGAGGCTTTGTCTCTTACAGGGGAGGTCCTGGGTTCAAACCCAGGCGTGATGTAATATGAAGTAATTTAAGAGTAGAAGTAGGATAGATTTGCTGTTAAAAAAAAAAAAATTAAGCCTAAAGAGAAAATTACGTAAATGGTCTCTGTGGTTTAACTAGATTGCATTATTGGTCCCCGACTTTCAAAATTGTAAAGTTAATCCAAACTTTTGTGTAATTATTGCAAATTTGGTCCCCAAATTTTACAAAAGTGCAAAGTTAGTACAAATTTTTATGTGAGATTTGCACTTTTGGTCTCTAAAATTAAATTTTAAAGTTGGTATAAATTTAAGAAATACATAAAAAATGAATATATTTAGTATTAGGGACCAAACATGCAATGATTATACAAAAGTTTGGACTATCTTTGGAATTTTTAAAGTTTAGAAACCAAACATGCAATTCGATCAAACCATATGAACCATTTATGTAATTTTATCTAAGCCTAAATAAACAATGAATTTTTGTACATCAAACCGCTACAACTCATCGTATAATAAGTAGGAAAAGGGGGTTACCGTGCAATTTGATCAATACATGTGTAAAGCACCTGCTAAATCTTAGTCCACGACTAAAAGGGAGCTAATCTAAGCCATTGTCGGGGGGCTAAATCTAAGTCAATGCTTAAAAGGAAGCTAAATCTTAGACTACAACTAAAATTTAGCAGACTTTTACGCATTTATTCATTTTATTGGTTGTTTTTATGGACTACAATACTTTTTATCGTTTTTTATGCTGGCTAAATTTTAGTATCCTTAGTAGGCGAAGCTTATTTATTAGGCATAAAGTTAATGTTTAATTTGACAAAAGATGGGTCAACATGTTAATTTTGGTGATTTACCATATTAAAAATATAATCATAGGAGTATAACTTAGCATGGTACGAGTGATATGCTAATAAACAAACACGATACCACTTTTCTGTTTTTAGTTCTAATGATATGATAATCGTTGGTTTTCATAGATTGAGTTTGATGTCGATGAAGAGATTATCGGGCTTTCTGGAAGTTTTGGGATTCATAACAGCCTTAAGTTAATCTCATCATTGTCTTTCGAGACAAACAAAAACATGCACGGTCCTTTCGGTCAGGAGGCAACCACTTCTTTTTCAGGATCATGGGACTTGGGTCTATTTGATGGATTCTATGGCCGATATGGCTGGTATATTGACGCTATTGGTTGTTGTTTGAAGACTGTTAATTAAGTTATCTTCTATTTTATTTACCTGAAATAAACAACTACACTTTACAACTTATTGATCCTTTTATAGTTTAGTCATGACACGTATTGGGTTTCATTTATATCGTATCTAATACGAAAATTGGTCAAGGAATTTGAAATTTCTTATGATTAAGATTTCCATCGTAATGTGAAGGTTTGCGTTTACTACTTTTTTACAAATTTTAACCATTGATGATGGTTTTACAATTTGTAGAAGTAAAGATGTAACCAGTCTAGTTAATAGTTAGACATCTCAATTAAATATCCTAGACCTATGACTCACCTTTCCAATAACAGAACTCATCGACAATTTCTTCTTAACTGTACGTAATATTACTTTACATTTTGTGTAAAGGCCTGTTTATCATGGGTTTAACACATGATATCAAGATCACAAAATAACAATTTTACCATTTGCCTCAAGGCTTACACTCAAACATTTCTTTCTTAACTAAAAAACATTATAATTTTGTTTTCAATATGCTTAAGAGTAGTTAATGGCAAGAGCGTCTTTACAGTATAAATAACTAAAACAACTGTTTTATGCCCTCAAATTTAAAGGGTCTTTAAATTTGAAAAGAAAACATTATGTTTATCAATTAAGCTGAAAATATATACGATAATCTAATCAATATTTGTGTTTTTAGAGATAAATGAGAAAGCTAACAAAATAATTGAAAATTTATCGAGGTCCACTTATAAAACTTGGTTTATTGATATCGACTTATGAAACTTGGTTCATCAAAGGTTATTAACTGGTCATGATTCTTTTAGATTTATCCGTTTTAAATTCTCTTTTGCAGATAATCACATACCTAATCTATAAACTATTATTGTCTGATCTTGATTTATATTCAATTGATTTAATATACTATCGTTTTTTTGTTAGTTTAATCTGTTGTTATATATTTTGATTTTAATCTAAATTTGCAAGTAATTTTTCTCTTTAGTTTAATTTACTGTTTCTTGTTTATCATTTAATCTGCCCCAAGTTATTTTCTGCTAAACTATTAACAAATTTAATTATTTAGCCAATCGGAGGCAAAGGTCTATAAGAATAATATATAGACCGTAGACAAGGGCCTCAAAATTTTATTTTGTTTTAGGCCTCCGGAAATATTAAGCCGGCTTTGGTTAATGGTAAAAGAAATAATCAAACAAAACTAATAGTCTTCTTACAGAAATCCAAGTTTTACCGAACAAAGATCGCTGACGGCTTGAGTCCGTCAATATCTATAGACGGATAGGCAATGGGATTTATTACTACAACTAACAGATAAAATATCATTAAAAAAAAAGAAAAAAATATTCGACACTCCACATGATTAGATAAAATAAAAATCTTTAACGTAGCCAAAGGACATTCACATAAAAATCTTTATCTGAAAAGGACATTCAAACTAATCCTTTTAATTATTTGTTCCCAACAGATGACGTGGTTTCCAGTTCCATCAATTTCGGTATTTTTTTTGCATTGTCAATTTCTCATGTTTGCCACTCAAATACCACTTTACTTTAACACATTACTGGCCAACAACAACTGTGTTGAAAAAATCGATAAACATTGGTTTTCTCATCAAATGGAAAATGATATTTTATTAACTTTAAACCTCCGGGTTAGTATTTAAAGTTGTACTATGTGAGAGCATCATATTAAAAAAATGTATCCAAAACGATATTAAGAAAAATAAGACATCATCCTCAAAGTTGTGTGACTGAAACTGTTAAAACTACAAAAATTGAAAACAAGAGTGTAACTTGTTTCACAGGTGAAACTTTAAAGTGGCATATAAGGATGGAACTCTCTTGGTAATTGTTTCTTAGAAGGAGGCACAAGTGTGATCTTAACTTCCACACACACGTGCCATGCCGTGAGCAATAAGACTAGATACAATGTGTCGCTTTGATGATGCAATTCACACTTTCCGGTTTAGAACCACTATGCTCAAAAGATGATCCAGAGGGATCATACATCACTCGCAAGTTTAGAAGATGCAGAAACCGCTTGCAAGTTCAAAAGATGGTTTCAAAAGTAGGACTAGAAATCACTTAAATCTAAGGACGGATTTTCCTATCGTTGAATGTGTTCTTGACAACCATAATTCACCAACGTTGGCACGCCCCTCTCATCTTTATTGTTGACAATATTTCAGTATCACCGCCATTCCCCTTAAATGCGAACCATCCACCATTAGGAATATGAGATTGATCTAATAGCTAATAAACTCTATCATATATCAACTATAAAAAGTAGAATGAAATCCAGCTATATATGACTATTGACTATGACTTTTGATTTTTTTAAAGTTATGGTGTGAAACATACAAAAACGTCGCAACAGGCCACATGCTTTATGAATGATTGTTAGTTATTTGTCCAATTCTCTTGCCTCGGTTCCATAATTTAAACCAATTTTGGTTTTCTTTCAAATTTAATATTTTGTACTTTTCTTCTCAATGCAATAATTTGTAAATGTGTAGAATCACTAATACCATTCATTATGTGTTATCTTAGCTTTTTTACTTTTAATTCATCCTCACGATTTGAATTTCAAGATTTTACTCAAACCTATCACCATGTTTCTATTGATAAACTAGGTTATAGTCTCGCGTGCTACACGGGACTGTATAATAAAAATTATATATATTTATAATGTGTGCAGGATAAAAATATTTAAACTACAAACAAACAAAAAAAATTTTGTAAGCTTCCAATTAACTCAAATTCATGTCTAACTAACTAATGTTATGAGTAAGAAACACAAATAAACAAAAGTCTTGTCTCACACTATACATTTATACTCACATATATAAGCTTCAAAGACCATCAATATTTTATACTCTAACAAAACCATTTTAGTTTAGTTTTTTAACAACCACAACCTAAGCATTAAATTAATATATCAAAAATTTTAAAACATTCCTTGTTTTTCTTTAAATAGCTCTGTTTAAATTAAAATTTCTATCAGATCATTTATATAAAGATGATTACAATTCTTTCAAATGATGTTTAAATCTAAAGATTATTATAGTAACAACTTTTTTATACATTTTGTTCATAGATGGTTAAAATTTCTTTCTAAAACAATTTGTCATTTCAAGACATAAATTGTTTATGATGAATGATAATTTATTGTATTTTTTAATCTTAAATTCTTTTTTATTTAAAAAACAATATTAATTTTTAGTTTTTATTTAAATGAATGATAAAATATTATCTTTTTATTGTCTTAAGGTATTATTTTCTAAATAGTTACTTCTTTGATATATATGAAAGTTTTAATAATATTTACACAATAAGAAGTTAACGTATAATCAAAACATTTTATTTGATATCAAATTTTAATATGAAAACTATTTGATATTTAAATTATATCAAATATTAATATGAAAACTATTTGAATTTTAAATTATGGTAACAATATTTTATTATGGTAATTGTTTGTATTTTCAAATGATTAATAAATGTATTTAAAAAATTTTTAAAAAAAATTGCAATTACAATTTAATAAGTTTTAGGCGGGAAAACTTAATTGTAAAGGTTTTCATTGATTGACATGTGTCAATAGAAAATCTTGCTTTATTAGAGGTAATAGATAGATCATTCTGACGAAGATCATAAGCATGTTGTGCGAGATAAGTCTTCTTTACTTGTTTTTTCTAATGCAACTTGAATAGTTATTTAAAAGTAATAAGTGAATAACATGTGAACATGTGCTCACTTGATTATGCTATGTGATTATGTGAAACTCAAAACTTAACATTTTAGACTTGAAATTAATGATTTTTCAATTTGTTACATTGAAAAAAGTATTTCGTGAAAGTATTAGTTGAATATGTATTAGTGCGGTTTCAAAAGATATAAACTCATAGAACTATACAATGTAATGTTTTTGTTTCACTCATATTGCCATTATTGTTTGATTTTCTAATGACAATGTATTTTTATTATGACAGCATGTGTTATTATTTTACGTGACCCAAACCCGCGACATGATCCGACAAAAATTTTAGCATCAAGTTGGTAGAAACAACAATACCGAAAAAAAGCGGCCTCATAAAAAACATCTTGGGTCCGCCACCAGTCCATTTGCCCTCATTTGTTTGCAATGAAATATATTGAATCACGTATGTGTTATAGAGTGTGGCCCATGAGGGCGTGACCAACCCTCAAATGGAGTTTCGTTTACAGTGGTCTTAATTATTTCTACAAGTTATTGTTGGAGTTAATGTCGGCGTGTTTTTTGATTTGGTGAATAGTAGATAGATTGAGGGACTAACTTATCTTTCAAGCGTTTAGTCACGGGCAAGATAATTGGTGACGAGTGACGACTTTGCTCTGAACGTCATCGGTATGCCTGATATGGTCTTGATCTCGCTTCATGTTTTGCTGTTAGAATGAAACTATAATTTGAGATTGAAGTTTTGATTTATTTTTATAGAATTTGAAACTATAATGAAACGATTTGCTGTTACACGATTCGTCGATCACTTGAATTCTTTTGTTCGTAATTTCGTATAATCCGGTATGTTTCAAAGTTTCTAGGTGAGATATGGGCTTTGACTGCCTTGGAATTGGGCTATTGAGCCCAGCCCTTGGATGCCTCTAAGAATATGGGATTTTTACATATTTCTTCTTACTAATACCATAAATTACATATTTCTTCAAACTAAAAAATTAATTACATATTTCCCCTTCTTAAAACATATATATTACATATTTATCCATCTTATTAAACTTTATATATTAAATAACTATTTTACCTTGTTTTTACTAAGAGATATTTACATATTAATGTTTTATTATTATAATTGTTTAAAACTTTTAATAATTATGTTTTGAATTTGAAGATATAACTTTGATCATCGGTTGTTATTGTTTTGAAATAAAGTTTAAAACGAGATGAAATTTTGTTGTTTCTATTTACATAGAAGTCTCGAACTTGAGAAACTATGTAATTGATAGTCGTTGGAAGTTAAATGCGTAAAAATAATTTAGTGTAAATACAATCAATATAATTATTCAATAAATAATTTCAATAAAATGGGTAAATATGTAATATGTATGTTTAGGAAGGGAAAATATGTAATTGATTTCCTGATTTGGGTAAATATGTAATTAGTGACTTTAGGAAAGGGAAATATGTAAATGGCCCTAAGAATATCAATAATATCAAGAGGCCTTTTTTCAATTAAGTGGCTCAAGAATATAATTACGTAGTTTTGTTTATTTTTACTTGAACATGAAGGTATAAATGTTAATAAAATCTGAGGTCGTTTTTTTTTCTAATTAAAAATTGATCTTGTAAACAATTTGAGATGATAGTTATTTTATAAAGAAACAAAGGGTGGGTGAAGAGTCCTTCGGGTAAGTGGTGTGGGTTGGGTGTGTAACTTGGACACACCAACCTTGGTCAATCAGGTAGCCATTTCCGGATGGAATACGGGCCCATGAACCCGCTTGTGGATAGCCGTTCAACGGCAATATTGCCGTTGGGTTTAAAAATAAATAAATATTTTTTAAGTTTAACTCTATAAATAGACCATATTCCTTTAACATTTTTACAACACAAAAGTTATACACCTCTTCTCTAATCCATATTATTTACATTATTTAATTTTTCTAATGAATTATGTTTAATGTTTTTAACCTGTGTTTAGTTTAACAAATTATATAATTTTTTATTTGACGAATAATATTTAATGTTCTAAATTTAGTTTTTAGTTACTTTTGAGAAAAAATTTCACAAATTAGTAAGCAAGTTTTATAAGTATTCAAATTAGATAACTTATATTATTACTTGTTGCAGTAAGATTATTAATATTTTTATTTGTTCTAATCAGGTTACTAAAGTTTTAGGAGTGTTACAATAAGACCCCTAAAATTTTGAGAGTGTTCCAATTAGATCACTTATATATTTTTTAATAATTCACAGTTTTTTAAAATAATTTGGCTTTTTATGATTATTGTTAATTTTTATAATATTTAAATTTTTTAATATATTTTACAGTGTATAAAATGTCCTAATTAGGATAATTTTATAACTTGATTACTTTATTACAAGGTTATTCCTAATTTTAATTTAAAAACGTTTAGGGTAATTGTGTGTTGGGTGCCTCACTCTTTCGGGTACCCCTGAATAAAAACAAGGTGACATATTGGAATTGATTAGGGTGAGCTTTAGTGTACTTCAGTGTAGTTTTTGTAGCACTCCTAGTACCCTAATGTTATGTTCAATATGAACATTATGTTTAATTTTGTATACAACTAGTTGGTGTTACCACGCAATGCAGCGGATAGTGATATGATTAATTACATTTAATAAAGATTATTAATGTGGAGAAATCTAAAACTGTAAACTAAATGATGCAAAATATAGAGTAATGCAATAATGTATAAAGTTTAATATACATATAATGATATGTTTAGAATTTATTAATGGTTCTTAAGCTACTTCTATTTAAATACTACTAAACCTCCCTAATATGCGCACAACAATATCTGAACAGTCAACCTTAAAGAAATGAAGCACATATTAATCACTTTGATTATCATTAGGTCAAATATCCATCGATAAAATATATTCATATATCACCAATTAAAATTGTAAAACAAAATGGTGTAAAATATAAAGTTATGCATCCAAGTTTATAAAATAATCTACATTTCATGTGCGTTCTAGCGTTCTAGAAATCGCATCCTTAATGTATTAACCGGAGAATTGCATTAGAGATCACCATTAAACCGCACTTGAGAATTAACTGTCGCCATCGAACCTTGAAAACAAAAGGCCAAAATCAAAATGAAATGCCGCTAACGTCAGAGTCTTCTTTCGATTAGGCAACGCCAACTGAACGGCCTGAAGAAGAATAATAGGGTATTGGCTGTTGAAATGGCAGATTATGTTTACATTCAAAATTCAAGTTAATGGCATTACTCATGCATATAAAGTAGTAAGCCCCAAACATATAATGACCCCCCATTTTCCTTTGATTAAGTTGATCCAACATATAGTAATAACATACATTTCAAAATCAATCTATATTGTAGAATTGTAAGTTGTTATACAGAGTATGGAATCATTCCAAAGACACAAAATCCATCAGAAGCATCTGACCTAAAGTGTGTGTTTATGTGTTCCCTTGTTATAACTCAACAATACATAATAGTCTCCTCTTACTACCATAAAGTTGAAATGGGGCTCTATTCACTGATAATCATCAAAGCTATTAACATGTGATATACTTTGTCGAAAGCTCAAAAATATTTAAAAATCAATTTGTGATTTAAATGTTTGTCACAAAAAAAAAAAAAAAAAAGAAAAAAGAAAAAAGAGAAAAAAGATGTCCGGTTGTTCTTCGATACTTCTTTGATTCATGTTGGTGTGATTTTGAAAATCAATATGAAAACCGTATGAAAACCTGATTACACAGAAAAAAGAGAAAGAGGATCAAACGCCTTTCGTCAAGAACGTCAGTGATTTGAAACGATCCATCGTTTGGGATTCTTCATATGATCAAGAACACCTTGTTTGGCATGGAAGTGGCTCATACAACTGCTGTTGTAACTATACGTGTGTTTAAGAATAGGAAGCGACTAGTAGACCATCATTTTCATTGGTGTTTATGCTAATCAAGTAAAAAGGTGTATAAATCATCTATCTCAATTCCTTAAATATCGAATTGATACTTTTGTTCAAGTTGACCAATGCCAATGCAACCAAGGGGGCAACGACATCGTATACTACAACCCTACGTACATACATATTTATACATATACGTATACACACACATATATACACATATGATTAAGGATAGGTGGGATACATACCTAGTAGGAACATAAAAAAAGTCCATAAAATATCAAATAAAGATGGCGAACAATCATTGTCGACTTGTCGTGGTTCCATAACTGCTATACACGTTGAAAGAATAAAAGTATCCCTAAATACATAGAATAAAAAAATAAAATACATATATAACTCAGTATAAATATGTAATTAAATTGTAAATTACACAATAAATCATGATCAAGTGACCACTTAAAGAATGATGCAACTTCAATATGATTTGTTTTCTTTGTAACCATAGAACTCTGGAGGGTACCCGTAGACCATAGATGTAGGCAAAGGTGGAGCAGACGGCGTGATATTGGTTTGGGGTGGTCGTGCCGGCATGGGATCTTGGTGGTTAATTTCTTGTGACGTGTAAGTTTGTGGATGATTTTTGTAATAAACATAAAACTCGTGAGGGTACCCATAAACAATATCTGGTGATGTGGGCATATGTGGAGCACATGACGTGATATTAGGTTGTGATGGTGACATTGGGGACACTGACGCAGAATCTTGGTGGTTGATTTCTTGTGATACAATGATCTTCTTGTTAGGAAATTTTCCTTTAGAAATATATTCTATTACTTCACGAGTTTTCGCGGTTAAAAATGTATATTCTCCTCTCTTGGGATCAAGTGCCAATGAATTGACATCTTTAAGTTTATTAAGCGCACTCTTCACTTTTTTATGCATCCTTTACAGCCACAAAAACGATTTATTTGCACAGTAGTTGACATTAGAGTTGTCATCGTTGATGTTTGCAGAATCTCCAATCCAAGCAATAACTATAATAAATTAAGAGTAGTTATGGAATAGATTAGAAATCATTCTACAAAACAAAAATAAATGATAATTACAAAATCAACGAATAATAAGAAAAAAACTATAAGGGTGGATGGGTGGCTAGTATAACAAAATCATTTGCGGTTATAGTATTTTAGAAAAATATATATTATATTTCAAAAAGAATATATAACAAAGTATGTGATAACGTATGTGGTACGTAATTACTTAATTACGTACATCGTATGTAATTATACATGTTTTTTTAAACAATTATAATGGTCCGTAATTATATGTACCCCGGTTTGTAATTACGTATACCCATTACGTAATCTTCGCACGATATTTTATTTAAATACGTTGACTGCCTCTATATGGTTTGTGGAGTGAGGTTTATTACGGAATAAATACTAAATTATTGCGAGAGAAATAAAACAACTTGTGTTATTTAATTTTTCGATCAATGATCATATTCTTTAGGTTTTGAGTTTCTTACATTGCTATCATTTTTCATTTTAAAAATCTTTATTATTGACAAATTAAAGAAAAATCATTTCGTTTTGTATTTTTTTCGTAATATTTAGCTTTCTTTTGCTTACATTCCAATGTAGATTTTATTAAAAGCAATGTTGTATTAAAATAAGGTAGATTTTTAGTCTATCAGTATATTTAATATAACTTGAATTATAATAAAAATTATATGGTAATGTAAGGAAAAAAAAGTATATAGAAGCGTATATTTTAACTTTTAATAAATATGACAAAAGAAACTAGATTATATATCAAATGAAAATTAATTAAAACCAAATGGTTTGTAGTCTAGTGGATTATTAGTGGTTGAAAGTTTTTGTTCCATTTGGACAACTTGATATAAATATGACAAAAGAAACTCGATTGTATATCAAATGAAAATTAATTAAAACCAAATGGTTTGTAGTCTAGTGGATTATTAGTGGTTGAAAGTTTTTGTTCCATTTGGACAACTTGATGACAAATGGCAGGTAGAGTACGTAACTTAGCCGTTATAAAATAAAAAGATTGAAAAAGAATCCAAATTTTATGGAACTTCGCAGAGAATCAATTAGGTTGAAGGTTCAGGGTTTGATCTAAAAACATTAAAATTAAAAACCACATATATATAAAGATACAAAAGATTTAATTGGAATAAGGAGATGTTTAAAAAGGGAAACTAATCGGCAAAAGAAGGTGATGAAGAAGATTCGGCACCACCTCAAAAGTTATAATATATTTGTACTTTGTAGTACATAACAATAAATTAACAAGTGCAAACCAAATGTATACCTACATGCAAGTAAAAAACTGATGAATCAAATAAAACAACAGCTAGCAAAACTTTTATTTCCTTACATTTTTCCGCATGAACTCGATTGATCTTGGCGTTTGCTGGCAGTCAACTGGAGGAAGATTGTTGCCGGTGTTATAAGTAAGTTTCGTGATATAATGGAAGGAAACTGTGGGTTAAGTTTATACATATATATAAGCAGAGCCGGCCCTGAGGAGGGGCGGGGTGGACTCCCGTCCCGGGCCTATTTGCTCAGGGGGCACAAAATTTTTTATATATATTATATATATAATTAAAAAAAATAATTATAAGGTATAATACAATTAAAAACTTAACCCAATTATAGTTTAAACCAAATATAATTTTTTGAGTCCATTTTATTAATCCAATTACTCAACTATTTCCCCAATGCAAGCATTGCATATAGAATATTGTTGACTATTCCAGTGACGGTGGCATCTGCAGAAAGTAGTTTTTCAAAGTTAAAGTTATTAAAATCTTACCTATGATCCACGATGTCCCAAGAAAGACTTAGCGGATTGGCGATGATAGCTATCGAAAGCTAAATATTAGAGACTATAAACTACGAAGATGTTAAACCAATTTGCTATCAAGAATGCTAGGAGAACTTCACGAGTTATTGGTTAACTATTACGGTATGTAATTGTAATACTATGATATTGCTATGTTTATTGCTAAAACATTTGTTTTCATTTAAAAAAAATTAGTTTATATAATTTAAGTCGTTAGGGCCTAGGGGCCTTTTTTTCCAGCTCGTCCAGGGCATTAAAATCCTCAGGACCAACCCTGTATATAAGCTAGGAAGACGATCTACTGACTTTATATATTGTTAGGGTTTTACATGTAACAGCCGATAGTTGCATGCCACTTGATCATTTTTCACAACGCGTGGTCGAGGGCCCAGTTGCAGAGCTTGCGAAATAAATATTGTCACATTAAATTCTTCAGATTTGTTTAAGTGGACTATATATATATATATATAGCAATACTTACATATAACTAAGTAAAAACATACTTACTTTTAAAGTGCATAACTGCATACATTATTATATATATAGTTTTTTAAAGGTTTATTAGCATGTCAAATTATATAGAAATTTTATAGAATGTTATATATTGAATGAGTATTAATTATGAAGTTATGAGAAATTTCACTTTAAAATTAGGGCTGTTTCCATAAATTTAAGCAGCCACGTATAAAAATTAAAGAGGTCATACGAAAGTTGGAATAGTTCTCGTGAGAAAAAAGCATAAAATATACTGGTTTTTATGTACAAAAAATTGTTGAGCGGTTTTTATAAGACAAAACAAAAAGTATATTGTTTTTTACGTGCAAAAAATTAAACAAAGATTTTTATGAGAAAAAACCGAAAGTATATTGGTTTTTTATGGTATCTACCCTTAAAATTAACAGTGTGTAGCACAACCTAGGTTATTATTTATTAAGTTTAATATTAGTTCCAGATCCGCACTTGACGACACTACCCAAACCCGAATAAGTTCATACCGATCCCAAAAGTTTCTACCCAATAAAATCCAGTGATTACAAGCCGGTTTATCTTGCCTTAAGTTCATCGGTTCCAAAATAGTTACAGACGTTTGAAATGCTTTTTTTAAAACTAGCCATTGTATACGACTTTATATAGCCGTCGTTATAACTGTTGGTGACTGGGTGGTGTTTTTTTTTATTTACTTTAACCTCTTAAGTTAATATAAATAGATGTGAGATATATTAGTTGATTACAACACTTGAAAACGCAAAAACAAACTCAAAAAACATAAAACTTCCGAAAATGCTCAATCTCGTTCATCTATTGGTGTTGGTTTCCCAATTGATCTTAGCGCATGTGAGGGTGCTACCTAATTAAAGGAACCAATAAATTTGAGAAAATTTTTGATTTCTGTGAGATGTCTAATGAGTCTCAAAAGACTCTTTGCAAATTTTTTCATACTTTTTAGAGTTCCTCAATCGAATTTGACTGTGAGGAAGCACGTTTAGAAATATAGCATGACAAAATGAGCAAAACGGAGTCCGAACTATAACAACTAGTGGTGTCTTGGAATATTTACTTACGACGTGAATGCGGTTTAGGATAGAGTGACGAAGTTCGTGATTAAAGAAGGTTTGCCATTCAACCACTTCGACAACGTACCATCGCTTGACGAACATGATTTGACAGGCGCTCTAATCTCGTTACACCTACGTAAGTTGTACTACTCTAAGATGCTATTGTTTAAAAAATATGGAAACACACCAAACAAAATGTATTTATATATTTTAAAAGTTTATAAATTGGATTAAACTTAACTACTAATGTTTGGTTAGCTTCAAGGTTTAGCGATATCATTTCTCTACATCACCGATCATTGGGTAGATTCTAATACGTGGTAAATGATCACACATACAATTGTGTTTGAATTGTTTGCATATTCACATACAGGAGCGGATTTACTTCAAAATTTAGAATATTTAATAAAAACTTTAAATTAGAAAACAAATTATTTTCAATTTCCTTTGATAATACGCCAATAATACAAATACGTTGAAATATTAAAATTAAAATATAAATCAACTTGAAATGATATTTTTCTATAGTCGATTGTTACACATATTATATATTTTATTGCCATCGAATAATGTAATCGCTATCAAAATGAATATCAGTCATTGGATCAGGCTGAGATTAAATCTCAACCATTTAAAGTCAGCAGTTACAACTTCTAAGCAGCGGTTGTCTACGGTTATCATACCCTTTCTTTCTTGGTTCCTTCCCTTTTCACTGCCCACGTCCCGCTGCAACCTCCCGCTCCATGTTCTACTTCAACCTCCACCCCACATCCCGCTGCAACCTAATCAATATATATAGACACATCGGGGCGTTGAGGTGAAGCAGCGTTGAAGATCGATGGTGCCCTAGGGTCTCTCGTCAAAATCTTCATATTTATTTAACAGTGAGACAATAGAAGTCGTTTGTCATTTCTTTCTCTTTGTTCTTCAATCTTCATATAAATCTGTTTGTCGATGGAAGAGATCAATCATCACTGCCTCCAGCAAGGTCGACGTTGCCGCCACACAATCAATCATCGTTGCCACCCAATTGGCTGTAATCGCCCGTCCAATCGGCCACCCAAGGACCCAATCAGTTATCAGTGTTGTCCGATCAACCATTTTTTGGCTATGATTTATAGCAATTTAGTCGAATTGGAGCGATTAATTATAAACTGAGGCTTTGGTCGTATTATTTATGTTATTGGATGATTGACCATGTTATTGCTTCCTTCATACTCAAAGTTAGTTGCAAGTTTTTAATAGAGGTAAACTTAATTCTTGGTTTTTTGATTTTGTTTTTGAATACTGCTATCAAATTCTCTTGCTTTAATTTGACGGATACACCTGCAAATTGGAGCTGTTAGTAATCCTACTTTGGATGCATAATTTGATTTTTCATCTCCTATTTCTAATCCCTTTTGTTTTTTTAATTTTAAGTAACCAGTTATTCATGTTCATCGTATATCTTAATGATGACCTGCAAATCATTTCCCAAATGCAAATCCTCTTAAAAATAGCCAGACTTGGAAATTATGAAGCTTTCTAATGCCATACGATATCAGTTTCGTACAGAAATTATATTTTTACGTTGTTTAGGCTATTAAGAGATTGATTTCACAGCTTAGATTTCTAGATTTTAAAATTGTCTCTAATTTACTATATGTATGTTTGTTTACACATCTATGACTTGGTTATTTGTACATTGAAGTTTCCTTTCTCTGTGGTTTGTTTTTATATATATTTATGTCTTTTTAACATTCCACTACTATGTTGTTTGTGATTCTATCCTTTTCTGTGTAGCAACTGGCCAGATGATCTACATCATTCGATACATTCTTTGTTCGGAGGGACATCAACACTATTGCGAAGCTTATTTTGGTAATTCTACTGTACCAAAAGAAGCATGGCCGCAACCCGCTTTGGCTGATATAAGTATGGGCAAAATCAAAGAAAACGATCAAGTTTTTTCAGGTTTATATCTTCTAATCTTTTTATTGTACATTTTGATATCTTTGATATCGTGATCAGCTTTTGCTTATGTTTATAAAGTAAAGTTCGACAAATAGTTTTATCAGCAAGAAACCAGCTCAAATAATTAATACAGTTGTTTATTGTTTTATTTGTAGAAAATCTAATAAATTATTATCATTTGTTTTTCTCTATTAAGATAATTAGGTGTTGACTTTAAACAATACAAAGCAGTGAAGCTATTTTTATAGCTATTATAAAAGCTAATGACAATAAATGGAATGGGTTCGAATAAAAAAACTTAGAGAAGATTTCACATGCTACATAAAGAACAATAAATGGAGCCTATTTTAAGATAAAGATAATGACGTTAAACTATGAACTATAAGGTGAATAGCTTGAACTGATTATGGAGCATGGAAGGATGAAGATTGTCATCTTTGGTTGCATGCGAGTGTATTATGGATATTTTCTTATACTTATCTGATTTAAGTTTCACATTTTACAGAGAGGTTTGGATACTTCAGTTACTATAGCAAGAATAAAATATCTGCACATAGTGTAAAAAGGTTTCGACCATCAGCAGGTATGGGATACTTGAGATCACTACACATGGCAACATGGCTGGGTAATTGGTCCAAATGGTTGGATTCGTTTGACATGAAACACTTTTCATCCTTTTGTTTTTTACTCTACGTAACGTGTCAGCTTAAATATGGTTAAAAAGTATTATATTATCTTAATAATAACATAACTTTTTTTTTTCAATTAAAGTCATATAGGAGGTTTTAAAAATTAAGAATACACTTTTAGCTACTTTCCTTTATGTTTGGTTTGTTCCCCTTTTAGCTAAGTTTTATTTGTTTCTATCCATTATTTAAACACACATGTCTCATATAAATCATAAGAAATTCACCCACCCTTCCTTATACATAATGGAAAATTTTCCTTTAATATGAAACAAGAATGAACATGATCTTATACTTTATCAAATTTTTATGTTATAGGTAGCAAGGGGGACACAAAATTATTTGTCTGTTTTGGAGACTAATGGATCTGATGATATTCATCAGGAGTCACATCCCTTCCAACACAAAACAATCATCTCACTAAGTATTTTTTAGCACTCTGAATTCTAACGAAAACTTTGAAAAATGACTAGAGCTTGACCTCTAATTGTAAGGGATGAACTCCTGGTTATAGACTTCTTCCTGACAATCTAAGTTTATTGTGTCTTTTATCCTTTTTACTATTATCAAAACTGACATTCAAATGTAATAATTTATATTTGGTATATTTTGTTTTGCAATACACAATTATATCAATGAATCAAATACCAGAGCTTAGTACTCAAGTATTGAAAGATAATTGGTGGTGAGGATTATTCTTGCTGGTGCGTAAATAGTTTGCTATGCTTTTGGACTGTGAGTTCTTTTTGATTCATTTAATAGCTTTTTAAGAGGCTAAAGTTGTCTTGCTTATTAAATTTTGCTTGATTAAATTTTGCTTCTCCAGGTTATAAAGTTTTTCTATCTAAGTCATAACCCTTTCTTGTGTTGTTGAATAATTTTGAAGCATCTAGAATAATAAAAAGAAAGCTTGATTAAAGATCTGGCAGTTGTGTACCATGCCAAGTTTCATGCATATTGTCAAGAGTTTTAGATCTAGAAAGAAAATGTGAAGAGGTACAAAGGTGCTTACGTATATCCAATCGTATATTCTATGCAAGTTGTGCTTCTTGGTTGAACCGATTTTTTAGGCTCACTATCATTCATCTTTTGGTCTGTAGCTTTAACTATAGTTGTTTAGTTGTTTTATTCTTAAACAATCTATGATATTATTGTTCAATGTTAACATTGGCATATGTATAAAGCAAAACTAATATTCAGTTGTTTGAAATTAGGTACTATGAAACTAATTTTGCTAGCAACATGTATTATATTAGTTCTCTTACTTCAGTAGAGTGATTGTTATTTACGTTTGATTATGATTTTTTTTTCCATAATTAACCATTACAATACGCTTTATAGAATGATCTACATATAGGCATTCTCAAATATGTGGAATTATATTGTGTTGGGGCTATATTTTTGTAAAGTAAACATCATAATACAAGAATAACTACCTAGACACCATTGCTAAGTAGAGGTGACGTATTAAACCCATTTAGCCAGTAACTTTTTAATTTGGGTTACATTTCACCTCTAACAGATCAAGCACAAAATGTATTGAATGCTTGAAAATCTTGACTAGTATGTTGGTTAGAGATGTTCAAATATTTAGTGTCAATCATGATTAAAAGTTGTATTATTTGAACGATACTTAAAAAAAAAAATTAAAAATTTATTTACAAGGTTTTGGGTTAGCTGTCACATTTTCATGAAGTTTTGCATGTCATGTTTTTTTGGTTGTGTACGTAACCTGCGTTTTGACAATTGTCAATTGTGTTTTCAGAGCCTAAAAGTTCTTTAAATTACTATATCAATGAATAAATGACATTTCTCTTGATGGCATTGTGCATATATTTGCAATGTTTTGTGGTTCTTTAAAAGGTATTTTTGTTTAAAATACAAAAGAAAAGTTATATTATCATGCATTAAAATACCTGGTCACCGGACAGGTATAAAACTAGTTATTAAATTGGTGGTGAAATATGGTCTTGCAGTTGAAAATATCGTTGATAACTTCACATTTGTTTTTAAAAATATGTTGCACAATATTGTTAAACAATGTAAAATTATGTATGGATAGAAATTTATTTAGATTGTAAAGTCGATATATATTTACTTTTAAAATGTTTGTAAGTGCATTACAACGAAAAGAAACTTTACAAACTTTTAATAACTATTTGTCATCACATGGTTGAGTTATATCGTTTCTGTATGAGGATTGGAAAAGCATTTAATTAGGGGCCGTTTGGTTCGCAGAATGTTTTGCAAAGGAATTGAAATTGGAAATGGAAATGGAATTGGAAATGGAATTGGAATTGGAATGTTGTTAAAGTTGACAATGTGTTTGGTTGGTAAATTTTGAGTGAAATTGGAATTTTAGTTTTGAACATTCCATTAGATTGTTAAACATTCCATAGGTAAGTGGAAGGAATATGAATTCCAATGAATGGGGGAAAATTTTTCAATTCCAATTCCATCCGTTGACCAACCAAACATAATTTTGGATGGAAAATTTTCCAATTCCAATTCCAATTCTTGAGAATTCTGTGAACCATACGTCCCCTTAGTAATATCCATTTATTATATTTTCAGGATAACAAAATAAAAGAATTTGAACATAAAAGTGATTTGTTTACATAAATAGTGACACTAATGAAAGACAACTTTTATATTATTTTAAAGAACTAATAATAATTTTTACTTGCGACATCGATCATTGTAAATTATGCTTAATAATATTATGACCTTAGGATGGTTGAAACTACTATTGCCGAACAAAATTCAGATTTGTATTTGTCCGAAGATGAACCACATTTTTGCAACTGATAAAAACGTTCTATCCATCATAATATTTTATTTTGTTAGTATAAACAATAATTATGCGAAGAGTAAACACTAATTGTATAAGAGGGGATGACAAACAAAAAATATATATATATTACATTGTAAATTACGTTTATTTAGTTTGTAAACTATTAAAATAATAAACAATTGAATTTTATGTTGTTAATTTAATGTGTTCGTTTCCAAAAGAATATTAGAAAACGATTGGAACCGGGTATTAAAACCAAACTAGTTAGGAACCGACTCTAATAATTGAGTAGAGTCGGGTAAGGTTTTGGTTTGTGAAAACCTGACCTGTAACCGTATTACCTCCTCACTCTGGTTACTACTCGAATCGATTCCAAGAAAAAAAAAAAAAAAAAAAAAAAAAAAAAAAAAAAAAAAAACACGACTTGCACACTTCTACCTACATATATATACCTTATACGTATGTGTATATACACACATATGACTAAGGATAGGAGGGATATATAGCTCAAAACGGGACCATTTGAATGTCAAACCTTCTCCGACAACTTCATTCGTAAAGCCCGGTCAACCCATTTGACCGATTTATGTTATATTTGCGGGACCATTTAAAATCTACCCCGGAGAAACTAACATGCATGTTCATCGAGCTACTACCTAGGTCAACGTACTGATTTGACCCATTCATCATTCATGTAGAAAACCAAAGTCGGCTTTTGTGTGTGTGTGTGTGTGTATACTAGTGGTAATGCCCGCGCGTTGCGGCGGTACGGCTATTGCGTGATTATTTAGGAATTCGGTTTTAGTCGGTATCGGCTCGGTGCGTTATGATGTAAATTAAAAAATCAAAATATAATTATTGAAAAAATTGAATGAAAGAAAACAATTACGTATATTACAAAAGTCTTTAAGACAATTATATTATCCCAACAATATTAGTGAAAGCATGGGTGATATTTGTGGTTGGAAATCACTTATTACCAAGATTTTAGGGGTTTCGTTTTATTAATATATGTTAGAGTTTTATGATCATCGGAGGCAACTTTCGGTGGTGATTTGCATAGACCGGAGAAAGTTAATGGAGAAATTATCACAACAAATTACCATCTTTATTGTTATTGAGTTTTTAACAACCAGCAAGGAAAATGGAAAGAGGTATTACCGCTCAATAGTAGTGGATGAACCGAATTGAAAGTAAATGACGGTTTTGTTTGGTCACGTGTATATGCTTTAACATTTGTATTATAAGCATCATATATTATATTTTATTGTAAGGGTATAAATAAAATAAAATGGTTAATTTTTATAAATTTAAGCATAACTTTTCATATGTGTGTCTTAATCCATATGTAAAATTTAATTCAATCATGTTTTCACTTTTATATATAAGATATAGATAAATATTAAAATTATTAAACTCACAATATGCCTCTAGAAAAATATTAGTATTATAGTTTATTATAACATGAATATATATATATATATATATAAGTTATATACTTAATATTTAAATAAAATAATACTTAATTTAAATAATATTTAGTTATAAAAATGTAATTACTAATATAAATTTAAATGTCAATTTATAGTATCATAAATAAAATAAAATTTAATAAAGTGAATTAATAATATCATATTATTAATAATGTATCAATAATGTTTATTAAATACATGAAAGAGACACGGGTAAAAATACCAAGGTATATAAAATTTAATTGATAAATTTACCATATTGCCCGTAAAATATCTTAAAATCTTAATCAATTCTCTATTCTACCCCTCTTAAATGTCTTACACTTCTTTGTACATGTTGATTCAAAACTTGTATGTTTGGCAAAATTACATCTCTATCTAGAGAAATTTATTATAAAGTAGTATGGATATAAGTATTTAAATAAAATAATACTTAATTTAAATAGTAGTTAGTTAAAAAAATATGATCAATGATTATAAATTTAAATATGGATTTATATTATTATAAATAAAATAAAACTTTAGTTTTAAAAGTATGATTAGTAATTATAAATTTAAATGTCAATTCATATTATTATAAACAAAATAAAAGTTAATGAAGTGAATCAAATAATATCATATTATAAATATGTATTAATAATGTGTATTAAATAAAAACAATAATTAGAAAACGTTAATTAAATGGGGGCAAAAGTAGAATTATTGCATAACCACTTGTACTCTATGCTTAAAATGTTGTATAGGTGTCTTAAATTTTAAATAAAATTACCATCTTATCCTTCTAATATGTATTATATAGTATATAGATATAGATAATACTTAATTTTAATAAATATAGTTTTAAATATATAAATAGTAAATGTAAATTTAATTATTATTTTAAAAGCATTATTAATAAGATAATACTTATTTAGTGAATTAAATATGCATTAATTAGAAGAAGTATATTTAATAAGGGCAATTTAGAAACTATTGCATAATACACTTGTATATGTGCTTAAAAAGTTGTCTTAGGTGTCTTACACTTTGAATAAAATTACAATTGTATCCTACCTATATACTTTATATAGTAGTATATTCTGATATGTATTATATAGTAGTATAAATAATACTTAATTTTAATAATATATAGTTTTAAATATATAAATAGTAAATGTAAATTTAATTATTATTTTAAAAGCATTATTAATAAGATAATACTTAATTTAGTGAATTAAATAATGCATTAATTAGAAGAAGTATATTTAATAAGGGTAATTTAGGAACTATTGCATAACACACTTGTATATTGTGCTTAAAAAGTTGTCTTAGGTGTCTTACACTTTGAATAAAATTACAATTGTACCCTCCCTATATGCTTTATATAGTAGTATAGATATAGATATATATATATATATATGCAAGTTATGTAGGTGCTGACCAAGAGGTGCCATTAAGATAAACAAGTGGTTAATTAAAGCTTACATTAATATATTTGTTTAGTTTCATTTTTTAACAACTATAGCAAACATCAAACAATGAATACTTCAATGACAAATATTCCATAAACCAATCTGTATTGTGACTATAAAAGATGCATAAACAAGGTCACAAAGGCACTTCGTGAACTTGATAATGTTAAATCATTGAAACTGGATTTTGAGACAGACAAACCACTTTGTTCATGTTAAAAATACTAGATGTGCAAGAGGAAAAACTTTTTTTATAAAAATATAAATAAATGAATGGTGGGTGCCACAAAATGCCCATTCTTCCCATCTGTGACCAAATGCAAAACCCTAGTGCACCTAATCGTCCAATGTTGCCCATCCCAGATGTGGCCACTACATGGATGAGATAAGGGTGCGTGTTGGGGCCGGAGAGTGTGAGGGGTACAATGAGTTTGTCGTTGGTGACCGATATTTTATTATTTTTAATTATTAACATTATATTTATATAGGGTTAGGTTCAAATATAAACAATAGAAATTGTATAAACTAATAAACTAAATCTTCATCTTTAATTTATAAACATCAATGATTCATATTTGGTTGATTTTTGTACACATATACATAAAAAAAACATAACGTTATATATGTATAATAATATTATTCCAATAAAAAATAATGATTATTATTAATTTTCAAAAGTTAACACGGTTATCAGAGGGTCAGGATCTTTTCATAACTTTTAAAGATAGCGAGAAATCTGAGAACTTATCCTAACCATTGATTATTTTTTAGATAATTTATTTTTTAATTAATTTAGCAAGGGTAATTTGGTCTTTAAATGTATGTATTTAAGTTGATTCTTTAATGCTATATAGTTAATTTAGCAAGTTACACAATTATCTACCATTGATTAGATGAGAAATTTTAATGTTTTAATCTTTTATTGCTCATCCTAACCACCGTATATTTCTTTTCTTTTTTTTTTGAATGGATCAATGACATTTTATATTCCAGCTTCTGCCTTTGATCGATTGTTCTTCAAATTTTGAATTTTCATTGAGCTAGTCAATTTTTTTAACATTGATTCTGAGAATCAAGTTCACTTTTTGCGACATTCATTGTTTAAGTTAAGATTTGGTTAATATTATTTGAATATAATTTGAATTTTACATTATATTAGTGATATCAACAGAATGATTTGAAAGCAAAATCATATTATTTTGGTTGTGTATAAATATTATTATCATTACATTGTACCGAAACACATATCCGGTTTAAATACTCAATCTATTACGTTGCAATTTATACCAACATAGACTTTGGAAACCCTAAAATGCCTACACTGTTACAATCAAAACTCAATCCTAAGAAGATTAAACCAACTGCATTTTTAAATCTTAAAATCCCCAAATTAATCAATAATTATATCACCATCTCTTCTTAAGTTTTTATTACCCTAATTCACACTTATTTAACACCACAAACACTATTGCATGTTTGATCCATCCAAAATTCAAGTTCATACACAGCCCTTCGGAGAATAATGATATCTAGGAATAACAACTAACATACCTAGATACAATAGCGCTGTAGATATTCTCGAATCTTCGACATTCTTAGCGGAAGGTTTCACATGGGATGATTTTGTAATATCGGGAATGTTGCCTAATGTTCGCTGTTGATCCTCTTCATTACTTGTGGAGGATTACATGGTTTTAGTCCCAAAATAATGCAGTTTCCATACACAAAATCATGGTCAAATTACACCAATACTCTTAAAATATAATATTGAACATTTGTTTGTGTTGTAAAATTACATGAATGCCCCCTTTAATCTCAACCACTCATTCATCTAATCAATAGCTAGTAAAGGTTCTTCCGGTTCTCATTAAAAACGAAGTCCTGCATTGAACCGGACCCTATATATATATGTTCTTAATGGTTAGATGTTATTTCTCTATCAAAGATAAAATGTAAGAACCCTACAAGAGCATCCATCCATACATGTATTGGCTAAATAGTAGATTAGAAGCCGTTTAAATAAAAGTAACTTTGATTTAGATAACATGAATCATTGAAGAGTTTCTATGTAAATCGAATAAAACATATAACAAATTGTATTGCAGCAGACCTCGATAAATTGCATTCGAGGGTTTTAATGGCATTTAACATTTTAATATTGCAAAGCCAAAAAAATTTATCACCTAGTAAATTTAATTAAAATAATGACTATGTTGACACCCTTAATTTGTAGACATCGAGATTTCCATAATCTATTTTTTTAACGGTATTCTATAATCTATTTATGATAGAAATATCACTTTTTTTTTCAAGGCAAAAATTTATTTACAAACAAGACCCAATACCAATGCAACCAAGGGGGCAACAACATTGTATACTAGATTAAAAACAAAAAAAAAGCCGATAACATATTAAATAAAGATGCCGAACAATCATTGTCAACTTGTCGGGTTCCATAACCGCTATAAACATGCTGAAAGAATGGAAGTATCCCTAAATACAGTTACACAATATTAAATACATAGATAATAAGAAAAAAAACAAAATACATAACTTAGTGTAAATATGTAACTAAATTTCAAATTACAAAATAAATCATGATCAAGAGACCACTTAAAAAATAATGCAACTTCAATATGAATGATTTTTGTTATAACCATAAACTCTGAAGGGTACCCATAAACCACAGATGTAGGCAAAGGCGAGCAGACGACATGATATTAGTATGGGGAGGTGGAGTTTGAAGTGGTCGTGCCGCAGTATGGGGAACTGGGTAGTTGATTTCTTGTGACATGCATCCATGTGGATGATTTTTGTCGTAAACATAAAACTCTTGAGGGTACCCATAAAACATCCGTAATGTGGGTATAGGTGAAGCACTGACGTGATATTAGGTTGTGATGGTGACACTCGGGATGCTAACGTAGAATCTTGATGTGTTTTTTCTTGCAACACAACGATCTCCTTTTTAGGAAATTTTTCCTAAAAATATATTCTATTACTTCATAAGTTTTCGTGGTTAAGAATGTAAATTCTCCTATCTCGGGATAAAGTTCCAGGAATTGACATCTTAAGTTTACCAAGTGCACTTTTCACTTTTTATGCATCCTTTACAGTCACAAAAAGGATTGATTTGTAGA
>CM046473.1:35558578-35787352 GCA_025506415.1 Flaveria robusta | reverse complement strand
TTTACCCGATCTAAACTCAATTTAATATGAAAACTTAATCGAGAACTTTTCTTAAAAAACGCTAAGAGAACTTTCCGATTCTTTAAGTATATTAGATTATTTTGATACAATACTTTCGTTTTGTTTATTGTTATAACAATTATCGTCGTATATAAATTTTTTATATACAAGTTATTCGTTTTAACTTTTTTATACGTCGTTTTACGGGGGCTCGTTTTTTTTCTCGTCCCGGGCCCAATGTCTCTTGGGAATTCTCGGGACCGACCCTGAATACTGTAATACGCCTTGTGATCAACTTACGACCACTTGGGAATTGGCCTTGACTGTACCCCATGACATCATGTCTTTCTTTCGTTAGGTTATAATATTCGATTTGCCGATACCAAAGGGGTTTCTTTTTTCGAAAATACGTGGAGGTTTGAAATGCAATTTTTCAAAAGTGAAGGGGTTTTGAAAATTGTAAGCAACACAAAATTTACAGAAGAAAATTGGTATGAACAAAATTAGGGTTTATAATCGAGGAAATGGGGACTCGAGCTTTGATGTGAAGAAGCTCTTGAACGATAAGAAATTTTGGTTCGCTTCTTTCTGATCGCTTGGGCTGCTGCTCTACAGGTAATCATTTCAAACAACACCTCTAGATAGCAAAAACAAGAAAAATCGGCTTTTCAATTGTTTTGAAAGTGCTGTAATTATGTTGTGTTGGATGTAGGGGCATATGATGTGGTTACAGAGGCAAGATTCCTTCAAGCAGAAGTTTGGAACTTTAGACGATCAAAAGATTGACGATCAACAGGATTCAACCGAGGGTTTGTAGCCAATTGGCTCAACAATTACGCTTGGGATCAGTTCGACTAGTTTAGGTATATCTTGTTACATGAATTTTCTAGCCATTTACTGCTTTTTTCTTTATTTCTTTTACTGTATTGGATGGTTTTAGTGTTTTGATTTAGAAAATTATGTTAGGTTTTAAATAATTAAGCCTTAAATTCTTGACATGTTTGAAATAAGGTGCATTGTTCTCAAAGATAGAACGAACGATGGGATTTGTAGTCGAGTTGTTTTGCTACACTTTTAGTAACTTAAGCTCAATTTGAGAAATAGAGAGGGCATTTAGTCATTTACAGTTAGCTACAAGAGTAGGAGTAAAGTAACTGATACGACGGGCGAGTGATTATTTATTGGAGCCACTGACTTTCTGGTGCCGTTGAAAACTGTTGTTCTTGGAATTATATGGCTTGCATGAATGTTTTTTATGGACAAAAGGTACGATGTTACGTTTTATCTCCTTCCTACTTTGTTTAAATCTGTTCACTCTTTCAAACTATGGGTGGTTCCTCTTTATTTGCATGTTTGATAGAGTGATGGTTAATCTACAATGAAAAGCCAAATACACTGATTTAAAAAGAGAATAGTTACTAGAAGGATTAGGGGAACTCAGGAAATTTGAAATGGTTCAAAGGTAATGTATGACAAGAGGCAAAGGTTTAAACTAGTTTACATGTAATTGATTCCCTTAGTTTGTACAACAATGAGTGCATGAATGATGAAGCCGGTTTCAAAATGTTGTATGTTAGTTTTACATAATCTTGCGCCGTTAGATCTATAACAGGAACTGGTTAGGATATTTTGCGCCAATGATTTGGTAATGTTTTGACGTGATGCTATATGTGGCAGTAAAACTGCGCTTAGATTCTTCTTACCATATGAGGTAAGAAACAACTTCAATGGAGATATATAGCAGGTATCAAAGAATAGTTATTTCAAAAGGGAGGAATACGCTACCTTACTAAAATGATCCAAAGGGTAGGATGCAGGAATGCACAGTTGTTTGTTTGCAATCAGCAATCTTTCTTTTTTTGCTATCACATTTATGATTTTATGTTGTGGGTGGGACTTACTGGGTATGGTTGTGTATTTTATGATTTTGTGCAAGTGAAGGCAGAGGGAAGCTCAGGCCACAAAATCTAAAGATTTTATGAATATTCGAACCATCTTGTCGTAGTACACTACTTAACAGTATAGACTAAATATTCTCAGGTAAATTTGTGACCGAATTTTCCTCAATTTTCATAGTGGTTCATGGCCTTATGTAAATTTGTATTCTCTTACAATTATGATTGCTGATTTTACAGTTAACTATATTATGCCTTTGTGATGGATATGATCATAAAGAATCTCCATTACACCTGAAGGAGACCTGCCCAACACTTAACCTACTCCCACTATTTAGCAGTCATGGTTGGGGACTTGGGGTCTTTGAGTTTTCTCTAATGGGTTCTCATGGTTACCAAAAAGAGAACCTTCATTACAAAATTTCCTCATCGCCAGCTCTTTGATTTTGAAGTGATCTAGTTGATATCTAATATCATACTATTTTAGTTACTGTCTCTTTTGCAAGTTTCAGGGGAAACTGGTTAATCTGGTTGCCAAACTTCAAACTTCAACATTTTCTAATCTAAAAAGATATCATTTTTCTACTGTGGTTGACCTTAAACTTCAACATTTTCTTATCTAAAAAGATATCATTTTTCTAAATTTACTGATAATACCCGAGATAGATTGTCTTCTATAAAGTAAGTGTATAGCTATGAGCTATCCTTCATGGCAAGGTTCTAGTGTTGTATTTTTTACTACGAGGACAAGTAAAGCCGCTAATCAAACCTCGTCTCATGAAAAAAAAATTATGGAAAAGTTATTAAAAAAATAAAAAACCAAACTCCTGTCACTGTTCCTCTTTCATAGTTTTCCTGTATTGTATTTGACCGTTATTCAAACTAATGCTCAGGTGTTGGCCAATCTTCTTCATTCTCTCATGCACATATGTTTATATCATGGGACCATAGCGATAGTTGTTATAAACCGCGATTTTATAAGCCACAAACATGTCTTGATGAGGCTTTCATTTGAACTTTTGACACGAAAATTTGAAAAAGAAGGCAAGAATTATGCAAGTCAGTCCAGATTGGAACAGGTGGGGTCCAAGGTTCCCACCTTGCTAATTGATCCACGTGTCTGCAAGTTTCCATCGTAGAACTTGACCCTTTTAACTTTACACCTTATTCTCTCTTGCATATCAGCAGGCATATGAAGGTAGAATTTGTTCTTGTGTGACTTATGTGCATTTGGCCATTTGGGATATTATTAAGAAACAACACTCCATAATACATGAATTGTCAAAGGCAAGGGAGAAAAGTTTATATGTACAAGGGTGCTTGTACGGAATGCTAATAGGATATAATTGGAAAAAAATGGATTTTGTTGTTATATAATCATACTAGACTGGAAACTCATGTATACAAAAAAGAACATATTAACAAAAAGAACATGTAATAGTTAGTAATATATGAAGATTTTGGAAATATTAGAAGAAATTTCAACCTCAAATAAAGTTGACTTTTAATATGATGTTCAGTAAGAGAGAAACTCATGAAATGTAAAAAGTAAATGTTAAAAAACATAGAAAAACAATAATACATAATATAAATAATGAAGAAGATTATTAAGATTTAAAATAAAATAATAAGCATACTAATTTTGAATATAAAATTTAAATAATAATCTAATACAATTTAATTTATAAATATTATAATAACGAAAAGAAGTGTGAAAAAAGTGTTGTTACAGGTACATACTCTTTATTTTTATTTTTTTATTGTTTTCTATACATACATATAGATACAAGAAGAGAGATAAAAACAAAAGGATGTCTCAATAACAAAAATGAATGTTTGTATAATCTAACTCGTGAAAGATGATGATCTTAGAAATGATTTAGCATGTTAAAGGATGGGTTAGATTATACAAACACTCATTTTTGTTATTAAGACACTCTTTTATCTTTATTTCTCTTCTTGTATTTGTATGTATGTATAAAAAGCAATAGAGAAAATAAAAATAAATAGGATGTACGTATAAGAAACTTTTTAACATGAGGCTGTTGGAATATTCAACTATTTAAGTGTTTAGCTCATATGTACGACACCAAGGAACTGTTATCTACACACCGGCCACCCTCATTGTTTATTCTTGCAAATTATTGGATTATAAAATACACTTCTTATTATATTCTTTTCTCCATTATATTTCCATGATCATTGACCACATCTTTCTATGTTCGAATAGGAGCATTTACATTGTATTGTAATTAACTACTAATTAAGTGATGATATTAGATTGTTTTTCTTCTTTTTTTAATTTACTTTGTAATGATGTTCACATTAGTCACATACGAAATCGATTTGGCTCTCCATCTTTTCTCTCCATTTTGATAGTAATCATATGAAATTATGGGGTTATTGGATTTTAATAATCCCAAGTATCATTTATTGGCCGGGATTAATCCAACTCAGGAAATGTTTGCAGACACTTCTAATTTTTAATTTATTTTCTTCCAACGATCCCTTACTAACTGAGAGTTAACCTTCGTTAGTTTTTTTTTTATGAAATAGGGCCAACATTAAGCCATTTTTCAACTACGTCACCACCTAGCCTTTATCAAGTCTTTTTTTTAGTGTCTAGCCTCCAACGACACCTGAAATCTACCTCCAATGAGTTAAGTGATTCAGATCAGTAGGTGAAAATTGACGGGTTTTAGGGTGCAGAAGTTTCAGATTGACGGAACAGATGATTGATTTCAACATTCAGCTTAGTTTTTTGGACAAATAAACAGTCCATGTCATCGAAAAACTAACGGTGTTAACTTTTAGTTAGTAAGAAATCGTTGAAGGAAAATAAGCTCAAAGTTGGGAGTGTCTGTAAACATTTTCTTAGTTGGGATTAATCTCGACCAATAAATAAAAGTTATGATTATTAAAATCCAATAATCCTGAAATTATGTAAAGTACACGACATTTCATATGATAAATTATGTTTTCAAAAGAAGCCTACAGAAGTTTGATTATTGCCATAGAAAGTTGAGTATGATATACCCTATAAATTCTTTGTAGGAATGATAAATAAGAGTTGATTTTTTTCATCAGTTGACTAGAGAAAATTATACACGAACAGTTGTGGCATTGTTGCACGTATGTGTTTGATGCAACAATGGTAAAGAGGTGTAATTGTGGGCTTGTGATAAAGTCGGAGGATTAAAAAATAGTGAATAGCCGAATATCGTATAGAAGTGTAACCTACTATACTTTAAGGTTCGTTTAAGGGTATGGATATGTTCCTTAAGCGTATGATGTTAGCAACAACCTCAAGTTTTTTATTTGAGAGGTAAATCAAACTTATTGAGTTGTCTACGTACTAAAGCTGGCTGGACTAAGCAATTAAGCATCCCCTAATCCCAACAGAAGATTATGTTGATTTGTGCAAGAGTTTAGGACTTCTACCTATGTATCTTATATATTGTTCAAAATCTCACTACTTTTGGTTTATTAAAGGGTTAATGGATTTAAATACTCCCAACTATTGGGAATTGGCCGTTGCCACCCCCAAGTATCATTTTGGCGAATATATAACTCCTAAGCAAACACTTCGGTGTCTGTATCACCCGCCGTTTGTCAAAACCCTAACAAATGAGCTGATTTATTTTGGTTATTGTGTCAAATAAATCAGCTCATTGTGTCATATACGTTCATTGTGTCATATATTTTATATAATTTGTTAGGGTTTTGACAAACGGCGGGTGATACAGACACTGAAATGTTTACTTGGGAGTTATATTCGTCAAAATGATACTTTGGGGTGGCAGCGGCCAATTCCCAATAGCTGAAAGTATTTAAATCCATTATCTATATATGTTAAACACCAAAGGCTAAAAGGAATTCTGGTTTGATCATTATTAGGTAAGTAATTAGATTGTATAGATGATTTGATGAGCTGAGTTTTGTCATTCTCTGAAATAAAGTCATGTGGACAATAATAGAACTATGGAAGTAATTAAAAGGGGTAACTTTGTAAAATAGTAACCAACTTTCAAAAGTGTTCCAATTAGGTAACTCAAGTTTTAAAAGTGTTTCAATTAGGTCACTCAGTTTTCATATTTTATATAAATTAAAAGCCTTAACATGTTTTTTAACATGTTATACTTTTTGTTTTAGTTAAAAAATATTTTTTTCTATCTTTTGATGCTGATATGGAACGTTGACGTAAATTTTAGGTATTTTTTTTAATTTTTTACATAATTAACATGTTTTTTTTTTATTTTTTAATATAATTTTATATATTGAAAATTCTGATCCCCACATCTTCTCCACTGTTACTTTCTTGACATAAGAAAATTCGATTATGACTCGATTTGATCGTTTAGTGGTCCAATTTGAGAAAAACATGCATGAGTGACTAAATTAAAACACTTTTAAAAGTTGGTTACTATTCTGTGACATTTTCCCTAATTAAAAATACAAAACAAAAAAGAACTCTCTAAATAGGTTCTCTTTTTGGCTGGGACAAGATTTAGGGATATATTTTTTGTGTGTGTTTATGAATTAATAGTTTTGTTATATGTTCAGTTAATTTGTTTATAAAACACCTTAACTAAAGGCGTATCATCTTCAAAACTAATTTCGATTATCTCATCAAATCAAGAATTATCAGATACTTTTTAACCGGTTAAAAACGCTCTTTATTAGTCGTTTTTGAAAGTCCGTCACTCTTAAAAATATTTCTATACAACTTTCCTTTAAAAAAACTAGCATTTCAATATTACATACTAGGTTTAGTAAACCCGTGAATTATATTGCGTGATATTTCGTTATACCCGTTATTATGTTTCTTACGCATGTTTTGATAAGTTGATGACATAAATAATTTTGAGATACTTGTATAAATGTTAAATTTATTACCTGTAAAGTCATGTTAAGATTATATATTATCGTGTAATGTCGATGGCTCTATGAGTCGGCAGGGGTTTAAAAACGACTTGTAGTTTTGTCAATAATTTAAGCACCAAGTCAATGGTAATAAACACTACTTGACTAAATTAATTTGGATTATATCACGGGTCATGCCATCACTTGTCAAGTCATTATTTCGCGAACCCATGGGCGGTCCTTATGTGTATGATGATGGATCCAACTTAATATGTTCATAATTAAATAGGTTAACTTGGATAAAGTAAAAAAGATCGGGATTGAAACCGAAAGTTGGTTTGATTTACTTTATTTAACTGAGTTAAGGAGTAAGTTTGTTTATTTATATCTAACTATTTACATAATGTTTTAGTTTGGTTAGGATTAAAAAATGTCTAATATAATTATAAGATTGTTTATTTAATTTTATTTGTCGAGTTTAATATAAGAAAAGAGGCAAAGTATGTTACTTCAAATCTGCGTGTTTACATATGTTTCATGTTTGATCTAATTGGTTATCCTATAATTGATATCAGAGCTAAAGATGAATACCTATGTGGAGGAGATCGGTATTCAAGGGTGGAGAAGAATCGATCTAATTATCAAGGAAAGATAGCATTCGAATTCAGTTAGGATTTTATCCGGTTATTAGTTGTGTTCGATTATCATAAGACGAAGAAAAAGAGAAAAAAGGAAGGCGAAGAACATGGTGACGTGTGATTTTGGGTTTGGATTCGAGGCTTATGGTGGTGTACGAATCGCGTGTTCTTAAGCAAGTTAGTCAAACAACGTAGGAAGTTGCACATGCCGGGACAATAGATATGTTGATATGGTCAGGATGATCAAAAGCGAGTTGTGATAATCAACAACAGACTTGTTTGATCAGGGGAGCTCGAACAACAAGATAGCAAGGGAGTTGGATTCGATCATTAGCAAGTTAGTAGGAGTTATCGATCAAGGGCATCAAATAGGTTTGTTCAAAATTAACAATTGTTTTAAGGATAGGATCAAAAGCAGGCTTTTCCTCCTCATCAAGAACACAGAATGTGTGATTCTTATCTGGCAAAACTAGAGAGGGAATTTAGAATCCCACAACCAAAGGAATTTGAGGTGAAACATTCCCTTGGATTTTACATTTCATTACCCACTTAAATATAATTTTGTTTGAAAATTATACTAGTTTATCAATTCCATTTCATTCCATTCCATTCCTTCCAATCAAACGCCCCCTTATTAGCAAAATTTTCTTTGAGTGGCTGGTAAAAGAAGGAAAATTTTACATGCATGCATACATATGCTACAAATAAAATTTTACCTACAAACTATAATCTTAATTTTGTAAATAATTTTTTTAATCTCAGTTTAAAAGCTAATAATCACTATTTTAACACATTAGGCATTTGTATAAGAAATTAAAAATTGTAAAATAAATATTTGAGTATATAATTTAATTAAACAATATATTATCATTAGAACTAGAATTGAATAAAATTTTCAAACTAATAAACATTATGAATAGTTAAAATTGTAATTAAGTAATAAAGTATTAATATAATTGAACTTTCAATTATATATGGGTAGAAGAAATTCAACATATTAAAATTATTATGCTTTAGTAATATTTTGTATGTTATATGTCATTAGTTACTAATAAAATAATAAATAATAAAAATTTAAGAAATTATAAATAACAAATAGTTAAAATCAAGAATTATAAAATTATATTATAAGAAATCTTATACTTTAGTATGTTTAATAATTTATTAGAATAAAAAGATTTATATTTTGATATTTAATTATTTAGTTTATTTATTTAAAATTATTTTTATTTAATAGGATAGAGATGCGAAAAGCAAAAGTTTAGACTTAACCAAAAGTTGTTATGTGCCCCTAAAAAATTTTTTTTATTATATAGTATAAAAGTAAAGATATAGATTTTTAAAATTCACTTGTTATCTGTTGGTAATCAAAATCCAAATTTAAAATACATACCGAATAAACACTTAATTAACTTAATATGATTTGATCGCCAACTTAATATATTTAAACGTGTCACTCTTACCTTATCCCTTAATTAGTTAATATAAGATCTTAAGAATAAATTTCTTGGATCAGCATATAAATTTTTGTGTTGATTTTTGCTAGTGTTCATCATAGATAAAGAAAAATATAAATTTGTTGCTAGTTTCTAGTTTACACACATCAAAAAAAAAAAAAAAAATTATAAGTTCTATATATGTATATAGTTGTTTCTTTATTTTTTCATGAATATAATAAATTTTTTTAAAGTTTTAATTATTCTCCAACTATATATACATATATAGAACTTATAAAATAAAAATGCGGAACAATCATAGTAAAAGCAAATTATTATTATTACTATACTTTAAAACATAAATGGGTGAATAGTGTCAGCTGCGTGGCAGCAGCTGACCATTGGCTTTTTTTTAATGAAAAAGTCAAACAACACAAAAGATTAATAATATTGTTTCAAAAGATTGTAAACTAAAATTCATTTAGTCAGGTGGTAAGGATATTATATTACAACTTAGTTTACTTGGGTTCAAATCTAGGTAGCAACTCTTTTTTATCTTTTTTTTTTTTTTTCTTTTGCTTTTGTATTTTCTTTTCCAGCTCAAACATATATTTTGTAAACATGAATTGGGTTTGCTAGAGTTTAGTTATGTAACTTTTATTTTTTATTTTTATTTTTATTTTGTGGTTTGTTTTGTTTTTTTTATATTTCTTTTGCGCTCAACAAAATGATTATATCACTTTTTACGACGGATTAGGCGTTAAGGTTTTCGACGGAGTGAGAGTCGTAGCGGCATGATTTTTACCTTTCCACATGCTTTAAGATTTTACGTTGGACGACAACTGTTACATTATGTTTGACATATACGTTTTAATATTTGGGATCATGGCGAAAGACCCCGCTGAACGCGCAGGGCAGAAAATCTAGTTGATAGATTAAAAATTAAGTAATATTACGTGGGGCCATTGCAACCAAACGTGTATCTAGAAGTCCTTTTCCGTCGTACTTATTTTCTACGCCCCAACTAGAACCCTATTACTCCATCCAAACTGATTTCTCTTAAATTTCTAACCCAATACACACTCAACTACTTTCCACTATCACTAGTGGCTAACTAACTCAAAAGTTATATTAAGGTAGCGTTTGGTACGTAAAAATAAGACATGAAATAGAATGAATCATTGAGAATAAATGAAAAAAAACATGTTTGGTTGGTAAAACTAATACAATAAATCATTACATAGTTAATTCCATTTACTCAAATTTATTCCATCTATCCCCCCTTCTTTTTTTTCATTTATTTCCTTCTTCTATCATTAGTCACCAACACCACCCACTCATCTATCAAAACAACCACCACCGGCCACCAAGATCGATTATCACCGGCCGCCGCCGCCACCCAGCGGCCACATCCGCCACCTCCGCCAACCATTGGACAACGCAACGTCGTCGCCGCCAACCACCGGCCACCTGCGGCCCCGCAAACCACCGGCCACCTGCGGCCCCGCCTACCACCGGCCACTCGCGGAACTACGCACCAACCACCGCCCCAGCCTTTGCCGCCACCAACCACCGGCACCACCACCGTCGCCACCAACCACCGGCCACAACCACCCCTGCCGCCGCCGTTGCCGCCAACCACCAGCCACCGCCTTCGGCACCGAGAACATTCACCACTACAACCACCTTTTCATTTTATTCTTTTGTTTTTTTTCTAACTAACAAACAACACAAACTAATAATTTATTTTATCCCTAAAATGTAACCAAACATGACAATAGAATGCAATGATTTATTTCATTCTCTCATGCATTACATTCCTTCATTCATTTCATTTATTCGTCCATTACATTACGTCATACCAAACAAACTCTAAGAGATTGATTTGATACCAATGATACTTAACTCAACTGATTAAAATGAGATACTTATTATATGTAAATATAAGATACTCATTACATAGTTTCGAATCTCACTCTAAAGTATGTTTATAGTTAAGCTAGAGGGTTTTTCTAGTCTTAGGTTTCCTCCTGAGTGGTTGGGGATGTGGTACTAGAGGTGTTCAAACCGGTTTTTCCGGCAAACCGGTTCGGGTTCAAAACCGAACCGGTTTTTTTCTGGTAGAGTCACACCGGTTTTTCTTCAAACCGGTTCGGGTTACAAACCGGTTTGGCTCACCGAATACTCGAACCTGTCAAACCGATTCGGACCGGTTTGAAACCGGTTTTTTCACTGAAAACGGTTTTTCTTACCGGTTTAACCGGTTTCCAACTTTTAAACCGGTTTATAAACCGGTTTTGAGTTCGGGGCTACCAAACCGGTATATAAACCGGCAGTTTGGGTCGGTTCAGGACCGGTTTGGGCCAAACCGGCTTTTCTTTGAAACCGGTCCGGTTTTTCCGGCCGAACCGGTTCGGGAACCCGTTTTTTTGCCCATGACTATGTGGTACCGGCTAAAAACGAATAAGTGAACACGATTAAAATAACACCTATTATTCGAATCAGGGTCGTACATTCGTAAAAGAAAAAAAAAAAAAAAAAAGAGAGAGAGAGAGACTGATGCGATACACGTGTATATATTCACAATTTACAGGGTAAAAGACCTAATAAAATGGAGAAAATGTGTACTCACAAGTCTCAAATAGGGGTTATTTGTGGTTCGGAAGCGCAAAATAAGAAAAATTATCATTATCAACTTTTAATGTTTCATCGTTTTTAAGCTTATACCATATAACTAATATCTTTTCTAATCTGAGTATATTAGTTTTAAATATTTTTTTTAAGTAAAACTTTTTAAAATGTTTTGGATTGAGTACATATAATAGTATGTCAAGATTATTATAGTACGGTCTCTAACTTTAGCGTTCACTCACTACACATTGTGTATATCTCATATAAGAGTGCATGAGATGCCCAGATTTTTAATTATGTTTTCACAATTATTCCTCACCAGTTGGCACACAATTTCTACTCTTCGTCGCAAATCTCAATTCTAGGATTGTAATATTTTTTATTATAATCGTCATTTATGTGTGTATATACAATAAATTGGTAAGTTTAGGGTTTCTTATAATAAAATAGAGTTTAGTGAAAATAATGTATATTTAATAAATACAGTATACACACTGTTCTACTAACCCAACTCAAAGTCATCTTAAGAGCTATTTACTCTCGCTATAATTCTTTTCTATTGTTTGAGGTTTTTATATGTACTCTTAAAAAATATATATATTTTATAACACAATAAACATTTTGTAATTATATTATATATCAAGTTAGATGTTGGTTTTGAATTTATAAAATATATTTTAGTTATGTACAAAAGTAGTGCCCCTTTTAGTAACTAAAGGATCTATCTCACTCTCAACTCCTCAAGGGGTGGTCAAATTCAAAACAACTCTACTTGAGCCACTTTAATTTTATATCCCGATTCATAAGTTAGCTTGTATTAGCGTGATTTAATATTATTTAACATAAAAACAAAAAGGAGACTTAACCTATATGTGTGACTTTGAAATCAAAATCGGAATTATCTAAGTTTAAATGCCAAATATTGAATTTACGTAAAATGAAACGGAAAATTGTTCAAAAATAAAATAATAGACTAACAGAATGACTTCTATATAAAATCGTGTTTATTTTAAAGGCGCTATTATATGGTCAATGGAAAATTGTTCAAAAATAAAATAATATTGGCTTATAGAATGACTTCTATTTAAAATATTAATTATATACTTTGTTTTCACGTAAATATCGTGTTTATTTTTTACAATTAAAATCTTAAAGCTATTAATTAGATGGTCAATGATTATTACTATTACATGGAAAACGAAGAGATCGAGATAGTGAGTGTGTACATTAGGTATGTTTTTTCTCCCTTCAATTGCTAAAAGAATTGAAAAAATATATTATTAGAAAACTTAATAGTATTTTGATAATTTGAGAAATACAAAGCATAAATACAATCTTGTCATTTAAAAACTTATATGTTATGGACCTACTTTTGAGATTTGCATGAAAAATCTTGCTTTTAATAATATTTAGATGATCACATCATGATGATATGCTAGTGGATCAACTTGGGGACGAAAATGTGATGTTTACACGAAATTACACATAAGAATTTAATAATTGAATTTTATATGTTAATATAACGAACCTCCATCACAGACACCTTCCACACGGAAAGAACACGCACGCAGCCACAAAAATTGATTTTTGCGGTTATGAATATACACTTAAACACGCCTATAGCATTATTACATACTTCAAAAGTTGACTTATAAAACGGTATTAACTATTTATATTTATAATTTGTGAACTTAAACTTTCTATCATAAATAAAAAATGACACCCACCCTATACCTATGACAACTAAAATGTTAACATAATAAAATTTTCGTACCTAAATGTTATCAATATAATTAATTAATATTAAATGAATTAAGAAAAAAAGTAAACAATGAAAATAAAGGCAACTACTTTCCATACTGCATGGGCAGCTAGCCGCAAATAACGTGTTGAATTTGCAATTAATTTCTGCCACCGGCATCTCCATTTCTTCCTATTTCATTTTTTTCTAGAGTTTCATTTTTCTCTTAAAATGAATAATTTGTACAATGGAGGGAGGGACGTTCAATGGTAATTAACACTATTTTGACTGGTTTATAACGCTAAGAACAACATAATAGCTTATAACTTTGATCTAGTTTCTTGTTAGTTATTATAATATAATGTTCTTTTGCTGCTGAAGAGAAGAGAAAAAAATGCACTTACAAATTTTGTTTAACTATGATAATGAAACAACTACGTAACCACATACTTCACTCTCTTATCTACTCTTATTGTATCTATCAAGAACCTGTACACATGTATGATACATTTTTTAAAAGTTGTGTATGTATTGAACATAATTCTAATATTATTACAGTGTGATTTTGATACTTGATAAAATAAACAGTAAGATTATACGAGTTAAAAGTATAAGTTAGAAACAAAGTAAGATATTTAAGATTACTCTATGACAAATATTTCAAGTTCATTTAGATTTTTACAACTAAAAATAATTGATTCTATGATTTTTCATTAAATAGCTTAAAAGAAAAAAAAAATTAAGTTTAAATAACCGGCGGAAGCTAGTTATGTAGAGGCGGCAATACGTCTAAAGGCTAAAGAGGGAACACACGTATAGACTTTCGAAATAAATGAAAATTTCAAAATAAAAAGCTCAATGTTTAAGTTCTAGCGTTGCTCAAAGGTTTAAAAAAGTTATCAACTGTAGTTAGAGCTTTAGAAGCATGAAAAGGGTCACGAAACCACAAACCTCATAATTTGCATCAAGTTGATTTTGGTCATATATATTTATTTCTATTTATTTTTCTTCATCTAACCATATGTATGTTCATTTAATTTTAATCCATATATTCATATTCATATCTATATCCAGTGGATGGATTTATGTAGTTGATATAAAAACACCTGTTGAAGAAATTATTTCAAACATAAAATGTTGCAAAACACACACAAGGTCATAATATATAAATGGTTATTTTTTCTTGTAAAGTTAATGTCTATTGTCACGGTAAAATAATTTTTCGTAACTTTTAACGAAATAATAACTTCACTCCTAAGAAAGGTCAAGTGAAGGAGGTCGATTATAATCTATGGAAAATCCAAATATGATTAACAATAATTCCAACTATTTAATAATAATTTATTTATATATATCTAATACATTATTAAATAATAATTCATCTATATATATATTATTTATTTAGTTAATAATAATTCATTTATATCTATAATTATTTTGACCATCAAATGCATTCTTTATGTATTATACACCCACCTACTTATAAAATTCTACATATACATTTTGTAGGATCTGAAACTATAATATTCGACTAAAAAGTACATTACTATATCATAAAATTAATCATTCGAAAGAACATGATACTCATAATCTAGTGGTCTAGTGATATATTATTTGGCTCTCATAAAATTAATGTGAGCTTAAATATTTACAGTGATGTTTAGCTATAAGAAATTGCCTCAAAAAATAAAGATGAAATAAAGATGGTCTTAGGTTTCGTACTTGACTAATAAAGATGATCGGACGGGTAATTGTCCATCAGTAATCCAATTAACTGTTAAAAAAATTAAATAAGAGAAGCATAAAGGGAGCATGATCAATTAGTGTACTGGATAATCTTATTAAGGCAAACGTAGTCACATACGTGTATTTACATAATTTCTAGACGATTATTAAAAGATGGTCAAAATAAATAAAGAATTCCCTCCTCATTTTCCTATCACTTTTTTATAATAAGAAAAGTAATATATTTTTAATAGTTTCTTGTAACAAGGGAAATAAATTAATCTTTTTGTAAAAAACAAAAAAAGAATCAAATTCAATTTTGATTTGCAATCAGGCAAGAAATCATCGCTCAAAATTTTATTTGAGTTTCTGTCGTTTATTTTATAACCTTAACTTATTATGTAAAACTAGAAGTGCCTATATATACGCACTCAAATTCGTACATACCAAAGCACTAACCTAGAAATACCATGATATCACATAAACTGATATAGCCTCAAAACTCTCAATTTATGGTGTTAACTGTTAAGTATTAAAAAGTTATTCCGTTGCATACCCTTAATTATATTACACTCACGGTTCGTTCGGTACCCATATATATTATAGTTGTATATTTGTAGATTTGTAAGTGCGTATGCAATCAAGCGGTTAAACGGTTTGATGAATTATTAGGAGGAAACCATTCATGTTAAATAGACCAAAACACCATATAGTTTGTATCTTTCCGGTTATAAATTAATAAAAATAATTAATAAAGAAGATTTTGATCGACATTATTATATCATATACATCATTCTTAGATCCATATTACATTACCAGCATAGAGTTTGTCTCCATTCATCCTCTTGTCTTCGATTTATAACTTATTAGTCAATTTGCTTAGCATTTAACGTAAATAATGCAACTGTGGGGTATAAATAACATTATTAATACATTTTTAAAATGGGGTTAAACATATATTTAAATTTCAAATTTTATATAATGTATATAAATGTAGCTATTATAGTTAACTCGTCACTATATTAACCATAGGTTTACAACTTTCATTGTTAGTACTTTTGTAAGGCTATTTACTCTAATTCTCTTAAGTGCATCTTTATTAAATCTATGATTACTATACTATAATATATAATACTTACGCAAAAAAGAGATACTTAGACTTGGGAATCTCAACGTGATCAACGTCTCCATCTTAGTTTATCCCCATCACACCCTCCTCGGTCCTCAGATCGTAGAAACAACTCTGTTATGAATAAGATTATACCAAGCATGGTCGGACCCCCCCGGAGGGGGGGGGGGTTTTAAAATTTCTTTTATATTATATATGTATGTATATATATTTTAAAAACAACTATAGGCTATTAACAAAATAATTAATAAACCCAATAACAATTTAATTATTTTGACCTATTGAAACTTAGAACCTATTAATATTTTAATTAGTTTAGTCAACTGTCATTTATCCAATCTAAACTCATTTAAAAATGTTAGAAGAATATCACGATTTGTTTAAGTAAATTAGGATATTTTGTTACAATACTTTTGTTTATTGGTAAAACAAAAATTGTCGTGTTATACAATTTTTGCATGCAGATTATTGAATTTATATTATAGGGGCTTGTTTTTTTCTACTCGTACAGGGGCTAAAATTTTTTAAGGACTCTCAGGACTGTCCCTGATACCAGGTACGCTTATCGATCTCTATATTATATAATACAACTAAGATTAAAATTTAAAATTTATAGTACTGTGTTGGCTTTTTGGGTGCAACGGTCATATGTTTCACAAGTGAGTCTTTATGTTGAAGTGTTCCAGAAACATTTGAACGTTCTTTGAAGCTCTCACTCGTGGCTCGCCACTCACGACTTAGTAACTAGGTCATGCTTACGTGGGCCATGACGAATACCAACTATTTTCACTTTCACACCATTGTTCCCACTTATTTCACATTACCCCCTTCTTTTTTTATTCTTCTTTTATCAAAGTATCGAATCCACCCACTTGCATGTCTCTTCAAACTTCTACTCCCCAAGTGCCGTGTGCTACAAGCAAAGGTCATTTTTGTCCTTTCACACACTTTAGTCAAACTAAAATAAGTCAGCACTTTGTCACCTATATATACCATCTCTACAATCAACAACTTCGTTCATTCAATCCATTTGCATTTGCTTACAAAACTCTACTTTTTAGTTTGTGTACTTTTACATTAATACCCTTTACAAAAAGATGGTGTGTATACCAATGAAGAGATCAAGAGAATATGACCACGACACAACGATAACTAGCATGGCAAATTACTTGATGCTTCTTTCACATGGTATCACGGGTACTGAATCAACTGCTGTTGATTCAGTTACCAGAGTTTTTGAGTGTAAGACGTGTAACCGTCAATTCACGTCTTTTCAAGCACTCGGAGGCCACAGAGCTAGTCATAAAAAGCCTAGGCTTGTTGATGGTCATCATGATGAGATCTTACCATCTAAGCCTAAATCACACAAGTGCTCGATTTGTGGACTCGAGTTTGCTATAGGACAAGCGCTGGGCGGACATATGAGGCGGCACAGGGCGGCTTTGACCGCTGATGACCAATCTCCACCGATTGATTTGTCATCACCGGTCGTGAAGAAAGTCAACAGTCGACGAGTTTTCAGTTTGGATTTGAACTTGACACCATTAGAGAATGATTTTGTGTTTAGAGTTGATGATGAGAAGGTGACTCCAATCACCGTTGACTTTTTCTCATGATTGGAGTTTGATGCATTATTGTGTAGATTCGAGACTGTTTTTGTTTTTTCCTTTGCGATTTTAGAGCAGATTGTAATTTTATGAGGTAGACAGGTTTATTATTATTGTAACTATTAGAATTTAATTACACATGACGTAAAATCTTTTTTGATTATTTTTAGTGCTTATTTCATGAATCTTAAAGAACAAAATATTGAGTTTTATGGTAGATCTGCAAAAAGTCATTGTTTTGACAAGACCATTTCCGGTTGAAGAATATGCATGCTTTGCTGTAAACTAGTAACTATAATATGCTTATCTTCGACTTTATGTTCCAAATTTTCTAGATCTAGGCTAACACAATAATTTCATTATTTCTATCGTTAGTTATATATATATATCATGGATTTGTTTCCTTGGCCATCAATCAGCCATCACGGAATAGGAGTTTGGGGCCTGCCCGTATGAATATCAGAAATACGGGTGTGCCCTGACTTAGTACTTTGACTATATAAAGGTACGAATATATAGGATACTTGGTATTATTATAAACTGATAAATCATGATTTTTTCTTTCAACTGAACCATGTTTGTAATCTTTATTAAAGTTCTTGTTTTTTCTTCTATGCGTAGCCGTGTATTTTTTTTAAATTACTTGTGTATTCTTGAATTAGTATAGAGGTGTGCAGTTTTCTAAAGCCCTAAATATGTAATATGTTTCTTTTTCATGTTTGTGAATTTTTTAACATTATGTTTTAAGGCGATACCTCTGTACAAAACTTGGGGAGCATTTTTGTGTTAAGATGTCTATCATTCTATTTAAGAGGTTAATGGTTTAAATTATAAAAAATAAAAGTATGTATAGTTTATTAATAAAATTAGATTAGTGACGATTCTAAAAAACGATCACTTGTGTATACCAAATAAAACTATTCATTTAACATATAAATTAAATAGAAATTTTTAGATCACATGATTAATGTCTCTAATTAGTTAATCTTTCATCTCTCATATTTCCCTTTTTTTAATAAGTTTTCTACTTTCATTGCTTCAAAATGAAAGGTTAGACGATTTGTGCATCTACAAACGTGTTAATGCTTGCAATATAAAATACGTATAAATTTACTATATTACATATAAATCAAATCAACTATTTTCGTGTAATAGTAATATACTTTTATTTATATTAGAATTATAGATATTTATAGGGGAAATTTAAAATAAACACACAACAATAAAACCATTATTTTATCTAGATACCTATCGTTATTATCAAAGTAAAACAAAGTTAAATGGACTTATATGTGTTAATTATATGTGTTAATGTACATGTATTCCTGTATTTCAAAATTTTACACACATGTAAGTTTTTACTATTTATACACGTGTTAATTTTAAAATATATGAATACATTTAACACCTATAAACTCATTTAACGATATTATATTTTTATAATATTATTAGTACTTTAATTAAAATAATAATTTTGATTGTATCACTTTAGTTTTCAGAGTTTTTGTAAAATTTAGAAGTTCTATAATCTTCTTTACAATGTATAAACATATAAATAATATTTAGTTAGTTATCACAACTCTCTTAAACATTTAATTTTGATCGGTTGCTACGTGTTAATTCTCATGTGAAAAAGGTAGTAGATAGAAGTTCAAACTTTTAAACTGTGCCTATCCTAAAATATTAAATAATAATAATAATATTTTGCACCATATACAAATATTATTTTCAAGCGTGTTTTTTTTCCTGCCATTCGAGTGTTTCCGTCCAACGTTTATCTTTTTCTTCTTTCCAAATTTCAACTGCAACCACAAATTCACTAAATAGCTCATACTCCATGTCATCAAACCACCTCTAATCTCGCCTCAAAACATTCACACTCTTTGCTTTTCTTACAGATTTTATCTACCCAAATTGTTATAAATTTAAGACTAAATGTTGACTTGAAGATACACGTTTTTAGTTTCCTCAAAAAAATAATTATATTACACACACTGTTGGAATAATAAAGTATCTAACAATGGACATTTACCAATAGAGTGTCTCCATTGGCAATCATCAACAGATTATTGACAGAATACACCAAAATCTCAAAAGAATAATTCATAAATAAAAAAATAATCAGTAATATTTGATCTACCGTTATGGAACCAATAATATGTTGACACCTATAAAAATAACATAATGCACTTGTAAATAATACAAAACAAATACAATTAGTCTTTTGATACACATATAATATAACATGTCTAAATAAATTATTTAGTTCTAACCGTTAGTAAAGTATTAATTGCACATTTGTACATACACGCATATATCAAAAGTATTTATATATTTCCATCATTTTTCACAACTTGAGCTTAGACTCATTGTTTTCAATAACACTAGTTTTTATACCTGAAAATAGAGATGGGGAACAAGTCAAAAACTAGTTTTAGAATTGGAACCGCATACTCGAACCACTTTGGAACTGATACCTATGCGAATCGATTTTAAACGACACTAAATGTAGGTTATTAACCGGTTTATATTCCTCAATAGTTACATGAGTACAAAACTACAACCGAACATGTGAAAAACCACTGGAACTGAACAAGTTCGACAAAAAAATCAATCAACAACCCGAAACGAACCAAACCGACTTTGACTTAGAATCGTACCTATGCGGTCCGGTTTGAGGAAAAAAACGAGTTTGTGCACCTCTACAGTCTACACTAAAACAGTAAAACCGAATGATTCATTGAACTTCTCAAGCCCAACCAAAGTACCAAACAACACCCTTAATTTTAAAGTCAACTTATTTTAGCCCAAATCTTTTCAACAATATCTTCTTATGATTTGCACCTGATCTTGGAGGCCGAAATCAATTTGGACCATAATGGGCCCGTTCCAAAATGTCAACCCAACAGAGACGATTCAACGTAAATTTTAGGCGATGCTAATAAAAAAAATTGTTAGGTTATACACACCTTTTTTTATTATTTGTCATACTCTCTCCCACATAAAGCAATTTTAAAACTTATCATATTTATCTCGGAAAAACAATTTGATTTTAGAAAAAAAATTAGTTTTAGAAAAAAAAATTCTTTTTTCTAAAATAAGTTTCAAAAAAAACTTTTTATATAACGATATAAAAAATATTTAAAAATAAAAAAAATTATAAAAATTTAATATAAGAATTTCTGAAGTTAAAAAAAACTTTTAAAAATATCTTTTAGAATTAGAAATAGACCTAAACGTACCTAATTTAACCAATTTATTCGGTTCGGTTATCCGATTAAACTTGTTAAATCATTTATAATTCAGTTTATCTGGATAACCGAACATAATAAGCAAAATTTTTTGTAATCTTTAACCGAAGTGAAAAGCAAGTTTACAATTTGATTCGATTTTTATGGTTATGGATACGATTTGGTTTTTGGTTATTTTTTAGTTTTTGGCTCTTTTTGAACACTCTTAAGCACTACAAATAAAAATAATAAAAGATGAAAACATATAAAGACTAAAAGTAATAATAATTACATAAAATTTAAAAAGTTTAGTTTAACATATTAATATATGATATGATAAATGCAAAAACATAAAAAAATTTAACTATTCTTACAAGTTGAAGGGAGATATAAAACAAATAAAAATATTTTAATGGATGGTATATATATTAAATTCTGTTGACCAAAAGGATGAGATGAGTGCTTGACTCATAGACTTATAAATGTTACATAATTGTTACATCTGGTTTCTTTATAGTTATGAGAGAATAAACCCTAAGAATAAAATGTAACAAAAAATGCTAATTTTATAACTTGCACGCAGATAGCCAATAAATCTTATGTTAATGTACTAGTTCCATTAGGTTTATAATTAGGGAAAACTTCACAAAATAGTAAGTAAGTTTTAGTAGTATTTCAATTAGGTCACTCATACTTTTATTTGTTCTAATCAGATCACTAACCACCTCTAAAAGTGTTCCAATTAGGTCACTAATATTTTTATTTGTATCAATCAGATCACTAAAATTTTATAAGTGTTATAATTATGTCACTCATATTTTTTTAAAAATTTTTGAATAATTCACAAATTTTTTAAAGTAATTTAGTTTTTTATAAATATTGTTTGTTTTTTAAATATTTAAATTTTCTTATATCTTTTTGTACTTTATTTATGACCTAATTAGAACAATTCTAAAACTTAAGTGATCTGATTGGGATAAAAGACTTCATGAGTGAACTGATTAGGACAAAAAAATTTATGAGTGATCTAATTAGAACAATCTTGAAACTTGATTACTATTTTACAAAATTACCCTTTATAATTACTTTAAACAAATCGTATAGACTATTTGTATTTGTATTTATACTAATAAATCAAAAATATCAAGAAGCCAAATGATATTTTTTTTAAACTGTCCATTTGGGCTCCAGCTAAAATTTGGACATATGTGGTTACTAGAATAAAATTTTAAGCATTGCTAATGTTTATTTATATACTTTTCAAATTATAAAATAGATTTTTTGATAAATTAAATAAAAAAATGATTTTTTTAAAAGACATAGTTTTTTATATACAAAAATTTATGAAATATGAAGTTGTTTAATAATTTTTTTTTTTAAATAACATTGTTTAAAAAAAGTTGGAGTGTTTAAAAGAATAATTTATTTATAGCAAAAACTTTTAAAGAGGAAAGTTTGAAAAAATATTGTTATTGTTTGATTGCCTAAAGTATTTTATTATACGTAATTTCAATAATACTGTATCTCAAAAAATTATTTTATAATTTCTAATATTATTAGTAACTATTAATTTAATTTTTTATGAGTTATTAAACTAATAGTTTTTATTACAAATAACAAGCCAAAGATTCATTTTATTCAATTGGTATTATATGGGTAGGAAAAGTTTCCTCAGAATAAAAACATTTTCCATGGAAAACTAGAAGAAATTTTCTTGATAGGTACAAAAAGTATGAAAAATTTACATTCAAAATATATGTTATCATGAAAGATAGAAAAAACCAAATAGAATGGGTTAATTAACCAATCTAACTCAATTTGTTTGACATGAATCTGTTTTGACTGTTATAAAATTAATTTGGCAAGTTTGTTTTTGCACTTATTAGCGTAAGAAAATACAATCACTTCGTTTGTAACAAAATGTATGACATATTAATCATCTTAAAGTGTCTAGAGATGAAGAAACTAGCTTGCCTTAGAAGGCATGTATTGTCTTCTCATGTCATATAAGGGTAGACAAAAAAAAAAAACGTTACTCCGCATTGCAACTTTTTGTTTAAACAAGGAAATAAGAGACATGGTGTTTATATTTGCAAATTTAAAACATAGATCAACAAAGATTAGGTATTTATTTGTAGGGAATGATTACCTTGACGACTCTTATTTTTTTAGAAAAACTCTTAAAACTTTTTTTTTAATACATGTGTAAATGTGTAAAAGAGTTCTCTTAATTCTTACGAAAAAATAAATGATAATTTTTAATTTTTTAATAAATGTTTATTTATGTGTAAACAAATGTTAAAAAAATAGATATCGGTTTTCTTACAAAAAGTATGAATTTAAGTTCCATATTTTTTGACTGTTTTTAATTTTTTTTTCTTGGCTTTCCTGCATAAATTTTATTAAAATGGATTGTATTAAAAAGAGGATTTTTTTTTTTTTTGGTATTCGATGGTAATGTGTTGGTACCATGAAATATGAAAGCGATACAAACCGAAGAACATTGATATCATTATATAACTGCCTTCTATCAATATTTCGATCTTACCGAGTCGCTGTAACTACATATGTTTCTTTTATGTACTTAATTATGTTAATGTAATCTCATAACACGCGTTACAAAGTTCACAAACGCACCACATTGCTGCTTAATTTCTAGTTTATATGAATTACTAGTTTAGTATCCCGTGTATACACGGGTTGAATAAATAAAATATTAAATAGATAATAATAAAAACTTACAAATTATAAAATTATTTTGAGATAACAAATGATTGAAATTACTAATGAGTAAGAATTTCAAGTTGTAAAACGATAATAATATAATATCATTTTCTAAGCTTTTGTTTTTATTTTTTATTTTTTTATTTTCCAAAAAATTATTTTTTAAACATTTTGTGTTAAAACAAATCGTTTTAAAAAAAATAGCATCTTTAAAATTTCCTTATAATAAATTTGAATTTCAATTATTTTCATTTCATAAAAAATTTATATTAATTATTTTTGTATTAAAATTTTTTTTAATGTTTTTAAAAAATATCTTATTTAAAAAATTCCTTAAAATTACATTTATAGAAATATCTCTTTCGTAATTTATTATAAAAGTATTTTTAGTTTGAAAAAAATCAAATATATTATTTGTAATTAAGGTAATCATTTACTATAAGAGAGAGACGGAAAATTTAAGATTTAAAAAGCCTATAATTGTGCCATGTGTCACTAAAAAACCTTCTTTTATTAATATGTATATAGATAAGTAATGATGTGTTTATCCCGTCCTGGAATTCGAACTATAAATCCATAAAAGTTTATTTGTGACACTAAATAAAAAATAGCTTGTATAACCTTTCACAATCTAACATAACTTGCAATAAAACTATAAATCAAATATTCCGGGACCTAATTCACTCTATATCATATGTTTGAAATTTCTATATCGATCCTCTATAGATTTATACAAAACAACTAATATGATTAAAGAAAAACAAAGACGCGAAACAAGTTTCCGAATCAAACCGGTAGCAATTTGAATACAAACTAAAACGTTTCTAGTACTAGAGCACAAAAGAACCAACGTTTGAACAACTCAAGTTTCCTTTCGAACAAAAAGTATCAGACCATATCTTCAGAATCGCGCTCTTCTGTTATCGTACCAGCAACAATGTCCGATTCTTGATTCTTGCCCGCCCTCGCTTCTTGCTCGTTCATTTCCACCTCGTCGTTCCTTGAGTCTGACAAACCCGAGTCTTTGCTTTTACCCCATATGATCAAGTATAGCCCGATAACAATGACCAATGCTCCAACAATCCTGAAAAATATAAAAGTAATTAAATAAATTCAATTTTTTTTTTTGAACGGCAAATATGCGACCCAGCTTCGAAGAATAGGTGTTATCTTAATCGGGCCCATAAATATTACACCAGGGCTAAATATATGTACCTTCCAACGTTCATCTGTTCCCCTAGAGTAAATGAGCTCACAATCACAACGATCACCATGCCAAAGGGATTGAATGCCGTCACGAAGAAAGGTCCCTTCACTTTCATAATAAGACCCGAAACATAATAGCTTGCACCTGATCGAACTATTCCCTGCATCAACCCATAACAGAGTTTCAAACATAAATACAAAATAACAGTAGCAGTAGTAGTAATAATAATAATATATTTTCTTACGCTATATAGTGTGGCAAAGAGTTTAGCGTCCCAGTGAACAGACCAAATTTCTTTTTTCGCCTTCTCGATGAAAAGGGTCGTCACAGTGCCTTGCAAAGCACCCATCATACATATGAGGGTTGTAAGAGACAATTGAGCAGGGTATTTCTTCAATGTCAAAGCCTGAAAACAAAAATCCAAATTTTGTTGTACTGTACAATCAATCAATGCATCATTATTATGTAATTTAATACAAAAGCAGGACCGCTGCCACACATAGTCAGACTTCTGTACTTGGTGTTATCCAGTTTATATAAGTTACCTAGTAAAAAACTTAAATTCATTTATTAAAAAATCTGATTATTAATTGCGAGTAATATAAACTTTTGTCTCATAATTTTGTTAAGAAAAATTTTAAAATAAAAGAGTAAAAAAGTTTTGGTGCAACAGGATTCGTTTTAAGCTGAACTAAAATTACTTGTTGAGTTGTAGTATAGCAACAAAAGTTAAACGTGAATTGCTTTAATTAAAAATAAATTATTATTAGTATAATGATAAATAGAATTTTTTTAATAATTGATAAATATTTCCGAAAATTAAAGAGCAAAAAAACAATCCATTTTGACCTGTACAATAATTACAGTGACAAAAGTGAAAATTGAACCGGTTAGAGATAGACCTGAAGTATGAAAAAGCTAGCCCAAAAAAAACAACCAGCGGTGATCATGATGGCACCCTTGATATGGTGGTCTTGATCAGGGGCTGCAGCAGTTGCTGAAGGTTGGTGCACCCTGTTCATGTGGGTCCATGGCAACGGGATCGGTACACCATTGACAAGGGTCATGACCATAGCTCCACCGACGGTCACAAGGGTCCCTACGATCTTCGCTTGGCTATGCAACTTCTTTATGTTCACCTTCTCCAACCTACACACCAAAAAAAAAAAAAAAAGAAAACAAACATGAGTCCATCTATAAGCACATAAAACATCGCGTATTCATGCATTAAATGAGTCAGAGTCGTACCTGAACATCCACGCCATGAAGAACGTCAAAGCGGGGAGAATGTTACACATCGCTATCGCGAAGGTAGCGGTGGTGTACTTCATTCCAGTATAATACAATATTTGGTCCAACACAGGCCTAAACATAAAAGTAACAAAGAGACGTATCAGTAAATCTCATATATAACAAAGCTATTAATAAAATTCCGATACATAAACATAAACATGCATGCATAAAATAAAATTATAATATAATTAGTCAAAGATCATCATGCATACTCCAACTGTGCAAGCAACATTATCTTCAAGAACACAGATAAAGTCATCTTAGGCCTCATTTTCCTGAAAAAGACAACATTTTTACACTTTAATCACCATGCATGCATGATCAGTTGATAACATATAAAATTCACAAAAAAAAGATTTGTGACCTTTCAAAATAGAAAGCAAAGGGACCGAAGGCGACGACTGCAGCGATATTGCGATAAACCGAAAAGGTGCAGGGGTTCAAGCCCTTGTTCAAAGCAGACTTGACAATAACACCATTGAAAGCATAGCCCAGTTGAAGAAACAGCACCCCGAGGTACGGTTTGGCTTGATCGAAAAATCGCGACCACCGATCGCGTGACATTTGCTTCATCTGGGTTGATCTTGATGTGTTTCTTGAAAGAGAGGGTGCAAAGGGGTTTATATATGCAGCTGATAAGGGTAAGAATGACTTATTGTTATGACCACCATTAAAGCATGGTTAAAGAAAGTCAAGAAATGATGTAAGTGTAGTGTCTCCCCCTAAAATGTTACTTTTTTTTTTCTTTTATGTCACGAAACAGATTACTCAAGACAATTTCTTTTTCTTAACCCGACATCCAATTGTTGTTTATACTAGAATTAATTCGATCTGTTACTTTTGTTATCTGTCATATTTCAATTATTTAATTTATATATTATGTTGAGAAATTATAGATTTAAATTAAAGAGTACGTTAATTATAAATAGAATGATTATATTTAGAAAAAAACAAGTTTCTTGACACTTGTACATGGTGGTAGTCCACGACGCTGCCACCGCTAAAAGATATGTGCTTTTACGTATCCTTTATCTATCTCATTGAAGTCTGACATATCATCTTGATTTACCACTGCCATTTATCAACATGTGAACATATATTACATGCAATCTCTTTATAGAAAAGCCTAAAAATAGATTTTTCAACATTTTTTTATAAAATAATATTGTGTAAAAATGGCGTACGTGGAGGGTTATCATCTTATAAATGAGTTTGTGTTTTTTTCTTTTTCTAATTTCGCGTATAGTCTGGATGCTTTTTTTAATCGAGGGTGGTTTTCTTTTAGATTAAAGTGTTTATACTATTTACGAAATCTTTAATCGGATAAGAATAGTCTTGATTGAACGTGCAATTTATTTTCACTAATTAACTCAAATTATTAATGCATATTCTAATTTCCTAATTGATAATGCCACTAGGAGTGTCTCAAAAACTATTTTTACATACACTAACTCTCAGTAAATCACAATATGTAATCTCATTTTTACTCTAAATTACTTTAAAAGATGTGCATTCCTTGTTTTTATCTTAAAGTACTCTAAACTACCACAGACATTTTTAAATAAAAATTAACTAAAAATAAATTATAAACATTAATCATAATTAATTAAATAAAATAATACATAATTAATATTAAAAAAACATTAAATTATAAAATACGTAAAATATTTAAATTTACTAGTGGCCCGGGATGTTCAAATTTGGTAGACGAGTAATGTGTTCCACTAAATAACATTGAAGTCTATAATGCGTATCTTGATCCCGCGACTCGCTAGTGATATTATCGTCAACAATTTATACATTAATTAGATATATTTTCTAGAAGATATGTATAATTTTTTGGATAAACCGTAAAATGTCCTTTTTTTCCTTATTTTTCTTCCAAAATGTCCTCCTAATTTTTTTTCTCAAAATGTCATCTCCAGACAAAACGCTGACGCCTCTAACAACAGACGTGGGCACCAGTATAGTGGGTCACTTAAAATCGTACACATGTCCTTAACGAAAATATTGATTTTTATAAATAAATTGAAGTACAACTATACAGGCGCCAACTTTTACCTTAGATGAGCTCGACTACGTTTATTTTTTTCCCTTTAAAATCTCACAACGAACTAAAGTTTAAAAACTAAGAATGATACGTGTACAATTTTGAGTGGCTCACTACACATGAATCCACGGCTATCGTTAGAGGTGACAACGTCTTGTCTGGAGATAACATTTTGAGAATAAATTTTTTGGGGGATATTTTAAGGAAAAAATAGAGAAAAATAGACGTTTAGAGAATCTTTCCTAATTTTTTGGTTTAATAAGGTTAGCGGGTTAGGGGAATGTGGGTTATTTATAGAGTTTAATATAATTTCTTTTTAAATCCCAAACCCCCGATCAAGGTACCCAAGAGCCGAGAGGCGCTCCGGTTCCCTGATATCACGTAGTGTGAACACACTAAATTATTCAAACTTTAATATATTAGAAGGAAACTAAAAATGACGAATTAAGGTTGAAACAAATTCAGTAAAAGACGAAGTTTGTTGAATGAAAGTACAAAATTCTTACGGCTCTAAATGTCCAGCTCATGCTGCTGAGGACACTTAAAACTTGCAGAAACATGTTTGCTTCGGCCCTCGAGTGTAATATATACCTCATGTTATCGTCGCGTTTACCCTCTACTCTTTGTTGTAATTCGTTTAAAGTAATTCGGTAAAAGTTACTATAATTACAATTTCCTTTTTTTAATAATAGATTTGTAAACAAGTCTTATTTAATTACTTAAAAAAGACACATTCAAAACATGCACCTTTAATTATAAACTAGAGAAATTAAATTTGACTGGTTAAGAATTTTAAGCGTCATTTAAAATCCAAGAGCTCGGTTTGTGAGTAATTTATAAATTTAAGCTCGGCTAATATCTTATTAGTTAACTTTTTTTATTTGTAAATATATATAATTATTCATGCATAGATATGGATATATGTAATGTTATTTATGTTTATTAAGATAAAATATAGTACGTAGTTATTTTATCAAAACTACTTATACGATAATAATTAGAAAAACAAAAAAAACCGGAGCAATATCTATATATATACAATATTAGTTACAGTAATAGTTATTTTATCATAATTATATATGAGAAACGGAACAAAAACATATAAACCGCCCCAAATACTATAACATATCAAGAATTTAATGAAAAGAGGATCCGCAGTTTTGTCGGTGTACCAATTGACCGTTGACATTCATCAACCGATGACACTACACTGCAATATTGATGCCATGGAACGACCATGCATCAATCGTTCAAACTCTTAACAACTATCTTAAAGCTAATCACATTCAAGAATTAGTGTTGCCGGTTAGCATTGTAAAAGCCAAATATTCCAAATCTATAACATATAATAAAAGAATGTTGTTTTGAAACACGTGTCATTATTTTAGCATATCAAATGACACGTGTAATCATTCTAGCATATCAAAAAATTTATTTCCCGCCTCTCTCTCGTAATAAATACGAAATTTATAATAGCAATTAATTTGACTTTTCTTTATTACTAAAATATATTAAACCAAATATGTCTATATTTGTTTTCTTGTCTCTCTCATATTAAATGATAATTATTTTAACTAAGTAGATTAAACTATCAAACATCTAAATTATAAATATTCTTATTTTAATAATTTATTAATACATACTAAATTATATGAATACAGATATATTTTATATTAAAATATAGCGTAATAATTTCTAATTTCATTATTTGTTATAATTTTTAGATATTTATTATATTTTTATTTTACCAATAACTAATAACATCTAGAAAATAAAATATTTATAAAACTAATAGTTTTTATACGTTTTATTTTTTCCACTTATGTAATACATGGGCTCTAACCTAGTTAAGATATAAGCATACCAATACAATGTTAAATGGTAACGTAAAAGTAAACAAAAACTCTTTAATTATTTTTCTAACCCGTGTAAACTTTTATAAAACACTCAATAGTATTTATGAAATAATTTAAATTTTAATAAAAGTGGGCTTAAATTTGGAACGAATCATCCTAAAGAAAGATGTGGTTTAAGCAGATTGAAAAGTGACCAACAGTCCAACACTTTAAGATAAAGCAAAGGCAAATACCATAAAAAAACCTAACATATTTTCAATTTTTTTTCATAAAAGTTTTTGCATATTTTTTTGCATGTAAAAAACTAACATACGTTCTATTTTATCTCATAAAAGTCCCTTAACAATATTTGCACGTAAAAAACCAACAAATTGGTTTTTTCACATAAAAACCACTCAATAATTATTTACACATTAAAGTTACTTTACTTATTAAACTCGAGCAAATTCTAGAAAAAAAATTAAAACATTTTTCGTACTGTTTTTTTGTTTGCGTGACCTTTTTTTCTTACGTGGGCTCGTTAAACTTGTGGGAGCTTGAGCTTGGCTTATTCTACTTACGGGTACTCTAGCTCAAGCTCGAGCCTAAGCTCAAGCTTGGCTCGTTGCGCACTCTATTTCTAAAACTATTTCGAGCTTGAGCTTTAGAAATAAAACTCCAAACGAGTCGAGCTCGAGATACCATAGCTTAAATGATTCGAACTTGAGCTCCCATAAGTTAAACAAGTCACATAGGGAAAAATGCATTCAAATAAAACAATTGATGCAAAAGTTGTTTTCATTTCTTTTAGAATCTGCTTAATTTAATAAATGAAGTGATTTTAATGTATATATAAATGCTAAGATATTTTTATGTGAAAAAATAAAAATATGTTGGTTTTTTATGCGTAAAATTTGTGGAGAGACTTTTATAAGACAAAACGAAAAATATGTTATTTTTTGCGTTCAAAAAATTATATATGGACTTATGTGAAAAAAAAAACTAAATTTTTTTTTTGAAATGGTGTTATATTGCAAAAGTAAATGGTTTGTGGTGTTTTTTTGGAATTATTTGATTTATGAGTGATCTCCTATTTGGAATAGTGGATGCGGCAACACCCACATAAACCAAAAAGATTTTAAAAGACATAATAAAATTATTAACTTTTAACAAAACCTTTTAACTTATCTTTCCAGACCCATACGGGCTATGTATATTTGTTTGATAAGAATGAGTGAAGTGGAATGATTATAAAGGAAAAGTATTTAGGAATATTTGTACCTATAGTCAATAAAGAACAAATGTCACTAATTTGGTCAAGGGAGACTTTACTAACAATGGTCGAGATTTTTATAACGTTAGTCACTAAATGGAGGCATTACTAACTAACTTATTTAATAATATTTGCTTAAGATGGTTTTGGTGCTGATATTTTTATGGTCATGAAGGGCTACTAACAAATGTTATTGTAAAGACACTAATTTTTAACGGTTATGTGCTCACTCAAAACTGAACCAATATAGAAGGTTATCAAAAGTATCAAAAAGAAGTCATCATGTCGTCTTCCATTTTCATCAGTTGGAACTATTTCAAGGTTTACGCGATTACCGTTGATTGATTCCTACATAAATTTAAATTTTAAGTGATTTAAACACTAGAAAGAATCATTAAGAAAAACAATTAACATAATAACATTATCCGTTAACCGTATAAAGAAAATAGCATATCACGATAGAGTTCACGAATTATAACCACGTGATGAATGCATCTTTTAAGCTCCCATGATATGTTTAAAATAGTGGAATTATATAAACATTATGTTTGCGTGCTATACGACAAAGTAAACCCTTCGTATTCAAATTTTAAGTGCTTTAAATACGTGAAAGACAATTAACATGATGACGTTATCCTTTAACCATATAAAGAAAATAACGTATCATGGTAAGGCCCTAGAATTATAACCACATGATGAAATGCATCGTTTCGACTCACATGATACGTTGAAAAGGCTGAAATTTATCCAAACACCATTTTTGGTATTGTAGAACAACAAATATCATAAAATTTACATACTTAAAATTCAAAGTTCAAGTGCTTTAAATACAATAAAAAATAATTACACAAAGACAATTAACGTGATAATGTTATCATTTAATCATATAAAAATATAACATATCATGACATAATCTTAAACTATAACCACGTGATGAAATGCATCTATTTGGCTCACATGATATTTAAACCGTTTAAAGTTTGCCAAACATTATGTTTGTGTTTTATACAACAACAAACATCATACAATAGACCCTCTAGATTTAAATTTTAAGTGCTTTAAATGCGAGAAAGAATAATAACATAAAGTCAATTAACATGATGACGTTATCATTTAACCTTATAAAAAATAACATATCACGATGCGACCCTGGAATTATAACCACGTGATGAAATGCATCTTTTTGGCTCACATGATCGTTTAAACCGGCAACATTGTGCTAAACACCATGTTTGTGTATTGTAGCTCAACAAATATCATCAAATTTACATACTTAATGTTCAAATTTTTAAGTGCTTAAAGTACGAGAAGAAATTATTTTAGAAAGACAATTAATATGATAATTTATTCCACAACCAAAATTTAAAAAATAAGATGTCACGATACGACCGTGTAATTATACCCACGTGATGAAATGCATCATCTCCTCTCAAAAGATTGTTAAAGAGACAGAAATTTTAAAATTGATTGCAATTCAATCGTCATACAAAAATTATGCTTATATTTTTTGGTGTAGAACAATGTAATAAAAAAAGAAGAAAAAAGATAATAAAACCGATTGAAATCGTAAAACATGTAAAGATTGGTTGTGTTAAAAAAAAATAAAATCGATTGAAATCGTAATACATGTAAAGATTGGTTGTGTTAGGAGTAGTTAACACGAGTAGATATCCATATATAGTCATAAAAAATTAGCCACTAAATGGAGACTTTACTGAAGATGTTTCAGCTCCAAAGCAACCCACATAATTTTCATTCATTTTCCCAGTTCCCACTGTTTAATTCCGTCATATTTGCTTTTAAGTGGTTAGTGACGATATTTTACGGTCATAGTCATTGTGAAGACGCTAATATGATCAATGTAAGGGTTATTGGGTCACTCAAAACTAGGGGTGCAAATGAGCCGAGCCGCTGTTGGGTGTCGAATCCAACAAATAAATAATTATAATGTGAACCTACTGTCACACACACTAAGAATAGTATGAGCGGAAGTAGGGTTCGTGTACTCAGGGATACGTGTCAATTATTTTATACCAAAAACGTTTAAGCACAGTCACTTTGATTGCTTACGGGTTAAGGAAGATTGGGGTTTTAATTAAAAACTAAAACTGAAAGTAAATTGTAAAAACTAGAAAAATTCCAGTAGGCTGACAAGGCCGTGTCAAAACTGTAAAAGAAATTCCACGCGGCCGTGTTAAGCTTCTGTTATAAAAATTAAAAATAACATTTTTTTTGTATTTTTTTTATTATGAAAAAGAATTACTAAAAACGTTAATTAAATTGTGAATGAATTCAAATACGAAAACGAATTCCAACATTAAGGTAATGTCTTGATTCGATTTGGCTTACGATCATTAACGATTACGGTGCAATGATACTTTTCAATTAATGGTTTGTATCGATACTAGACATCACGCCGTTCGGATATCCACTCTATCTAATGTCTAATCAAGCGTAGTTCATTGATTAGACCTAACCCGCTACTCTAAGCTCATGCCGTTCGGATCTTAGCGTGCGGGTTGCAACGATAGAAGTATCAATTATAATCAAACACACACGCCTTTCGGTATATTTAACTAGATTCTATGCTTCTATAACGAGAATGAACTCATAGACAAACTCAAACCGTTAACTTTTCCTTATATCAAAAATCAAAACTTGATTATGGTTTTAAAATTTGTAGAACTTTATTAGAAAAATTAATAAATTGATTAGGTTTATTAACTATCTAATATATACCGGAGTAGATCTGGATTTAAAAGCAAGAACCAAACAAACAAAACATTAAAATAAAAAGATCTCATAAATGTTTCACATAAGTTCAAACGTCAAAGAAAATTAAAACCTAATGTTGAAATTTAAATTGTTCTAGCCGGACATGACGGCTAGATCAATCAAAACTAAAATAAAATAAAAATTTACAAATCAAACACGAATAATTAAGTATCTTGATAATAGAAATAATTCCACTAACAAAAAGAACTAATTTGCTACAGCCCTTCTTGCTTCTTGATCTTGATGTTCTTGATTAATTCTCTAATATGCTCCAAGATTGTTCAAGATTCTTCAAGATTGATCATTTAATTATCATCTACTATTGTATTTATAATAGTGTATTGATTTTCCAGATCCTCCTTTGTAGGGTTTTAGTTTTTATCCTTTTATTTAGGAAAATCTGATGATAATTATCAAAAACAAGAATTCCTAAATCTTAGGAATTTTTCCAGCGAGCTTCAACGGCCGTGTAGAATTTGTGAAGGAATTTTCGCGCGGCCGTTTGAAGTTTCTGTTGTATAAATTGCTTACAGCTCTAACATTTTTTCAACAATACTTTTCCTGCTACTCCAGATCTTCCATCCTTCTTACGAACTCATCAGCCCTACAAAATCACCCAAAACAAACCAAAGTAGATTCCATTCCACCCAAACAAGTGTTGTATAAAATAAACGAATATGCATGCAATATTTACAAAATATGCACCAAAATATATTTTATAACTATGAAAAATAATGCTTAAAAATATAACTAACAGCCGCTCGTGAGCTACTCGAGATCGGATCGATAAAAAGCTCGAAGCGAGCCGAGCTTTATCGAGCTCGAGCTTGGAAAAAAGCTCATTTAATTATCGAGCCCGAGCTTCACGTATCGAGCTCGAGCTTGGAAAAAAGCTCATTTATATATTTTTATTTAATTTATTTAATATATTATATAAATAATATCTATTATATATAAAGTTATGATAAAAAATAATTAAATAATTGAATAATGCTCTATATAAATTATATAATTATAAATATATGTATCAAAATTTAATAAAAATATTAAAAATAATATTTAAATAAATAAACGAGCCGAGCCCGAGCCGAGCTCGAGCTTGACAAAGTATTGTCGAGCTGAGCTCGAGCTTTAAAAATAAAGCTCGAAACGAGCCGAGCTCGAGCTCGAGCTCTCCTAAGTCTTCACGAGCCGAGCTCGAGCCCATACGAGCTTGGGCTCGGCTCGGCTCGTTTGCACCATACTCAAAACTGAACCAATATAGTAGGTTATCAAGAAATCAACAATATTAAAAACAAATCATCGTTTTTCATTTTCATCAGTTAATTTTGTTTTCTCGGTTATATTTTAATTAGTTGGAACTATTTCAAGGACTGAGTCCTACAAAAATTCTAATTTTAAGTGATTTAAATATGAGAAAATTATTATAGAAAGACAATTAACATAATGACGTTATCATTTAACCCTACAAGGAAAATAGCTTATCACGATACGCCTTAGAAATTATAGGCGCCACGGATGAGTTACATCTTTTCAGCTCACATGATACATTTGAACGCGTGAAATTTTGTCCGACTTCATCCGTTATATAACGACAAATATAATAAAGTAAACCCTCTAAAATTAATAATTGAAGTGCTTTAAATACGAGAAGTTTTTTTTTACGGAAAGACAATTAACACGATGATGTTATCCTTTAACCAAATAGAGAAAAAAGAATTTCACGATATAACCATGTAATGAAATACATCATCTCAGCTCACATTATACGTTTAAACTAGTGAGATTTGGTCACATATTGTGTTTGTGTTTTGAAGAACAATAAATATCTTTAGTCTTTTTGTTTTTTGAATTCAAATATCAAGTTCTTTAAATACAAGAAAATAATGTTACAAAGAAGATAATTAACAAGACAACCAAATAAAAAAATAACATATCCATGATACAACCCTAGAATACAACCACGTAATGAAATGCATCATCTCGGTTTTCATGGTATGTTTAAATGAGTGAAATTTTGTCAAACATTATGTTTGTGTTTTATAGAACAACAAATATCAGAAAGTTTAAAAGAAAATTTTCGCATAATAGTAAGCAAGTTTAAGGAGTATTTAAATTAAGTTACTTATATTTTTTTGTTCCTAACAGGTCACAAATATTTTTTAATTGTTTCAATCGGGTCAAAAATTCTATAAGTGTTCCAATTATGTCACTCATATTTTTTTTTGCATTTTTAATAAAATTCATAATTTTTTTTAAATAATTTGTTTTTTTATAAATATGTTAATTTTTAAAAATTATTTTGCAATTTATGAATAATCTAAAGGGATGACAAACCTACCATTCAAGTTAAACATATAGGATTAGAACGTCAAAGTAAATTTTAATGATCTGATTAAAAAAAAATTATAAGTGACCTAATTAGAACAATCAAACTAAAACTTGATTACTATTTTACAAAGTTATCACAAAAAGTTTAAACCCTTTAAATTCAAACTTTAAATTCTTTCTATATGAGCAAGAACACTTATAGAAAACAATTAACATGATGACGTTCAACTAAATAAACAAAATATAATGTCATGATACAGCCCTAGAATTATAACCACGTGTTGAAATGCATAATCTCAGCTAACATGATACGTTTAAATCGGTGAACTTTTGTCAAACACTATATTTGTGTATTATAGAATGAAAAATGTCATAACGTTTAAAATTTGTGAATTCAGACTTTAAATGCTTTAAATACGAGAAAGAACTATTATAAAAAGACAATTAACATGACGATGTTATCCGTCAACCAAATTAAGAAAATAACATATCATGATACGACTAGAGTTATAACCATGTGGTGAAATTTAGTCCGCATTATGTGTGTGTTATAGAATGAAAAATATCATGAAGTCTAAATCCTTAAATTCAAATTTATGTGCTTTAAAAATGAGAAAGGATTATAAAAAGCAGACACTTAATATGATTACGTAACCTTTTAACCAAGTAATGAAAATAACATATTACGATACAACCCTTGAATTATAAGCACGTGATAAAATGCATCATATTGACACACATGATACGTTTAAACCGGTGAAACTCCGCCAAACATTATGTTCATGTATAATACAACAACAAATATCATATGGCTTAAAACCTTTAATTCTAAACTTTGAGTGCTTACAATATGAGGAACAATAAATGCATAAACACAATTAACGTAATGATGGTATCCTTTAATCAAATTAAGAGAATAACACATCACAATACGACCTTAAATTGTAACCATGTAACGAAATGCATCATTTCGTCTCGCATGATACGATTAAACCGGTGAAATTTGGTCAAACATTGTGTTTGTTTATTATAGAATGAAAAATATCATAAAGTTTAAACCCTTTAAATTCAATTTTATAAGTGTTTTAATCATGAGAAGGAAATATTACATAAAGAGAATTGATATAATAATTATTTTCATTCAACCAAATAAAGAAAATGCCAAATGACACGACACTAGAATGATAACCACCTGGTAAAATGCAACATTTTGGCTCACATGATACATTTGAACCGATGAAACTTTGTCAAACATTTTGTTTGTGTGTTATAAGGATGAATATCATAAACTCATGAAGCTTAAACCCTTAAATCCAAAGTTTAAGAGCTTTAAATATGAAAAAGAATAATTATCGAAGACAATTAACATGATGACATTATCTTTCAATTGAATAAACAAAATAACATATCAAGATACGGCTTTAGAAGTATAAATATGTGATGAAATGCATCATCTCGGCTCACATGGTACGTTTGACTAGTGGCCAAACATTATGTGTGTGTGTTATAGATCGGCAAATATCACAAAGTGAAACCTTTAAATTTCAAATTTTAAGTGCTTTAAATACAAAAAAGAATATTATAGAAACACAATCAAAATTAACATAATGACATTATCGTATAACCGAATCAAGAAAATAACGTATCAAGATACAACCCTAAAATTATAACCACATGATGAAATGCATCATCTTAGCGCACATGATGCCCTTAAGCCGGTGTAATTCTATCAAATTATGTTTGCATATTATAGAACGAAAAATATCATAATTTACGATAAAATACATCATCTCAGCTCATACGCTTCAAGTAGGTGAAATATATGTTAGTGTATTATAAAAAGACTAATATCATAAAGTTGAAACCCTTTTGACTTTAAATATTACTTTTTTATTTTTGAATTCTTTTAGATGAGCATAACTAGATTCGATAGTGAAAATAATCAATTGTTGTACTTATGATAAATAAGCGATTACGAGGGTTGTTTATGCAAATCATATTCGTGAAAGGGCTAAACAGTATATCTCATTAAACTAGCTAGGGGACCTAACAATTTGTAAGGCACATGTCATATTACATTACCTAATATGATTCTCTGGCGACAGGATTGTCATCCCTGTTGATAGGGATAGATAAGAGCTATATACCATTGCTTATGGTGTTTCCAATAACTTAATTGTATATAGTTTGTGTATACACATTAAAAGTTAACTACTAAACAATAATTTACATTTATTTTGTCATATGTTATATATATCATTTTTATAATATTTTTATAATTGAGATTTCATGTTATTATGAACACAAATGATTTTTACAAGTCACGACAATAAATTAGGTTAATGAAGTGACGCATATATAACTTATTAGCAACACGTATATGAGAAAAAAGACTAAGATATTTAATAGGAAGAGACGTTGACTGAACCCTAAACCGGAGAAAACATAAGTCAAAGATTTCTGACCTGTCAAATTCCACTTTGGTGACGGAATTGCCTCAAATTAAATTGATTTAATACAGTGACGCATGCATAACATATTAGCGGCGCCTACATGAGGAAAAAGACTAACATAGTTGATAGGAAGAGATGTCGATTGAACCTAGACAAGAGAAAACATAAGTCAAAGATTCTTGACCTGTCGAATTCCATTTTGAAGACATGACTGCCTGGTGTTAAATTAATTTAATGAAGTGACGCATACATAACGTGTTAGCGGTGCCTAAATGAGGAAAAAAGACAAGGATATTTGATTGGAAGAGATACTGAATGAACCCTAGACAAGAGAAAACACAAGTCAATGATTCCTGACTTGTCAAATTCCATTTCGGTGACGGAATATCTAGAATAAAATTAATTTAATGAAGTGACGCATGCATAATGTATTAGTGGCGCCTACATGAGGAAAAAGACTAGAATATTTGATTGGAAGAGATGTCGATTGAACCCTAGACCGGAGAAAACACAAGTCAAAGATTCCTGACGTGTTAGATTACACTTTGGTGATGGAATTGCCTAAAATTAAATTAATTCAATGAGGTGACGCATGCATAATGTATTGGCGGCGCCTGCATGAGGAAAAAGACTAGGATATTTGATTGGAAAGACACCACTTGAACCCTAGACCAAAGAAAACATAAGTCATAGATTTCTTACTTGTCAAATTCTATTTTGGTGATGGAATTTCCTAGAATAAAATTAATTAAATGAAGCAACACATACATAACGTATCAGCGGTGCCTACATGAGAACAAAGACTAGGATATTTGATTGGAAGAGACGTCGATTAAACTCATAGGTGATATATGAAATTTCCTCAAATTATTATAGCCAGAGGCCTAACTACTTGAGTAAACTCAGGGTTAACAACTAACTCTATGTTTATTTGACATAAGGTAAGGAGACAAGCAAGCAAGGGCACAAACATGAGAATACATCCAGGTAGACTCCACCAAGTGGTGTGTGCATCATGTCCTAATAATGTGAATATATATATACACACACATATATGTGTTTATGTAAGAGAGAGAGAGAGAGAGAGAGTGAGTGTGTTCAAAAAGTTAAAGTTGAAAGTATATGCCTGGGAAGATCCTCTTCTTACACACCCCCATCACACTTCAAAAGCCACAAACAAAACCCAACTATCTAAGCTTTCATACATCTTTACATTTCCATACTCCCCCCAGCCACCTTTATCTCTCCAAAATGGACGTAGAAGCAGCGGAAGGAGGCGGCAGCAACGGCGGCAATGACGATGAAGAGAGTAAAGATGAGATCAAGTGCTAGTGGAAGTCATAATGGTTATTATACACCATTAGGGCAACTGAGACCTTTGGCAAAGTGTTTTATGATACTTCATCAACCATATAAGATAACTCATGTAGAGGAAATATAATGTGGTAATTTCAGTATTTCTTATGTCTCCCTATGTCACTGGTTTTCATGAAACTAAGGCTGGGGATATTATGCTTGTATTGTTTTACTTAAATAAAGTTTATGTTTGCTAGTTCTTTATATGTAATTGCTTGTTGATATAACCTTTTTTGTAGCTGAATAAAGGTTATTTATGAATCCTGGTAATTCCCTTAAGTCATAAATGATTTTCCTATATCTAGTCATGGCCTTTGGGTCATCACCAATCACCCTTAAGTCTAGTTAGGCCAAACATTGGGTTTTTATAGGCCAGAAACTATATATAACCGCCTTGTACGTCACACCTAAAACAAAAGGTACAAGTGTTTTATGCGGTTTTGTTCTCCACTTAATATTGGTTCTATATTTAATGGACTCTTTATACGTATGTGTATATATAACTAGTTTGGAAAATAGTATAAGAAAGGAAATATACATAAGAAAACAAGAAACTTCTCAATCAACATTCCTGAAGTCATAAAAATAGAATATCTACAAGATCTTGAGTACAAAGACACTTTCTTATGCGATACTTATCCTATGAAGAATATCAGTACTAACGCCACATGTATCGTATAAAGAAAACAAACATTTGATAAGTCTAGAAAAATAGAGACATCAAAACATTGTTTCCTGGTGGCATGATGGAAGGTATGGGAATAAGTTCATGAATAAACATCAACTATAAAACATTAATTGGAAAAACAGAGGGATTTATCAAACAAACCTGTGTAAATGAGAGCCCATGAACTACCATAATAAACTTTTATCCTTTTTACCTCATACATTTTGTGACCAAGGATGGTTCAGAATCTTTGCATTAAATTATAAATTGTAATCAGCAATAACCCAAGTGCAAACTGTAAAAGTGGCTTTTAAAATAACTGTTTCATACAGGAATCATGACAGAGCAATTGTGCAATAAGAACTTATAATAACTGTTTCATAGTGGATTTGTGTGTGAAAATTTGAGCAATAAGAGCTAATTGCTGCTAATAACTCATGAATGGGAAAACATCAAGGCCAAATCATGAAGAGAAACAGTAACTGATAACCATAGAGAGCTTTTGGGACTTCATAATGCTTTTAAACCTAACTTCATCCTGTAGATAATATTCTCAAATAAATGTATATAATAATAAGTGCCACTAACTGCTTCGTGATCACGAGATTAAGAAACGCCTAATCATACCATTTCAATTCGTTGAATCTTCAATCGTTTTGAACTAATTGCACTTAATCATTAAGTCAATCGGCATCATAGTCGGTCCATATCTATCCAAATTATACGGCGTTTTAGTAAGTGAAAGTATCACAGATCTACAGACGATACGATTATAGTAGCCATTACTCCGGTGATTAAGGAAGCTTACATATTAAAAACTACTACTAAATCAGTTCATTACATTGATAGATTCACACAAATATGCATCCTAAAATGAGGCTATTGACTCATGAAACAATGAAATAGTTTAAAATTGATTATTGTGAAAAATCGGAAACTCAACTGGATTAACGGTGGTCTGCTGCGGCGATCGGCGGTGACGATATTCCGGTGAAGGGCGTATGTGCCTAAACGCCCGGCGGGGCCTGGCCCAATTGTTCGTTATTATATGGGCCAAAAGTTTATTATATGGGCTCCGAGACTAGATTTACATTGGGCAATATCATGGGTCCGTCTATAATTCTATTAGAGCGTTCACAGCCCATTTTAAAATAACTGAAACATACATAAAACTTTTAAAAGTCAAACTGTAAGATGTAGCGATTTTCCAAAAGAACATCCTGGTGGTGCGGATATTAATGTAATTTTTTAAAACAGCTTCTAATATACTCTTATTAATCACCTACATATGTACCTTGTAGAATTTGAATTCTCAACATCTTGGATAGAGAAAAAACACACTACCATTAGAAATTTAGAATGTCTCTTCGGGGATAGTTGTGATGTATTTATCCTATAAATCTAGGAATCGTTGTCAAGAAAATAAAGATGTGGCTATAAGAATTCGTCATTTGGGTAGTAGCTCACTGGTACACGCAAAGACTCATTTAAAGTAAACTTAGGTTTACATCCAGTAAGTAGTTATTTATGGTAGCGTGTTTAGAAGTAGGTTTGTTGTTCAAAAAGAAAGAAAAAAAAAAGTATGAATCACTTACTCCTGGCCTGCATGCATGAGAGACTTGAACCAATCTTTCACCATATGATAGATCATCGGTTGGCCATATTTTTAAATTCTTTCCAGTAAATTAATTACAAAAACTATAAAATAATTAGCAATTACCACGTCATCAACTATGTTTTGACTTTTTCGCTGGACTTCCTTTTGTAACATACATTAATTCCAGTAGGTTTGGCGTTCGATTTAGTCTAGGTCAAAGAATAACTCACATCACAGGTTTTTAATGAAAAATGATCCAAAAAGTTTTCTTGATTCCGCGTGTCAAACTGTTGTCTATATTCGTTTGCTGTTTTCATAAATTGATTCGAAACATTCCAAATAATGAACAAACATCTAGTTTGATAACATGTTTGCATTATCTTATGTTACTATATTTAATAGGGATTATAATTTATAAGCACATTAGTTCTAAGTGAAATCAAATGTAAATCAAACGTAAATCGAATCTAAATCTATGATAATCATACAAGTGATATTTCTTTGGTAGGGTTGTCCGGCATTTGAATTGGACTTGAACAACTTAAAATTCGATTCGTATTGAATTCAATTTTCAAAATTTTGGAATGGAATTAGCAACTTGATTGGAGTTGTATATATAATTTTTACTTTACTTTTATATGTATGATTAATAAAATATAAACTTTTTTTAATATATTATAAATTTTGTATGACTAATTAGTTTTCTTGAGTAAATAGATTAGGATTTGATTCTCATAGTTGTAAATAACTAAATGCATAGTAGAAAGAGTAGTGTATATCTAAATTAAAATTTACATATTATTTTAATTGTATAAGCAAAATACTTGAGGTTAAAGATAATAAGCCATAAATCTAATAAACAAAAAGCTATCCCATAAATTTAAAAGCTAATCTATTAATCATATATGTTATGCTCATATATGTTATGCTATTACTTGAATATGAAATAGAATTATATAATATTAAAAAACCAATTGGATGAATAGAGAAGTTTGCTTTTCTTTGATTTTGACCACATAATTATATTATCCTATCTATTTAAAAAGAAAGTAAATAAATAGTAATTTACTACCTCTTGAGCGACTCGTACAACTTGACTTCCTTCCCCTTTATATGTCTCCTTTTTCTTTACGTACTGTGTACACTACGCTGATGTGAGTGACGGGAGGTGGCGATGGTGGTGGACCTTGTTGTGGAGCTAGAAAAGGTGGCGTCTCCGGGAGCCTCTTTCTGTCGGTTTCACTATTATGCATGTCGGGTATTTTCCTCTTCCGCAAAACCTGACCTGAGCGCGCAGTGATGGCGGTGGGCTTTGGCAGGGGAGGAGGTGACGATGGCGTCTCCAGAATGCCCTCTTTTGCTGGTTCCATTGTCATGCCCGTTACACGATGGTCGCGTTGGACACCGCCAATGGTCTATTCCGACTGCCTTTGGTGGCGTACGGCTGTGGGCGGTCGCCTCTTTGCCACATGTTTTCGGCAAGGCCGCCTTGGCTACTGCGACCGGTAACATGCCGCCTCTATGATTTAAGCCTCTGTCGTCTCCGCCTCTAGCCGCTTACTTGAGACGTGGGCTTAATGTTTGTGAGTTTCATCTTTATTGTGATGTTTCCGGTTAGAAAGCCTAGCCTATTTTTAGACGCTATCGTTGAATTATTAGTCGATGATGAGGGGGTGTGCCTCATCTGAGACATTGTGTGGTTGTCGTGTTCGGTTTGTAACAGTTAGGTCGGCTCATCTGAGACGTCCTGACTCGGTTTACTTCTCTTTTGTTGGATCCGTCTCTATTGTTGTTAGCTCTGCTTACGGTACTAGCATTCTGGCGATGGTGGTGTAGCATTTGTTATACGAGCGTTAATTCTTTGTTTGTGTTGCTCAAAGTGTCCATCTCTGGTACAGGGTTTATTTAATAGAATTTTGGAAGAATGTATTGTGTTGTATTTAACCTTGACATGTTTCGTATCTTTGGGTAGTTATAAGCTGAAATTCCTTTAGTAGCAGCAACGAGTGGCAAATGTCAAGTAGTTGATGTGACCCGGCACCCTTTTTGTTGATTCTTTAATTCGATTATGTAAGTTTCAAAACTAATCTATTTTTGTTCTGAATCACTAACTGCTGCTTTGGAGGATGCTTGGGTTAAGAAGATGCTCGATGAAGGGGCCTGTAGTGCATATTGTTTAAAAATAAAACCAAGTTAGATTTAGGCCCTGCACTTTCTATTATATCTTAAAATTATTTAGTTACTTTATTTTACTTTTGATTATATATATTTCAAGATGATGTTAGCATTGATCATGACACAAAATTTCACGAGTCAAAAAAAAATGAAACTATTACATTACATAATTAGAAAATTTGTCTATGTATACACTATTGTGGCAACAAAAACTCTGGATAACAGCATAATAGTTATTAATTTTCCAGTTGGTATTGTTTCTCTTTGTGTTTACATTTGATTTAACATTAAAGAATTATATTGTGAAAGCTTATTGGGATGATTTTTATGTTTTTTAGGGGGATCAAACGTAATTACAGGCACTACACTCCGGTACGTGTTCTCTGTGCAGGTTCTCATCCCTGAACCCTTATATATTATGATACTTTCTTGATGCAACCTGTGGTTTCATTTTACTATTCCGGTGTGTCAACATTTGCTAATCAAGCTAGCATCATTTACAAAATGCCATTGATATCAAACTTAGCTAAATGATTAATCTATCACGAGTCGGACACTGCTGTCTACATCTTTTCTGAGAGATATGGCAGCAGTTAACTTTTGCAGCTGGTGGGTTAGTGAGTATGATAGTACAAGCATGCAACATCTTAATAACTTTTAGTTTTAGTGATTGATAAAATAAGGATATTATTCGTATGAACTGTTGCTATTGCTTTTGTTGATCCAAATGGAAACCATTTGCAGATCAGTGATATATAGTAGATGTTTGTGACTTTTCCTGGTTTAACACTACTGGAGCTTTCTATATATTCTATTGCCTTTTGGGCATCCAAACACTTGTAGCTATTCATTAAGCATCTGTCATGGCCACTTTTTGTTTCAAATTAGGGGATGTATCTAATCTTGCATGTGCTTTAGACTTTTGAATTAGGACTGCACGTATTTTGGACTTCTAATGTACTGTAACTAGGTTATTCCTAAATGCAGCTAAAACCAAAACCACAGTGAGGTGCGGGCAATAACGATAAAAGGAGAAGTCACGTTTAATGGTGTGGTGAATGATTTTTTGCAGCCACAAACAGTTGTTTTGGCATTGAATACGAGTGTTTGCAGGCACGACGATTCTCCTTTTCCGAGCCTTCTAATATGAAATTACATCGTTACGAAAACCCGCCGCGAAGCGCGGGCGGGTGCCACCTAGTTATATGAAAATATAACAAACAAACGTTTATTTGGTATATTCGCTCATAGCAGTGTTTTTGGTAAGGTGTAAGAAGAGCATGACGGTTCCAAGACTTACCATTAACTCAGGAGATAGAGAGATCACTCCTATTAAAACCTCTGGCTCCAAAACATCTCTTTTGGTGAGTGGTATAATACAATTGTCCATATAACATAAAACATAGCTAAAAGATTTAGAGCAGACAACCATATACAAATACTTATAATGAAGTTGTAAACTACCCTAACATACTGTGATAAGTAAACAATAGTGTATAAAGAGCAAACAACCCCACAGTGACTATGGAGAAAAGAGCAAAAGTCATTTTAAAGAAGTCCCTATGCACGTACCTATATACTCCTCTATAGATGTCTTTATACTCACACAACTATTAAGGCAAGGCTAAAGCTAAGACAAACAAACATAAGTAATAGAGAAAGTTAAGACCTCAAAACAAATCTATACATTTCTTAAAAAGTCCATAACTCTAATATTTTTTGTTCGCAAACTCCTATCTTCGATTATGTCATAGGAAAAACTCAAGCCTAATAAATCATGTCTAGTCTGCTCATTTCATTTCAGTTTGTGTCTTCCTCGGCTCTTCCTCCCTTCTACACTAAGGGTTTTCGTAACTCTTACTACTTTACTGGAGCCATCATCTGTTACGAGAAATATCAGAAGATACTATTAATACTAATATTAGGTTTACTTTCAAGAGACTAATATATCTTTTTTCAAAATATAGATGTATTAAAAGATACATTTTTATTATTTCTTTATAAATCATAGGAAAAAGTACAATGAGGGAGATGAGTAGATATACAAGTTTGGGTGACTTTTATTTTTTGCTTTTGTAAAATATTTATACATGTTTAAGGTATGTTTAAAGGGGTGTATTAAAGATATAACGAGATAGTTAATGGCCGCTCACGGCATCATAGAGTATTTAAACAAAACACTAGTGGTATCTCCCCGTGCGTTGAGGCAGGGATTCAACGTTTAATTCTCTTGCACTCTTAAGGTACCTAACATAACACCTTTCTTTTACTGTATCATAAAGCAAATAGTAATGTTTTGAAGCTCCGTTTGCATATTAAATTCTCTTGCACTCTTAAGGTGCCTAACATATTCATTTACTTCTTTCAGTGTATGCACTATAAGCTTAAAAAACTATAAGAACAAACCAGTGATGTAATTTGGAGTCTCTTATTGTTCATTTGGGATTGGGCCATGCTTTTGAAAACCAACATTAGGTTCTGCAAGATGAAAAACTAACATTTAGTAGAAATCAATAGGATCTATTCATGATAAACTTCAATAATAAATAACTCTAATACTCTAATAGTGATAGTGTATGATGGGTCATTAGTGAATGCATGAATATGCTATTGTATCCATAAAAAAATACTCATGGTACACTTAAAACAATCAAACAAAACCTGAAACAAAACATGTAAAACCAAACTAAAAGCATGCTCAAGCTAAGGGGTCCCAACAAAGAACAGACTGAATAGTACTTGGTTATGCATCAATATTCATAAACCAAAAGTGCTACCAACTATTAAAGCAAAAGGGTACATCAGGTTTAAATACTTAGGACAACTAAACAACCAAAGACAAATTCACCACCTGCATGTAGACATGTTATAGCTGATCATATTTTTCTATGCAATCAGTGATGGAACTAGGATTTTTTCTCAAAGGGGTCACAATTTTTCGATTATTTGTTTTGTAACAAAATAATATAAAACTTTTCGGGTTGTCCGGTCGGGTCGGGTCATAATGTAATTAAATTACATTGAAAATGTTAACAAAAATATACTATCAAAAGATCAAATAAAACTTACATTTTATTGATTAGGTTGATAATATGATATTGGCTTTCGTTCAAAAGAATCCCATGGAAGATTATAAATCATTTCTTGCCGGATTACTATTGATAGATGAAAAAGAAACATTCGATGGGTTTTGTTTCACAACAAAGCGGTACATGTTCCTAAACTATTAAATGTATCATACATATGAGTTGCAATAAACTAAAGAACTAATATAGAAGCGTGGCAATCAAAACCCAACTTGTTATATTTGGGTTGATTTGGACTCTAAATAAAACTATCTAGGTTATTTTGGGTTTATTAGTATTCTTAAATGGGTTACTATTGGTAAGTCTAAATACTATAGAAAATGAAAACATGTCGGGATGGGTGGGAAAGGAAAATGGATGGGTCGTGATGGGTTCATCAAAAAGAACAGATCTTCTTCTTTAACAATCGATGGCGATAAAACCGAAGGCCATATCGTAGCTCCAAACAACATGCAGCCAGGTAACCACCGACGGTAACCCCTCTCAACCCCATCACTCTCACGCTCTCTCTCTCTCTCTCAAGAAGAAAGATGTAGAAGTCAACATAGAGAAGCAGACATAAAGAGATGAACCAGTGCATTAATTGGTTGCACATTACACAAAAAAAAAGGTATTTTACTGTTTATTTGATTGGTTTTTAAATATATAGGATAATTTTATAAAACTATAATGAAACAAATAGTAAAATATTTATTTTCTATTACATCAAAGTTATGATTAAGTTTTCAATAGCCAATCTTGCATAACTCGAGGTGCTTACTTTTCTTCACATAATACGGTACTTGAAGCATCTGGACAATCAAAAACCACAAGTGTGCTGCTAATCTGTTAAATTGTACGTAGAAAACAATATATTATTTAAAATTATCCAAAATAAAATTATTAGTTATATTCGTTTTCTAAGAAGAGAATACAAATTCAAATGGAATCTAAACAGTTGGTCAACCATAATAATCAAAGAGGTCAAATACATCTGGACTCTGGTCTTTGGGGCAGTGACAAGCCGCAAACAGCCATGCAAAATGGACAAATAAAGCCTGTTGGGTCAAAGCCAACCACAAATAGATATAAATTTTAACATTTGTAATTTTTTTTTTAACACCAGCTCTTAATATGCACTTATTATTTATTAACTACTTGTATCTGTATCTTATATAATTTAAACTCTCAATCTATTGGATAGAGGAAAAACACCTTACACCATCATAAAATGTTCGTTACATAGTCGTTTGGTATGCACAATGTCACCTTAACAAAATTTCATATAAGAGGGTGCACGCTTGTGTAATACCAACACACAATTGTGGATATACTGTTTAAAAATTCCATAAATAACTACACTGTGTAATGCAAAGGCAAATAAAGAAAGGGGGAGCGGTTGTGGGGACGGGAGGGGAAGAACATAGCGTATAGCATGTAACTACCCTCAAGATGAATGGCCTGATCAAAAATTTATCGAATACATGATTTAATTGTCCTCAAGTATTCATTAAGCAAACTATGATCCATGATTTACCAATTAGTGATGATCATAGAACAATTTTATACAAAATCGAACACTTCATCAAAAGTGGTCAACCCCACCTCACCGTAACCACATATAGGCATATAGTCAAATTCTTGATTTAGCTATATAATCAAAATCAAACCTACCTACATAAGTTCTTATCATTATATACAACATTTCTAAGCTATTAGATGCTTTAGATATCATAGAATTTCATAAACACTATAAAGTCCTAACACTGAAATTTGAGTGGAAGAGGAGATTACCAAAAGAAGATTCAGTACTAATTTGTTGTCATGAATATGGAAAAGCTATAATCATCAATTTCTCTTCCAAAGTTCTACTTTAACATTCACGAGTACTAACTCATTGAACCCACCCAATTCTGGAATGTTTATTTGTTCATTCAAATGCTAAACGTACCCCACCAAATCATACGGGCTTATAGAAAGTCATATACAAGTACAAAACGAGCATATGCAAGTTCAAAACAAATGTATACATGTTCAAAAAGAAAATCAAAACAATACGGGGTACATTTTGTGATAGGGAGTAGTTTAGCCAACCCTTTTCCGGTTAAACACTTGTAATTCTTAGGGGCTGTTTGTTTCATCCTCTTAACGATTCAGATGTCTGAATGATTTAGCACTTAATGGTTCAGAGTGTTTGTTTCGTGAGAAGATGTCTGAATGGTTTAATATTTTTGCCTCTGAATGGTTAAACATTATACTGAGTATAAATGGTTAAGATCTTTTATCTGAATTGGTCAGACATTTGCCTCTGAATAGTTAAGCAATATATTAGTTTTTAATGATTCAGACATTTTACTGGTTCAGCACTTATTCATTAAGAAGTTGCCAAAAAGCCTCTTAATGATTTTTCATAATTAAAGACCACATTCCTTTTATTAAACTTCTAATAAATGCATAGGTACGAAACAACCAATTTACAAAACAAAATACCTACCAGCAGATAGCATCACCCTGACTTGTCTCCTTTATCCCCTGTTAAAATAATTGATAAATTAATTGGAGTAAAATAAACCTAAGGACGGTTTTCATGGTTAATTTATTACACAACTAAATTAAACAAGTCAACCTTAATTAAACTAATACGTTCACCTGGTCAGCCGCCCTTGATGCATGCTTAAAGGTACATGAATAATCATCACTTTTATTGTATCTTTTTTCATCACTTTGTTGCTAAAATACGCAGGGGATGAGTTACAGTGTTCAACCATTGTTTTCATCTCAGACATATAGCTTTGGTAAGTACATTTTCAGTATCTTTAATCAACTGAAGATGTTTAAAAACTAGAGGCTAAAAGGCTAATTGAAATTAGCTCGGAATAGTCTAGAAGTCGGTTTAAATATGATATATTGCGTATCAGGGTCGTAGATATCTAACACGGTTTCTGAATATCAATGTTCAGGAAACATGAATGAAGCATCATCCTCCACCACCTTCCCTCAGGAACTTGCAGACATAAAAGAAGATGATAAAGTGTAAGTATCAAGTATATAAAATGTATATAAGCACGGGCGGAACTAGTGGAGGGTCAAGAGGGTCTGCTAAACCTCGTCACGATAATTTGTTTGATTTTTATGCATAAAAGCTTAGTTTCTTATAAGAAAAACATGTCGTGAACCTCTTAGGTGTAGTCGGTAGAGAGGAGAATCTTATGATGTCCCTTGACTAAGAAGCTCTAGTTCCATAATCTTCTTTATCTACAACACTCTTATGCATGAGCTGATGAGCCATTGTTGTTTGGTGACTTATAGAGTATATGTGTGTATATTTAACAGAACTTTTCATCACAAGGATTTACGAGGCGAACCAGAAATGTACAACTACTACCAGCAGGCTGATCATAGAGCCATTGGTGTTCCTCTCCAATGCCCCTTGATGATTGACTACCAACCTGCAGGCGTAAACAATAATCATAGTCCTCTTATACAGCAACCTTTTACTGCAAGAATGAAAGTTTCAGATTGGAGATGTCAACAAGTATGTTTATTTTGGTATTGTATGGTCTTAGTTTAAGAACAAGAATGGCATTTTCATAACATTGTTGATGATTTAGAGTTTACAGGTAATAGATAATCCTAAGAAACGTTTGAATAACGTTTGTGGTCAAAATGTTGTGAATAAAAAACCTGCACGCTCGGACAGAATGCAAGGGATGAGAGAAAGGGTAATGAACTAAAGAGGCTTATGGTTTTAGTGATTCAAAAGTTTTAGGAGTTAATGTCAAGTTAGTTTATATGTGAAACAGGTGCCCATGAGAAGAAGCCAAAAGCTAGCTGACAAGATTACAGCCCTTCAAAAGCTTGTCTCTCCTTACGGCAAGGTCAGGTTTTACCAAAACGCTTCTATTTTATTTGTTCATGTCGTTTTTCCTTCTATTTTGTCGGTCCTGTTTATATAAAATAAGGGTCAGTCGTGGGATTAATAATCGAGCTTTGACCCCTAATGCAAATGAATCTCATATTAACTGAGTTTTAATCAATAAACGCAGACAGACACAGCTTCTGTGCTTCAAGAAGCTCATATCACTATCAGTCTCCTTCATGGCCAGATTAAGGTATATTCATTTTCTGAAAGGAAGTTTTATTTCTAACCAGTGAAATTGAAATAATAATTAAAAAAAAAAAGGCCAGCTTAAAGGGAAACGAGTCAAATGTGTAGTAAACCATCCAAGGTGTATTTATAATCCATGAAACCTCCTAATCATATATTCATACATTAATATTAAAATAAAATAGTCACTGTAATTACAATTGATATGTTGGATATGAATAATAAAATAAGTTATAAATGAAGGAAAAGAAGTGTTTTGAATCAACACAAGTCGACCTGAACCTATGATTATTCGTGTCAAAGCTTTGACCTGAACCCTTACCCATTCGACCTATTTTGCCACCTCTAGACAAAACCATGATGGATAATTAATTCCTGTTAGAATTCTGCTTGGTGAACAGAAGTTGCTACAGAACACGCATATTTCGAGGATCAACGATGGATCACTCCAGTTTCAGGTAAAATAAGGTTTTACATTATAAGGTTTCAACTTGAATCAGTGCAAAAGACCATGTAGATTTGATTTCTAATCCTATGTCTTAAACAGGATAATGAGGAGGCAGAAACCAGCCTACGAGATAAAGGCCTATGTTTGGTTCCAGTATCAAGTCCTCAAATCAGCAGTCTAGATTATTTTGTGCCTGGAAACTACTAAGCTACTAGTGCTTGTGGTCTAATAATCAACCTAACCATGCCCCTTCTAGAATCATTTTCATCAACTTTAGCACAAAAGAGATGTTGGTACTTGTATAGCTGTGTAATTTTCAAAAATCAACAACTATAAGAGTTACCAATTCTTATTTGCCTTGTGTTGGATCACACAACAACCACAATATATAACATAAGCAGCAGTAGCATTTTCACTAAATGGCAATCAGCCCTAATCCTTTACTGAAATTCCAAAAGTGAGACAGCCGACAGGGGTTTAAAGCCCATAAAAGCATGGCCTTACACTTCAAATTCATATCACAAAGTGTAAAGACTTGCCAATAGCGTGTGCCAATGGTTTGTTTTTGCTCATTAGTTTTCATGCACCATTCATTCTCTATACTATTAATTCCATCTTTGCTACACCTTACATCAAGCAAAAAATGAAACCGAAAATAACAACTTTGTTTGTCCAAAATAACACCTTACTTCTTTGCTACCCCTTTCCCAAAACAACACCTTTGTTTATCCTCACAACATTAAAATGAAACCCAAAATGAAAAATGGGTATACGACAAAAACGAACTATCTTCAGTCCGAATGATCTTGGTTTAGATTTCTGTAACTTGAACTAATAGTGAAGTAAAACATAAAGAAAGCTCAGAAAACCAAGATTTGTACAAGGTTCAAGAAAACATACAAGTATCATTACTCCATGCTGGAAATTGAGTCATCTGATTGTGTGTAGATGACCAGTAGCATTAGTGCAAGCTTCTTATAGATGAGGTACAAAATCATGATAAGAATGCACAAGTTATTTAACAAACTTCACCTCAGTAAGAGCAAGAACAGAACAAAAGTGGAATTTTGTTCTTCAACAGCTTCTCTTTCCAGATCTCCAAAACTTGATTATTGAGTATAACCCTCTTCTCCAAACTGTTAACTAATAAACAGCCAAATAACTTGAGTTCATCCAAGAAAAAAACTCAAAGCAGCTTGAATTTTAGCCACAGATTCTCTCAAGCAAAAAGGTAGAGCTCTAATGCTGTAACATTTGTAAATATTTTTGAATCCAACTACCAGAAGCTTCTAAAAGGTTCCAAACATCAAACTCTTCTTTGTTTACATATTGAAGCAACTATTCCCATGGCATCAACGAATCTTGAAAATTCACGAGGAATCCCCTGTTATCCTTCGAACCAGGGTTTGATCAATCCCAACTTTAACAACCACCATGATCTATGATCAACCTTAATCACTTTGTCATCACTACACCATAATTTCTTCAAATAATTAACATCGGCTGCTAACCTATTGCTATAGAAATTTGTACTTCGTAAATTCTAAATCCGACTCCGGTAATCAAGTCCCTACAAATCCCTAAATTTGATTGTTATGTTTTTTTTATCAACACTGGTATTTAATATTTTAGGGTGAAAACATTAGAAGTTTCTAATCTAATTTTGGTCCAGACTGCAATGTTTGAAGAAATCAAAGATGAGATCAGGTTTTTGGGTGGATTTAAGGTGGTTTACCTTCGTTGAAACGAAAACGGCTGGTCCTATCGAGAACCCCAGGGAGTCTGTGCATGAATCTCGTTGACGATAACCGTGTGGCGCCATGGCTGTTGCTTTGTTTGATTCGTAGAATTCACGTTGAAGAAAACACCATCTTCGACTATTATGAGAAATCCGTTATTCTCTGGTTTTATAAAATATATATTTGTTAATTAATATGTTTATAAGTTTGATATTTTGGCTTGACATTAATATTTAGGCTAAGTGGATTTTGCATTATTTGATAACCTAAATAAACACCTAACACCGTTTAAAATAGTGATGGTAGGGTTGTTCACGAGTCGAGTCAGGGCAAGCTTGAACTCGGCTCGAATTTAAACCGAACCTTTAAACCTAGCTGGCTCGTTTTGGTTTCAAAACTGAGCTGGAAACCCGGGCGACCCGATTTGGTTTGTTTGGGCTAATTTTCATTTTATAAATATAATTAAAAAATTATATACAAAATAAATTCAAAATACTATATAACTTATAACCGGTTTATATCTAAGTTTCACAATATATAAATTAATTTAAAGAAACTAAGTTCAACTTCAGCATAATACAAATAATTTTATTATTATCTAAATCAAACAAACAAAACACATAACATAGCATAATAACTAGTCGTTCTGTATTTAGTAAATAAATTAAAGGTAAGTATGAATAATTCATTATAATATATAAAAATATAAAAGTATCACATGAAATGATACAATACAAACATTATATTCAATACTTTAACATAAAAATTAGTTAAAAAATATATTATATTCTTAACAAATATATACATAATATATACTACAAGTAAAATAATTCAAACCATACCGAGCCGAGCGAATAAGCGAGCTAAATCGAGCCGGCTCAGTTCGTAGTTCAACTCGTTTTCATACTGAGCTGGCTCAGTTCGATTCATTTTAAAACCAAATCATTTCGATCGAGCTTTTTATGAACTTTTTTCAAACAAGTTTCGAAGAGCGAACTATTTAGACGGCGCTAACAATAGTTACCAACGCAATGGTCAACGCGTATCTAGTTTGGCAAGTTTTCTTCTTCTTTTAAACAGCAACAATAATTTTCACATGTACCACCAGGCATGTTATATGTCATCGTCCTCCATGAATCTCAAATCAAAAACATGAACAGGATTCATCTCTTCCAAACCTTCAATCATCATCATCCACCGCCAAAATCCCTTGATTTCTTCTCCAGAGCCTTTAGCAATTCTCCTTCACAATCACCCTCAAGCAGTCGTCACCATCTAATTAACCTCATCTCCACCAGTAAAACACTCGCACATCTTCTTCAAATCCACACCCTATTAATAATCTCTGGATTCACCCAAGACAATTTCACCAACACCCACCTCATAGAATCTTACTCTTTATTTAAAAAAATTAATCTTGCTCGATTAGTATTCAATGCAACACCAAACCCAAGTGTTGTGTTATGTAATTCGATGATTAAAGCGCACATACGATCAAAACAACATCAAGAAGCAATAATTATGTACAATAACATGATAAGCAATGATTCTTTTGTAGTACAACCTGATAAGTATACTTACACATTTGTACTCAAAGCTTGCACTATGCTTTTGGATATTAAAGAGGGCATTTTGCTTCACGAAGAGATTTCTAAACGAGGGTTGGAATCTGATGTTTTCATTGGGACTGGACTTATAGATATGTACTGCAAATGTGGGCACCTGGCTCACGCACGACAAGTGTTTGATAAAATGCCTCACAGAGATGTGGCAGTTTGGAATGCGTTGATTGCAGGGTTATCTCAAAGTTCAGATTTTGTTCAGGCAATTGATGTTTTTTGCAGTATGCGGCTGCGTGGTGGTGTCGAGCCGAATAGTGTCAGCTTGTTAAATTTGTTTCCAGCGATCCATAAGTTATCAAGTGTTAGATTGTGCAAGTGTGTTCATGGGTATGTAGTTAGAAGAAGTTTTTCTAATACAGTTGTGAATGGGTTAATTGATGTGTACTCCAAGTGCAAAAGAATAGATATGGCTTATCGCGTATTTGAGCTAATGCAAGAACCAGATGATGTTTCATGGGGTACACTAATGGCAGGATTTGCACTTAACGGGTGTCACTACGAAGTGCTGGAATTATTGGATCAGATGAAAAACAATAATCTAAATGTAAATATTGTATCAGTTGTAAGTGCATTATCTGCAGCTGGTGAAACAAAAGATTTAGCAAAAGGAAAAATGATTCATGAATGTGTCAAGAAAAACAAATTTGATTCTGATATTCGTGTATCTACTCCACTTATAACAATGTATGCAAAGTGTGGCGAGTTAAAAAAGGCACAAGATTTATTTCACTGTCTATCTGTGAAAGATATGGTGGCTTGGTCTGCAGTTATTGCAGCATTTGCACAATCTGGTTATCATGAAGAAGCAATTTCTCTATTTTGTGATATGCTGTATGCAGGTTTCAAACCGAGTGTGGTAACAATAGTTGGTGTTCTTCCAGCTTGTGCAGAGTTGTGCTTCAAGAAACTAGGAAGAAGCGTGCATTGTTATTCCATTAAACACGATATGGCTTATGATATATCTATAGAAACTTCCCTAGTGGCCATGTATGCTAAATTTGATGATTTCACATCAGCAATGACTGTTTTTGACAGAATGTGTAACAAAGAAGTGGTTGCATGGAATGCTTTAATTAATCGGTACGCTCAAATTGGCGAGGCTAATCTTGCAATGAAGATGTTTTGTAGATTACAGTTGACTGAGGTGCACCCTGACCCTGGGACCATCGTGGGTATGGTTTCAGCATCGGCTCACTTAGCGGATCTTAACCTTGGAACCAGCATTCACGGTTTTGCTATTAAATGCGGGTTTGAGTCAGACTGTCATGTGAATAATGCTCTTATTGACATGTATTCCAAAAGCCGAAGCCTTTCCTCTGCTGAACGATTGTTTGGTTTGACCAAAAGTCGAGATCAAGTTTTATGGAATGTAATGATTGGAGCCTATATGCGAAATGGGCATGCTCAAGAATCCATTTTTACTTTTCACCAAATGAAATCTGAAGGTTTTCGGCCTACTTTAGTCACATTTGTAAGCACACTTCCTGCAGTGGCTGATTTGGCAGCCATAAAAGAAGGTACATCTCTGCATGCTGCCATATTCCGTATGGGTTTCATTTCGCATACCACGATTTTGAACAGTCTGATCGACATGTATTCAAAATGTGGACGCGTTGATTTATCAGAGGCAGTTTTTGATGAAATTAAAGATAAAGATACTGTTTCTTGGAATGTGATGCTGGCTGGATACGCGCTAAATGGGAATGTGGATCGCGCATTTGGTTTCTTTGCACATATGCAATATAATCATGTGGAAATTGACCCTGTGTCAATCTTAAGCTTGTTATCTGCTTGTAGACATGCAGGTTTAGTTAAAGAAGGCAAAAATGTTTTTAACTTAATGAAAGAAAAACACAATATTGAGCCAAAGTTGGAACACTATGCTTGTATGGTGGATTTGCTAGGACGGGCGGGTCTGTTTGATGAAACATTGGAGTTAATCGAGTCGATGCAGATGGAACCTGATGGTGGAGTTTGGGGGGGTTTATTGGGTGCATGTCAGATGCATGGTAATGTGAAGTTAGCAGAGTTAGCATTAGATAATCTTGTGAAATTAGAGCCAAGAAACCAAGCTCATTATGTGGTTTTATCGAGTATATACGCACAATCGGGCCGATGGGCTGATGCGAGAAGCTTGAGGTTGAAGATGATTGAGTCAGGGGTCAAGAAAACTCCGGGTTGTAGTTGGGTTAGTGAAAAACGAGATCTAAGTGTGTTGGAAGGATGAGAAAGGGATACAACTGTAAAGATAGTGTAAAAGTTTGTGTTCAAGATTTTGTTCTGGTACTAATGATGGGTTATATATAAATTTTGACACAAGAGGTTGTAAATGAATAATTTCCTTTAGTTCTATCAAATCTAAAATGGGATTTTCAGGAAGATTTAATCTTCTCTGGTTGTTTGGATTCCGCCACTGTCAGACGACTTTCACTTTCAACCCGATTCACTGCTTACGCGCCCCATGGGCATGAAATGTTCACTTTGATTACAATCAACAACTAATACAACCGATGTTTCAGCTTTTAGATTTTCATATTTTATGTTAGATCATTAAATGTTTTTTTTTAATAAAATAAACATTTCCATGTTAAAACTGGAATAAATCCAACTTGTACTTCTTTAGTTTGAAAACTAAACTATATAATATGTAAATACAAGTGGTAATAGTATTGTAGTAAACTTTTTGCCGGTTCAAAAAATTGTAACAAGTCAGGAAGAAAAACAAAAAAGGGCCCAACCGGGTTCGAACCGGTGACCTCTTGATCTGCAGTCAAATGCTCTACCACTGAGCTATGGACCCGTACTTGTTAAAACTTTGTTACAAGCATTTGAAAAACAGTTAAAAGGGAATTAGAAGCTTATCTTTTGGCCAAGCCACCAATTTAATATGGTATAATCCAAGCTGAGGTAACAGATTATAGAGTTTCACATGCTTTAATACGATTAAGAAAAGCTAAAATTAAAGTTATATTAATTATATCACCGATAACTATAAATAATATTTCAAGATCTTATTATAATTGTTTCAATATGGATCCCTCTTCTATGTTCGTCTTCTTTTAATATCGTTTTTAATATGATCTTAGAAAATCATATACCATTTTTAATATCTAGTCTTATTAAACCATAACAAGTTATTTATAGGAGAATGTATATCATATTTATAGATTTAAAAACAAGATACTTAAATTGGCACGTTTAGATTAGATAGTGTTAGATTCTTATATAAATTGTTTGGTAAAAGTGACAGTGATGATTGCTAGATCATTTTGTAACACAAAAATGTTAAATACCGAGTTAAGTGGCTATTTATGTAAAAATACAGGTTGGAATGGTCATTATATAAATAAATAGTATTTCTTTCTCTTTCCAATAAATATAACTAGTGTTGATCCCATGCGCGCGTTGCGAGCGTGTTAGACTTATTGAAACGAAGCTATGTGTTCTATGAAACTAACATAACTGAATAACAAATTTATTTATTAATAAAGTTGCCATGTGTTCTACAAATCTAGCATAACCAAATAACACACTTGGTTAACGGCTGCTAATTAATTCGGCCAAAGCATATTAGATCAGCAAGGCAACCAAATTTAACTCCCATCAAGGACAAATCGAAACAAGACCAAATTAAATTCATATCAAGGATTAGTAAAAAAAATCACTGATTTCAACCTACATGTCTGTTAAACTACATCTCGCATAACACATTAACCTATAGGTTTATAAAACAAGTAAAAAACAAAACAGGTTATCTCAAAAGAGGGATTATTATGCTCAGATCTGGTTATTAGGTCACCATGGCTACAAGATAGGTTGCAAATGCAAAACATCACACTTGCCATCACTGATTAAGCCATGCCAGAAACCATCTATACCACAGTCATCACAGCAATATCTAGAACATATATATTCTGCGATCATAACCGACTCAATGACATCTCGGGTGAACAAAAGCACACCGTCATCATTGTACCATAGCCACCGTCAACAAAGCAAAAACAGGTCCATGCAAGACCCCAACGGGCTCAAATAATCCAATTAACACTAACAGAGGGACATGGGTCTTAGATGAGGGGTTGTCATCATCATCATCATCGAGCCATGAACAGCAACAAAACCTCCACTAATAGACCAAAGACAAAAATTACTTTTCAAGGTTGTCTTCCCATCATCACCGGCCAACAAATTGCACCAAAAAAATAAACGACTAAACGTAAACATCAAGATTCATGGTTAAGATCAGAAAAACCCAAAATAGATGAAGTCGAAGTAACAAACACAAAAGTGATTCAGTCAGATGAGTTTATCAGAGGTCTCAGATGAAGTACCTCATCATCATGGACTCGCAGCAACAAATTAGGGTTTTGAACCACAAACATCAAATCACCATCTCAAATGAGTGGTCGCCTACCATCAACGACCAATTGAAGCCCCATAGGGCCTTGGTAGGCCCGAAAAAAACCCCCAAGAGGCGGCGCTCAACCTCCGGCGGCCGCTCAAATCATCATCTATCATCATCAACACCATAAAGCACCTAACCACAAAGTCTCAGATGAATCCTCATCATCATCGACATTAAGAATCAGCCGACCGATGCATGAGTTAACAACATGCTTTCGGAAAAACCCAAAACAATTCATAGTTTACATGAAAGCATAACCCAAATCAACCCGTCGTTGCCGACAGAGAAAGTCGGTGACAGCAACTCCGGGCAATGACGGCCACAGCAGATGCCCGAGACCACGACGCCGGGCGACTAGCCAAAAGCGGCAACCAAAGAGGCGACCGGAAAGAAAGACAAAACTACACCACCGTGGCCACAGTGACAAAAAACATCGAACCTGGCACTTGCAACCACAATAGTTGTACCACACGCGCAGGAGGCACGACCGGAGAAGATCCGGAGAGTATGACGAAACCACACCGGGCACACCTAATCACAGAACACACATAGCCCTAGACCGTGAAAAGAGGAACAAAAAACTCATCAAAAGGGGCAATCGAGCAAAGCACGGATTGTACGGGAAGTATAGCCGGAGGGCGGCCGGAGAGACGACCGGAAAAGAGGCTAGAAGCCCAACGCTCTCAGCACCATCAAATAACCCAAACAACCCCAAAAAGGTGAAATGGGAAAGAGAAACCCATTTAAATCCTCCTGCATGATTGTCACGAAAGGTCCCTTGGCCCACATGGGTTGCTTATTGAGTTGTACCATTATGCAACAAATGATTGCACGGTTACTGCTCATTCCATTGTAAAATTAATATTATGTAATTTAGATTTAGAAAGCATAATAATAATAATCAAGTTTTCTTTAAAGCATTGTTAACAATTTATATATGTTTTTATTTTAATCATTTTCAATATTTTATCATATATAAATATAATAATAGGGTCAAGTTAACTTATAGATATTTGTTTTTACTTATCGCATACTATTTAATTTTCCACATCAGTCATGCTTCACGTTGTTCACCATATATTCAATTTGATGTTCTCAAAGAAATACACTGAAAATTCAAGGGTAAGACATCGACATCCATCGTTTTACTGTGGTTAGAAATTATATACGACTTGTGTAAATTTTTATCATACCCTTTATAAACGAGAAAAACACATCATACATGCGATAAAAAAATCTTGTACAGTGACGAGCTTAGTATTAAATTAGAAAGAGCAGCATTACGGACCATGGGCCATCCCAACCTAGCCCGGTGGTTCGGCTCTGTAGCACGCACACCCAAAGTCGCAAACTACATCCTTTCAAGTAGGTGCAAAAAGCGTACATAAAAAGATAACACATACGATAACATACGTGCTCCCACTGTTTCCCTCTGCCTTTAAAAACCCTGTCGCATCCCCTCATAAACCCTATCGCATCATTCACCCCCAAAGGCCAAAATGACTGAAGGTCTCGACATGTCGCTCGATGATATCATCAGGAACAACAAGAAGTCCGGTAGTTTCAGAGGCGGCGGACGCGGCAGCGGTCATGGCCGGAGCCGTGGTCGCGATTTCGAACTCGGTCCCGGCCCTACCAGACGTTTTGACCACCGCGATTCCACTCGTACCAACCCTTACTACGTTCCGCAGGTGATGTTCTTTGATAATTTCTACGTTCTGTTATGATTTCTACAAATTTTAATTGTGAAGTGTCGAGGCAGTGATTATTATTTTGAGTTTGTGTAAGGAATGTAGATGTGAATGCGGATTAGGTAACGGTTTTGATTGCAGGCTTTTCATGTGCAAGATATGGTGGTTGAAGGGGAGTATAATTCTGAAGCGGGGACGAAGCTTTACATCTCGAATCTGGACTATGATGTTACTAATGAGGATATTAAGGTAACAAATCTACAGCTATTTCGGTTGTATTGTGGTTAGGTTTTGTTGATGAATAGGTGTTTTGATTCTTGACATGATGATCATTGTTGTGGCATTTGAATGCTGTTTGAGTTTTTTCTTAGGGGCTGTTTTGATCGGTGGTCTGAAATGATTGTTTCAGGTTGAGGGATGGAGATTATATTGCTAGACAATCTGTTAGATTAGGTAAAATTTGATGAAAAAGTGGGTGGTAGTAAAGCACATTTATGTCTACATGTAAGTGACTTTTGATTCTAATTTGATCTAAATTTTTTTTGTGTGTGCCTATTAGGTGTTAATGAATGATAGAAGACAGAGTCAGAACACTGGTGGTTGATGTTTTCAGTTTGAGTTTAACAAATAAATGTGTCTTTAAAATAAAATACTAAGAAAACGGAAGAAAAACTGGTCAAATAATGATGGTGCAGTGCAATTGATGTTATTAGATGATGTTGAAAACATTGGTAATTGCTGGAAATCTTAATCTGTTTTGGTTTTTATATATGCAATCAACTAAATACAAGTAGAGGCTGGATATCTTGATGGATGATGCATCGCTTTTCTCTAACAACTGTATTCAGCAAGTATCTTTAATGCTTTTTTACGAGGACCACTAAACTCAATATTGTTTTAGACACAACTCGTGTTTCCTTTTTCTCGGTGTTACTAAAGTCTAATGTCACAATAACTCAATAAGTTTGCATGGAATCTTCCCTAACTATAACATGATCCACTATTGAATACTCTGTCGGGTGTCGACATTGTTTAGACACAGCTCATGCTTCCTATTTCTCTGTGCTATGGAAGTCTCATGTCAAAATAAATTTGCATGGTATTTTCCTTAATTGTAGCATTATCCACTAAATGCTCCAATTAGGTTTTGTGGTAAGATTGGTCTATCCACAAACAACACCAGCATTACTAAGTTTTGCATATCTTGACTGGCTTATCTGTGTGTATGAAAAGATATTTGGTTAAACAAATATTTCACTGAGTTTGCTGGTTATTTTGAGTTAGAACCTATCTGGTACTATGTAAAGTTGTTTGTTCAACAACCTGCTTTTTTTATATTTTAACTGTGGAACATGTGTATTAGCGTGTTGTAAAGATAGATTACCATGAAGAGAGGATGTGATGACTGATGAAATAAAAATATGTGATATTTTTTGATGTATTTGTTTAAGTATATGAGATAAACACATGTGTTATTTTCTTGATATGTGCTTCAAATACATGATTTGTTCTGAAAGTATCTGTGAGTAGTACTTTGTGGTAATCCAGACAATATTTAATATGTGATGACTGTGATACATGTTATGGAGCAATATTATTCAAACCAAGAACTGTACTATGGTTATTACTAGTTGTCATGCGTATATCATGGATATCTGTCTAAACAAATAGATGATCATCTTATCAGAGTAAATAGATTCCAAATTGAATGTATACACACATTCATCTTCCAACTGAATTTTTTTATTGTTTCTGGAGGCTTTGGCTAATAGAAAATTGAAGTATGGGATACATATCTATGATACAGTTATATGTCATGGTGTTTGCAAGTTTGAAAAATTGCTGATGGTCATTTGTGCACATGAGTAGTTCAAAATCTAGTTGTATCACTTTGTATGGTTTTGAGTTGCCATGACATTTTAAATCCGATCAAGTAAATTCTGAAGTAGTTGAGTAATATAAAGATTTTCTTGTCGTTCTTTCAAAATTCAATTGGGTAGTTTCTTGATAGAAGAACATTACACACAAAAACTTTAGCATCATACTCATGTGTCAAATCGGCAGGTGCTGTTCTCAGACATTGGTGAGTTGAAACGCTACTCAATTCATTATGATAGAGGTGGACGATCAAAGGTACGGGTCAAGCAGTTTGTCTGACGTACAAACTCTTATTTTTCTTTCTTTTTTTTTTTTTTTTTATAAAGGTTTGATGCTGTTAATATGGTTAGAGAACTATATTGTTACAAACTTGCAATGATAATTTAAATAGTGAAATAGAACTGATTTAGGTGGTTTTATGCATTGCGAATACCTGGTGACTTTGGACTCGTACCACTCGTTTTCACTTTAGCAAGTTTTTCCGGTTTCATCTACTTGACCTGTTAGAGGCAAAGTTTAACCCAAATTGGCCCCTTCTTCTTCTTCTAGGGAACTGCGGAGGTGGTATATGTGCGCCAGTCAGACGCAGTGGCAGCAATGAAGAGATATAACAATGTACAGCTTGATGGCAGACCTATGAGACTTGAACTGGTTGGGGCAAGCATCGTTACCCCTGTTCCTGTCCCACCATCGCAAAAGGGCATTCCAGGAAGTAATCCCATCAATCCTTCTCGAAGGTACATATTCGATTGTCTCCCAAATAAGTTATTCTACCAGTAACATAAACTTCCACTATATTAGCATCATGCATTAACTCTATAATTTCCTCTTTTTAACTTGTGTTATAACTAGAATTGTCGGAAGAGGGCAAGTGCATCATCATGTACCTGCAAGGGGCTACGACGGAGTTAGAAATCGTCAAGAAAAAATTTCAGCTGATGATCTGGATGCTGATTTGGAGAGGTATCGTCTGCAAGCAACGCATATAAACTGAGAATCCCGTACTGTTCATTTTGAAACTGAAAGCCCAAAACAAGATTAATCGCATTCGAGTAGTCATGTAGAATACTAACAAATATGAAAAAGACCAACAGACAGAGACAAACTTACTTTTGTCATGTGGTTTTCCACATATAATGCTTAATGGCACACATTGGTTAATCTTCTTCTATTCGGTGGCCTCTGCTTAGCGCAATCTTGTGATCTTACTGTTTGTATTTTTGCTGAAATATTTCACTTTGAACAATCAATAGCCACGCACGACTTCAAATTACATTTTTTTACATTGTTCCATTAGAGTTGTGCGAGTCCAAATCCCACAAAGTGGACAACAAGGTAGCGTTCGTTTCAAAGAATGAAATGAAATTTGAATTGTAAATGGAATTGGAAATGGAATTTGAATTGGAATTTAAAGAATCCTATTCAAATCCTATAATGTGTTTGGTTGGTATAATTATGAATGGAATTGGAATTAAAATTTGTAAAATGACATAATTACCTTTTAAATCAAACAAGTCTTTTAAGTCCTAATATTACCAGTTTGACACTGATTACCAGCTTCAATTGGTAGAGGAGCTTACCTGCGATCAAGAAGGATCCCACAATCAGAAGTGTTTTGCTACCTTCTTTCCTAACCGTAATATAACACACATATCTCATTATTATTTGTTATATTATATTATTATATAAATAATATAAATTCAAGATATTCTTCGGATATAACTTTAATTAATGATTCAATCGATCAGAGCAGGTTGGAATTATTATATAAAACTATAGCCACTCTCAATCAAACAGCAGCGATTTGGCTAATTTATCCACCACCTCCCACCACGGCGACCGTACATACACCCACCGCCTCCCACCACGGCGACCGTACATACACCCACCACATCCACCACCGGCGAGCTCAATCGGAGACATATTTCCGATTCCCCGACGTCGACGACTTCAACTTCGCCGGAATCGACCTCCCGTCGCTCTCCTCCGACGCCCCCGACGACTGTCGTCGAAGTCGGAAGTCAACGCCGGTAGATCTCCGGAGAGTAGGCCGCCGGAGACCGTCAATCGTACGAGGAGCTTGTCTGTCGACCGTGATTTCAGGCGATATGGCAACCTTCTAACATCAAAGATGAAGATAAAACCAGATGGGTCCATACATCAATCAAAAACCCACAAAAGCAAAACGAAATCATGAATGAAGCTTCTTCCTCCTCATCGTAACAATCAACGTGTGGAAACGATTGAAAGTTTATAGTGATTGTATAACAATCTTCAAGTAAACGTACCTTCAAGGAATCACGATGAGGAAGCGTCCGGCGACAGATACGAGGGCGTGAGCGAGGAAGCGTCCGGCGATTCTCGTTTAATCCTCAGATCTGCGCCGGCGAGGAGGTGCTATGTGATTCTTGTTCAATCCTCATCTTCTTGTTCAATCCTCATCTTCTAGGGTTAGGGTTCAATCCTCATATGTTTTTTTCACAATAAGGTTATTTTGGTAAATTGCCATGAATTCCTGATATTTTAAAACAATCCCCCCAAGTTTAGAAGGATTTCAAATCCCGTAATTTGAAGGAATTTGAAGGATTTAAATTCAATTTCAATCCTTCTTTTGGTGAAATGAACAACATATGAAATGAAATTTACATTTCAATTCCATCAGAATTCCATTCCACTCCGTGAAACGAACGCTACCTAATAGTACTTATGAGTAGATTTTAAGGGGTGTTTTTGCCCTATAAAAATATTGAATAGATCAAGTACGTCATCATCGAAACAAAATAAAACTATTAAATAAAGGTAACACTTACCTATTCAGTATTCGATCAAATTATTGAACTTCAGTTTTGAATAGATCGATCAGGATATATCATGGTGCATTGGGCATCATGTGACTTCTGCAGCAAGCAAGCTATCACACCTGGAACAAGCTTCATGAGTTCACTCATCTTACATTGGCTTACAAACAAGTCTTGAGCATGAAAGAAACTAAAATCCAGCTTCAAACACTTTAAATCAATCCCGAAAAGGCGAACTTCGATTCATCAAACAAGTCTTGAGCATGAAAGAAACTAAAATCCTGCTTCAAACTCTTTAAATCAATCCCGAAAAGGCGAACTTCGATTCATCAATTCATCTGGAAACAATGAGAGTAGATGAACAACATACGAGAAAACCATAAGAAACTTGGCATTACATAAGGTATTAAACAGCATCATCACATTATCGAATATTATCTTCTCTTGATTTAGCTTGTTAAAATAATTGCAATCAAGAACCAAGGTCTCAAGAATAGGAAGACCGCCCTGATGTGTTGGCACTCGTGGAAATTTAATCCCCCGGTGCTCAAAATATCTAAGTTTTGGTGTTGTGAGTTCATACAGCTGAAGATTAATATTAATGTCGCTTAAGATGGTCAACTTTATAATAAGTCACAGAGAATGCACATTCAAAACATTACCATTTGTGTTAATAGGACAATGGATCAGTCTTAACTTGTCTAGTGCGAGAAACGTTGAGAATGACTCAATAAACTTAACAATCACCCTTTTGAGATGTAAACTAGTGAGCTTCTTAAATAAACCTGATAATGGTCCCAAAAATAGAGCTACACATATACCTTTAGTGCTCTCTAATTTCAAACTTGTTATCGAATCTATTGAAGTACCTGACGATATCTCCCAATGCCAGCCTTTTCCACAAATTACTATTTCCAGTGCTCTCATACCATGTGAAAACGCTTAATCACAAACTTGTTAACAAATCTATTGAATTTATTTTTATTTATTAGTATAGATATTACTGTTTGTCTTCTTATTTGTCATTGAATGAAAAGTTTGTGATTAAGCGTTTTTTGCTTCTTTATTCTCTTAATTATGAATACTATAATAGTTATTTATTAATTAATAATTATACATAATTAAAATTCTAAAAATGTTAACTTTAAATTTTCAAATATGTAATACATGGGTTTATTCAATTCGTATAATACATAATATATAACTTTTTATATCATTAATCATGTAACAGTAAAGCCTTCAAATTTTCAAATATGTAATACTAGCTTTAGTAAACCCGTGTATTACACGGGTTGAACAAATAAAATATTAAATATAATAAAAGTTTATCAAGTATAAAACGATATTTTACGATAAAATATAATTGAAATTACGCATAGAAAGAACAATATGTAATTAAACAATTACATCAACTTTTTAAACTTTTGGTTTAAAACTTTTTTTTTCAAAAAAAATATATATTTTGTTTCAAAACAAACCAATTAAAAAATATCATTTTTAAAAATTTTCTTATTATAAATTTCAATTTTAATTATTTTTTGTATATAAAATATTAACTTTTTAAAAACACTAATTTTAAAAAAGTTTGATGTTTTGTAAAAATTTCTTATTCTATAAAAATTATTTTTAAAAACAACATTAATAAGAAGATCTTTTTTTTACATTTATTAAAGAAACTATTTTTGTTATAAAAAAGTTAAATAATATTATTGATAATTAAGGTAATTATTTAATAGGAGAGAGAAGCGGAAAAATTTTGGTGAGAGTGAACGTGGTGCCGCCACGTGTCACCTCAAGATACTTTTTTATTAGAGTAGAAAGATATGAGTTATTTAATTCATATAATACATAATATTTAGTACATAATTTTTTATATCATTAACCATGTAACACAGTAACAATAAATTTATTTAGCCCGTGTATCACATGGGATTGTAACTTAGTAATAATAATAACTTAATCACTCCACTAAAGTCGAGATGACACAAGATTAGCGTGAGCCACATCCTCAACAGTCTCATCAAAGTCCAACGCCGGCAACACATCTCCGAGCAAAACCCTCCGGTTCCGACCGTACACCTCACCATCCCAATTCCTCCTCACCAACGCCTCCGCCAGCCTCACCGCCTCCGCCACCGTCTCCGCCGCGCTACCGTGAGCCGAGTACACAATCCCCTTCGCCACCGCCGCCTCCGCCGTAAGCTTCTCCGCTCTCAGCACCACATCACGGAGCACCGCCGGAGATCCGATCTTACTCCTCAACAGCTTCACGAACCAATCAGGCACCACAAGCTTGATGTCCATCTCGCTCATGTACAGGAAGCCTCGATCCTTCCGCATGAGGACGTAATCGTGCGCCTGTGCGAGAATAAAGCCGGAGGCGGAGGCGTGGCCGGTGACGGCGGCGATGGTGGGCATCGGGAGGGAGATTAGGTCACGGACGAGAGATCGGAGTTTGGAGGACATGAGGATGTGGCGGTTGGGGTCGGATTGAGACCAGTTGAGGTCGTATCCGTTGGAGAAGAATTTGCCGTGTGCGGTGGTGATGAGGGCGGAGGGAGCGGTGGTTTCCGATCGGACACGGTGGACGGCGGCGGTTATGGAGTCGAGGAGCGTGGGGTTCAGCCGGTGGTCGTCGTCGCCGGTGAGGGTAAGGATGTAAATGTTACCGCGTTTCTCTAAGGTGCACATCTTTTTAGTTTTTAGTTTTTAATTTTTCACCTATCGATAATTGAGACCAGGGAAAGTGGCGAGACTTAAATACAGAAAAAGAAACTTATGAGTTAGAATTAGTTATACTACTATTCGAGTTAATTGGGTTGACCTGACTCTCACAAAATCAACTTAAATATCAACCATTTATAATAATCGGGTTCGGTTTAATGTGATAATTAGGTTGGGTTGCTCGGTTTGGTCTTTAATCGAGTTCGGGTTGATATTGTTCGGGTTCGGTATTGGGATTCGGGTAAAACACACACCCCTATTATATTCACGTGGTTTTTTCAAAGGATTTGAATGCTAATTAAAAAATAGAAAAGAAATTTGAGTACTGATTTTTCATTTTAGAACAAGTTTGGGTATCTAACATCGTCTTCATCTTAATTAAAAAAATTTAGGTAGTAATATTTTACTTTAATTTAACATAAAATCTAACAAAAGTCGGTATTAATATTTAAACTCGTTGCAAAACTCACGGTAATAGTCAAACTATTTTTATTTTTTGCTTGTTATCCAAACTTGTTAATTTGTTCAAAATTCAAATCACATAGACAATTTATGTGATGAACTCTATAAAATTTAAAAATAACATGTACTTTTCTAAAACCTGCAAAATGATATATTCTTTTAAAATATAAGTTTTAAAAATATAATATAAAATACTCCATTAAAATTACTTTGACACCCTATATCCGCTTACTACTCCATTAATCTTACTTTTAATGTATAAAATATTTTTAATGGTATGTATTCTATCAACTTCAACTACCAAGCATATTCAAGATGCGTTGGTGATGAGATTATTAGAAGGTTTAACTTTACAATGAAAATTATTTGTTAATTTGCAGTTCTCGGTTGGTGGCTAATCTTGTAATACTAAAATGATAAAGGAAAGAGTTCATTCAAAATGATCCTAATAAATATTCATTTTTAAGAATACAACTTTGAATCGCTAACATATTGCTGCAAATTTCGAACTAGTAAAACTATGTTGCATTTAACGTAAGTACTAGACATTTAGTTTCATTTGTACTAAAATTATTTAAAGCACGTTAAATAAGAAAAATATATTTTAATTTTTTGACTGGTTGATATTCTTTATTTTATATAATAGACAACAGTGAGTTTTTTTTTTTATACTATAACATTATATTCATTATTGTACTGTTTTTTTTTTCCTATAATTAATAATATACACGAAGCCAAATAAACATTTGAGTTAAATATATTTAGGTGAATTTCTTTATACATGATTCGATGAATAAATTAAATGTCAAAATTGTTGTTGAGTAAGTTAAGGACGTATCACTAACAACCGACCGGGATCATGCTATTTTTTTTTCTTTTTTCCCTTTTCATTGATTTAAGATTTTTTTAGTTTTCTTTTGTACGACAAAATTTTATTAATCATCAAATTATATTACATCAAACTAGCAAGAGGCTAGAGGAGATGTCCACCAAACAAAACAAAACAAGCACTGCGGGAGATGCCATCAAATTAAATTACATTAAGATCTTTTAAGTTCAATAAGACCATATCTACATAATATATACTCATATATTTAACTAATACTCATAAGTTAAAAGATCAGAGGGATGGTGGTTTTAAGCAAAAAGGTGGTATGGGAGGCGATAGTAAGGGGAGACGGAGTGGAGTCCAAGGAAGTTCTTCAGGAGATGAGATGGCACCAAGAGAAAAATGAGAATATCATGCCCTCGGACGCGGTGAAAGAAAAAAGGCCTTATATAGGTGAATTTACATCCTTTTCTTTTCCCAGTTGAACAAAGAAGAGATCAAGGGGTGTCTAGGGTTTATGACTCAGGGATTCTAGAAACACCACGCCCCCATTTTTGAAGTATAATAATAATGAATCATGTTCCGAGGCATGCATACTTGAAGTATCATTTTTGCAGCTGTCACATATTGATTTCCAGGACCGTAAATCTTCTCAACCTAAAATTATGAAGTTTATAAGTAAACACATAAAGTGCAACGTGTATCACACATAATGAACTTTGTACCTTATATACTGTCAATGAAAAAGATCTATAGGAAACTTAAAAATAAACAAAGTTCAAGAAAAAAAATGCACATTCAGATGATTAAAGAAGCACCTTAGGACATGATGATGTTCCCCATTCCATGGCAGCAATGGCCTACAAGACTCAAAATTCAAAATCATCAGAAACAGATGTTCAAGGGAAATATGATTAAATGAGAATAAGAGGCAAGGAGGATAATAGTTTTGTGGTTAAACCTGAGCTCCTCCAACTTTAAGAATACGGGTCACACCGGCTTTCTTAGCGCAATACAAAACTTCCTACATGATGTCATGCTACACTTTTAAAACAAGTTTAATAACCGACTTAAAAGTAACTAGTTTTATACCCGTCCGGTGAACGGGTAACTCAACATCAAAATAACACCAACATACTTAAGTGCATTCTAAAGAAACCATAATTTGTTTGACAAAAAACTACAAATACTTAACATAATTAAACAGTAAATGACGGAGTATAATATGACAATGAAACCATAAAGATAAGAAGCAAATGCTAAACAATCTAAACATAAAAGCATTACCAATCATGTGAAATGAAATATAAGTTAACAATCATATATGATGGTAAATAGTAGGTAGGTCGAACGAAAACTATTATAAATCACACATGTCATCTAGTCATTTAACCGTTTTGGCTTACCACTTGATCTCCTAGGCCTTTGTTTGCCGTGATCTTGACCTGTGACATATTCATCTTCCAATGTGGTGGCCGCTGTGGTATCTTCACTACTCACCTCTTGTGTACAATGTGAGATTATATCGCCTCTTTAATATCAACACATACCTAGTTTTATAACAAAAACATTAGAATAAACAAGACAATAAGCATATATGAGTTAAGAAGAACATCAAACAAAAAATACAAAGGATATCACTATCGTAATTAATGAGGTAAGAAACCCGTCAATGCAAAATTTCTTAACAGTGGAGATCATTTATTAACATGAAAACTTAATCATGTATGTAATAAACATAACAAAAGTACTAAGAAATCAACAGATTGAAGAGTTAAACACTAATGACTTGAAAACTGCTAAGCTTTTTGACCCGTATTCATACTTATATGTGAGTTTATTTAAAGCTCGGATGGTATGTCAAAATACATACACTTGAATCAGATAGAAAACTAATATGACCTACAACATGAATTGAAATCATATCATTATATCAAAAATCTACCTGTTTCAATTTTTCTATTACCTTCACATCCTAAAACCTTTTTAAATGCAAGACCATAAACATATGTAATTAATGATGAAATGAAAAGTGAGAATTTCCCATAAGAAACACCTAGAATAGGTTTCAAACATAATAACAGTTTCAAAATCATAATTGAACCATATCAAGTACTAAAATCAAACCAAACAAATTTCAAAATCATAATTGAACCATATCAAGTACTAAAATCAAACCAAACAAAATCTAGAATCGCATGACACTTAAGCTCCCACTAAAAACCGACAAAAATGGCCATTAAACGTTAAAAATTATCACAAAATAAATAAAAGCTACAGTATATCAAACAACTGTTAAGACATGTTAGGATTAAAAACAAAAATAGACAAGAATTCCCATTAGAAAAGACTAGCAAGTACCGGACACAACACGATAATTTGAAGAATCGTATTATATCTGGTGTCCCATTAAAATTCAGCATAAAAATTTGCGTTGAAGTGTCAAATCATCACAACCCTAAACCAAATCATTTCAGACTATTAGTACCAAATATGATGCAAAAATATCAAGAATCGAGTCTATATGTTAAAGAATGTTCCAGAACTAACTTGTCTGAGCTATTATCACATGAATGTTTCAATTTTTTAAAAAGAATTAACACTTTAAAAATCTAAATGCCTGTTCAAACCATTTACAAAACACTTCACCTTGATAAATTAGCTGAGGATATTAAACACTATACATATATTTAAATTAAAAAGTCTTGGCCCTACACAACAGCTCAGGTTGCTACTGTGCAGGCCAACCAAAGCAAACTTTCATTTATATATAAGTTAGCTTCGTTTTAATATCAACTATACTCTATTTTAGATGTACTGAAAAATAATAGCCAAAATTATTACGCCAATGTTTTTTTGAAAAAACATTAGTTTTAAGCTGCTCTGGTGAGCCAGTTTGCACCCCAACAACAACCCCCCCCACCTCACAAATTCTCTTTTTAACTTGATAATCTTATTTAAAAAATCTCCACTTAATTCCTTATACCTTATCAAGGGGTTAGAAAACTCAGTTCTTTGCTGCTCGTTTTATCCATCAATATAACTTGCTACAAGGATTGCAAAATATTATTTTTTATTTAAAACAATCTCAAGGTCCATACTAAACCTTGCAAAATAATCGAAGGGCTTGAACGTAAAAGTGAATCTATCAATAAGCAAGTTGAAATTGAATTAAGATCACTTGAAAATGAGTTTACTTGTATTTGAACCACTTGGTAGCCAAAATCACTTGGACACCTAGATACTCCTTAATCTGACTTCGTGTTTGCCATCGAGTTGATTGAGTTCGGAAAGTCCTCCTCCGTGCTCTTGTTGCTGGTATTAGGAAGAGTATAATCATCACATGAATATTAAACTCTGTAAATTCAATTTATTACAAATTCTTTTATTCAAAGGATATAAACTTAAGTTTTCGTAGTGATATTCTTACCTTGTATTGACCCACAAGTAGCAATCGAGACTTGAATCAACTCATTTCCCTAACCTGTTCTATGAAAAACTCCTCCTTAACTATCTAAAATAGAAAAATATGATTTCAGCAGACTACCTCCATCAAAAGATCTACAACCTCAGGTTTAGTATTATGCTGCAACGCATAAATAAGTGATGGAAACAAAATTGTGTTTTGGTAAAACACAAACATGGAGAAAATAATTGACAAAAAAAGTAATAATAAATAAACTACAACTGAAGAAATAATCAAATATATAAGCCATGCCTTCATGTGAAAAGCAACAATTTATTCCACAAGCTCAATCACATCATTCACTGTTGCTTCCTCATTCTAAATTAGCACAAACTTGGAATATGTTATATCTAAAGAAACATAAATAACTGCATCCAAAAATAATGATAAAAATATAAAATTTTTTAAGGTAGGAAACAATACCACTTTTTTGGAATACTCTTGCGCAATTTCACCTGCCAAATACCAACAAAGATGATATAATCATTGATAGACATTCAAACCAACTAATCAAATAAGATAACCAACTAAAAAATCTATGATTTTCATAGTTGATTCTTAACTACAAAGTATTTCTGTAGCAACATATAAAATTATACAAAAGAATGCAAAATCTGAGGAAGATGAAGCAGTGTTGCATTATAACATTTCACACAACGTGATGATAGCTAACCTACAACAAACAACACAGGGTCAATGACCTATCCAATTAGAGCCCACAGACACATCTATATTGTATATGGCATACACAAAAATAATTACATAAATAAATGTTGCCCATGTTTCACCCTTCAAAGAAAATAGATCATGTTAAACCATGTAGTAAGCATTAAATTCTTGTGTGTGTAATCTGTAATTTATATATTTTTGTGTACCAATCTTGTAAATTATTTATTTATATAAGTCATCTCTAATCTCTAATTTTGAGATAGAGAGATTACCACACAAACATGGTATCAGAGCTAAACGCATCTACCCAGTATGAGACAGGAACATGAGCATGAAAAAGCATTGCAAGACCCATCTCAACAATATGCCTATGCTTTCTTTCCGCGCGTCAATTTTGTTGAGGAGTATACGGACAAGACATGCGATGAAGAGTTCCATTGTTGTCAAAAATTGATTTAACAGTGTGATTCACAAATTCAGTTCCACCATCACTTTGAAAAACTTTGATCTTTGTTGAGAATTGTGTTTGAACCATTCGCATAAAAACCGGTAAGATGGAATAAAATTCTGTTTTCATCTTTAGAGGATAAAACCAACTAAAGCGAGAATAATCATCAATAAAAACTACATAATACCGATAACCACCAGTAGCATTGATAGGAGGACCCCATAGATCACAATGGATCAGGTCTAAAGGACGCAAAGCACGTTTGGAATTTAAAGTAAACGACAAACGTTGCCCTTTAGATAATTGACAAGCGGAGCAAATAAGTGGTTTAGGCAAAACTGAAGTAACATGTAAACATCCAAGTTTATGTAAAAGATAAATAATAGTGAAGGACACATGTCCTAGGCGTTTATGCCATAATTCAAAAGAGGCTCGAGACGCAGATGGATTGATTGCAACCAAGGCATGATGCTCGTTGTCCAAAGCATACACGCCATTTTTACATTTTCCTTTTGCCATGACCTGCTTCGTTTCCCGATCCTGAATATGAAAAAAAGGATGAGAAAATATAACATCCACCGAGTTATCACGTGTGAGTTTACTAATGGATAATAAGTTTTTAGTAAGATTTGGGATAACCAAAATGTCACGTAAGTGAATGTTGTTAGATAGAGTGGAGTGACGTGTTTGGGAAATGGGAAGAGCATGCACATTACCAAAGAAAACCTTACCATTGCCAATGTGAGGAGAAGGATGAGTGACGGTATCGGGAGAAGGAGTCATGTGAGCGGTGGCCCCAGAATCGACATACCAATCCGGAGTAGAAGAAGTCACATGACATTGGGCTTGAAATGCTTCGGCCAAGTTAGCATTACTTGACATGGCTTGAGTAGCAAAAGAAGCAAGATTAGGACACGTATTAGCATAGTGGCCATCCTTACGACAGAGTTGACAATGAGGAGAACGTCTGCCACGACCTCGCCCTCCAGAAACATATCCCCGGTAGGAGTTAGACGAGCGACCTGCACGGCCACGGGTTGAATTAGGATTTCGGTTTTGTTGGGCTGAAAAGGCAACATGTGGAGGAGTCGAACTATGAATAGATTTGAGAAATAACTCATGGCTTTCTGCTTGAGAGACAAGGTCACGAAAGGCAGGAGCGGGTTTAGTAGCACGAATGGCGGTGGAAAAAGTCTCAAACAAGGCACCAAGAGCACACAAAAACCAGTGGACTTTATCGGATTCATCCACGGGATGACCAATAGCAGCAAGTTGATCACGGGATGACCAATAGCAGCAAGTTGATCACGGGATGACCAATAGCAGCAAGTTGATCACAAACACCTTTAAACTTGCGACTAAAGTCAGTTAAAGAGGCGGAACCCTTGCTGAATTGACGTAGTTGATCCTTGAGGTTTTGAATGCGTTCCACGGACGAGTTGCTGTAGGTGGATTCAAGAGTTTGCCAGATTTCAAGGGCGGTGGAGAGACCTAAAATCTCAGCGACAGCCTCCTCGGAGAGAGGCCTGAAGTAGGATGACAGCTCGTTGGTCGGCAGACAACCAAGAAGCGTAGGCAGGATTTGATGAAGCTTTGCCATCAACGATAATGGATTTAGCAGGGGGTTCGGTGGTGCCATCAACATGTGAAAGAAGTTGTTGGTAGGAAATGAGAGGAACCATTTGATTTTTCCAGAGAAGATAGTTATTGGAGGATAATTTGATTGTAATCATATGTAGAATGGTAGCCATGGGTAAAGTTGCATCAGAGGAGGAAGAAGCCATGGTTAATTCAAATGGAAGAGGATGAAGATATATTAAATGACAAGAGAATAAGAAGACAAGGAACCAGGAAGTAGGTGAACGGATGATGGGTAGGGAGAGGGTTTGGAAGATGAAGCAGAAAGAAAGGGAATCGATTTGGAAGGTTTACATTATAAATCGTCTACCTACCCCGGTTTTGGATAACAAATCTCCATTTGAGATGCTTTTTTCTCAAACACCCATATACACTAATTTTCGGACGTACGGTTGCCGAGTATATCCCTATCTTAGGGATTACTCCGCCCACAAACTTGCACCTCGAAGTCTTCCATGTATTTTCATAGGTTATAGCTCACAATTCAAAGGCTACCGATGTCTTGATCCAATAACTAACCGCGTTTATATAACGCGCCATGCTCGATTTGATGAAGATATGTTTCCATTTTCTGAAACTTCTTCCACCAATAATTTGTCATCATTAACTGTTACTAGCTTTTTGGAAGATAACTCCTCTGCACAACCTCTTGTTCCTTCGCCACTCCAACAACCTTCAACTAAGCCCATGCAACCACCATCATCATGTACAGCATGCCTCCACACACCCACTCAAGTCCAACCCCTTCTTTTTGACCAACCAACACCAACCCCACCATCCTCACCAACTCATCTCGAGGACTCACCTTCATCCTCTCCAGCCCACTCCCCAAGCCCAACTCAACCCAACCAACCTGAAAATAATGCCACAACTAGCCGACCTAACACCTCTGATACATCTCGGACAACTGTTTCTGGTCACCCTATGGTCACGCGGTCCAAGTCCGGAATATTCAAACCCCGACATATTGCCAACCTGGCTCATCTTGAATCTCATAATCTTTACTCTGCCTTATTTGCTACTCACACTCCTAAAGGATTCAAAACAGCATCCAAAGATCCACGTTGGATGATTGCCATGCACGATGAATTACGTGCCTTACGTCTTAACAACACTTGGTCTTTGGTCCCTCGTCCTAAAACGGTGAATGTTGTTGGATCAAAATGGGTATATCGGGTCAAACTAAACTTGGACAATTCCGAGCAACGACTCAAAGCTCGTCTTGTTGCTCAAGGATTCACTCAAGTTCCTGGAATGGACTATTTCCACACTTTTAGTCCCGTAGTTAAAGCTTCTACGATTCGAATTGTTCTTTCCCTAGCCGTCCTTAACAAATGGAAATTACATCAACTTGATGTAAATAATGCTTTTTTGCATGGACACCTCAATGAAACCGTCTATATGGAGCAACCGCCTGGATTTGTTGATCCTAATTTCCCTAACCATGTGTGTAAATTAAACAAGGCTCTTTACGGTCTCAAACAAGCACCACGAGCGTGGTTTCACCGACTTAGCAACTTTCTATTTAAATATGGTTTCTCATGTAGTCGGGCCGATACATCATTATTTATTTTCAAGAGCGGCTCATGCCTTATGTACCTTCTCGTTTATGTTGACGATTTAATATTAACCGGCAATCAAGAGGATGTTATTCTTTCTTTTGTTAGTCGGTTACATGAAGAATTTGCCATTAAAGATTTGGGAGATTTAAACTATTTTCTTGTACTCGAAGTTGTTCATACAAGTGAAGGTCTATTTCTTAGCCAATCTAAATATGCTCACGATATTCTTCAACGGGCCAAGCTACTTGACTCCAAACCGGTTCATACACCATTAGCTACAAATGAAGTTTTTTCTTCTTCTGGAACACCATTTGATGATCCAACTCTTTATCGCTCTTTGGTTGGAGCCTTACAATATCTTACGATTACCCGACCAGATCTCTCCTACACCGTGAACCAAGTTAGTCAGTTTTTACAAGCCCCCACGATCTCTCATTTTCAAAGTGTAAAAAGAATTTTAAGGTATGTTAAGGGGACTGTTGCTTTTGGTTTAACCTTCACCAGACCACCAAACTCATCCATTGTGGGCTACTCGGATGCTGATTGGGCCCGATTTATAGAGACACGACGATCAACATATGGATACTCTATTTTTCTTGGTGGTAATCTTGTTTCATGGAGTGCCAAGAAACAACCAACGGTCTCTCGCTCCAGTTGTGAATCGGAGTACCGTGCTATGGCTAACACCGCCGCTGAGATCATTTGGATAACTCACTTGCTGAGGGAACTTCATGCTTTACCACCAGATAGACCCACATTATTATGCGACAACCGTAGCGCTTTATTCTTGTCTCAAAACCCCGTTGCTCATAAACGGGCCAAGCATATTGATCTTGATTATCACTTTATCCGTGAGCTTGTCTCTTCAGGGAAACTTTACACAAAGTTTGTTCCGACCAAGCTTCAGGTGGCAGATATTTTCACAAAAAGTCTTCCAAGACCGCAATTTGAATTCTTCCGATCTATGCTTCGTCTTGGACCACCACCCTTTCGCTTGAGGGGGGATGTTAAACCATGTAGTCAGCATTAAATTCTTGTGTGTGTAATCTGTAATTTATATATTTTTGTGTACCAATCTTGTAAATTATTTATTTATATAAGTCATCTCTAATCTCTAATTTTGAGATAGAGAGATTACCACACAAACAGATCAACACATTCCATTTGTGATTATATTGCCAGCAACATGTTTATTGTCATGTAAATGGATGAATGTTAATTATTGAAGCGATCATGTAAACACAAAAACAAATATAGTGATTACCTAGTGTAATCATGACCCCATGAACCAACATTACTCTTAGAACCAGCAATTAATAGTTCAAACTCTCCTAAAAATGTAAATGTAGAGATGCTATTAACAAAATAAAATAATCAAAAAAGATTTTATACAAAATCTAGAAAAAGAAATCTAGTATATGGTCATACGGAGTATGGTCATGGCTCCCTTACCCAATTGCCCTCTGCAGACATTGTCAAAGCCAAAACATCATTTAGTGCAAGAGGCAATAAATGTTATTGTATGTGATCTTATCTTTAAAAGCACTATAAAAATTCAACGATATAAATAACATAAAATATTTCACATAGTATGTCAATAGTGATTACGATATTGTTAATTTGTTATTGAAAGCAAGGTAAGAAGTCACACATACCTTTTATCAAACAGGTGGTGTGCACTTTGCACTCCTTACAATTTAGCTTAATACTCAGCTTAATTGTTGTAGATTCAGGTTTACATATTCCTGGAAAAATGTTAGAATACAAATGTGAAACTTTTAGAGTTTGAACACTAGCCCAAATTACAGACACCCTCACACCCCAAGAAAAAGCTCACAACCCTACAAATCTCTCCAAGAAGATCAGATGTTCTTGTTGAAACAATAAGAGTAGCAAATCAAGATGACAAAACCTGTGATTAGAAAGAAACAGAGTCACAAGCTTTAATGATCTCGTAACATAGCCAAGGTCGTTTTCGTTGCTGGTAACGTGATAGGATTAGAAGTAAGAAAGTAGTTCAAATAGTGGATGTATATAGGGGAGTGTCTTGAACCTTTTGCCCTGTGATATCCCATGTCTCCATCACAATCTGTTAAGACATTATCAGAAACACATGGTGAGCATACCATTTAGCAGTTTAGCACACATTTTCTGAGCATTAAATCCTCAAAATAGCACTCAATCATTTTCTAGCCGAGAATAAAAGGTATAGCAATCACGCCCACGGATTCAGATTATCAATATATGCCATCAATAAAACACACAAGCACTATCATAAATTGAATCAATTTTCCAATTGGAACCCTAATTTACCAATGAAAACGAACCTGGGATTTAGGAGTTTGGGCAGAGAAGATGAAAACAAAGGCATTGAAATGACAAAGAGATTTGTATCGATGAATCATTGGATGCGTTCATCATGCCGTAAGTGTAGAGAGATCGAAACCTTGCATTAAAATAAATGTCTGATTAACATCTTCATCCATAATTTGCATATGATCAAATGGAGGGTGAGGCATTACAGTAGATGGAATTGAAGCCTCTGGTCAATGAAATCGAATATCCAGCCGCTGGTTTTGAGATAATAGAGGGACAACGCTCGTCGGTTTTGTGGGAGGTCTTAACTGCGAACGTGAGAAAGGAATATGGAATACCTTAATCGCTCGAAACTGCTCCACATATGTGCAACTGCCCTTAACCGCTCAAAACTGCTCCACATACATGTAACTGCTGACTTTAAATGGCTGAGATTTAATCTCAGCGTCATCTAACGGTTGATATTCATTCTAATGACGGTTACGTTATCCGCTGGCAATAAAATATATAATTATTCATTCAGATGAAACTTGAAAGCAACTACCTTGCAAATGCTGCCATCACTAGAAGGAGGAGTAGCAAGCACAATTGTTTTACACTCAGCAATCTGTGCTGGCTGGTGTACAAAGTAAACTAAAAGTCAGCTTAAACAAGTATAAACATGATAATAAACATGATTTATTGGTATGGGCCAAGACATAATGGGTTGGGTTGACCCAAAACATTTCATCTCTAAAGTTATTATATTCCTTACTAATTATTAGCGAGTCAAATATGCCTAATAATGCATTTTTAGCAAACTACAATGTATTTGAGGGTAATTTTGTAAAATAATAATTAATTTTTAAAAGTGTTCCAATTAGGTAACTCAAGTTTTAAAAATGTTCTAATTAGGTCACTCAGTTTTTATATTTTATATAAATTAAAAGTCTTAATATGTTTTTTAGCATGCTATACTTTTTTTTCTCTTAGAAAATATTTTATTCTATCTTTTGATGCTGATATGGAACGTTGACGTAAATTTTAGGTACTTTTTTTTTCATAATTAACATGTTTTTTTTTATTTTTTTAATATAATTTTATATATTGAAAATTCTGACCCCCACGTCTTCTCCACCGTTACTTTCTTGACATAAGAAAATTTAATGATGACTCGATTTGATCGTTTAGTGGTCCAATTTGAGAAAAATATGCATAAGTGACTAAATCAGAATACTTTTGAAACTTTGTTACTATTCTGTGACATTTTCCCTATTTGAATTAGAATCGTTTAACTTGTTTACATTTCAGCTGCTTTTTATTTTATCTATATGACCCATTAGGGATAGAACATAGATCAAACTAACTGATTATATATAAATGGGTTAAAAATACCAAAATTAGAGATGATTGTCATTTCTTACAATGGCAAGCATAAGAGCTGTTGAAGGTAAAACTGCAGTGCCTCCTGGAACATAGAGACTGACAGAAGAAATGCTCCTAGGTCCGGCAGCCGGTTACCACATTCGTGGAGCATATTCTTGTTGCCTTTATTTGTTTGTAATGCCGCCTCTATTTTAAAATTATCTTATAAACTAGTATCACATGCGGTATAATTTTATTTTTATATTTGTGTTTAGAGTGAGCAAATAACCGACTTAACCGAATCATAACTTATTTAATCGAACCGGACAACTAACCGATGGTTCAGTTAAGGCATTATCGATTAACCGCACATTGCGGTATAGTTTCGGTTTTGATGTATGAATTAACCTCATTAACCGAATTGCATCAAAACATAATAATTTTTTTTAGATAATAAAAATATAACTCTTCTAACATTAACATATAGATTTAAAAAATGTTTGTTAACTATAAACACAAAATAATATATATAAGGATGTAATTAATTCATCTAAAAGGAAACAATATAAATGTAAAAAAAAATCAAAACAAAACTAATTATTTGCTATTTAATATATTTTGAATGGTTTGCATCGTGCACACCCCTACTTCAGTTTTACTTTCGGTGGGAGTTTAAAATCAAATCGTAATGTGCATACTCCTATTTAAGTTAGTCTAAACTTGGCACAACAATACATTGGTTAATTAATCGTATTAATCATAACCAATCCATAATTGATGATTAACCGAAGTGTAGTTAACCACTACAGCAGCTTAGTTTTTTGTTATAAGAATGGTATTAACCGGGTTTTGAAAATGGCTTTAACGGCACCGAACCGTATCATGTTCACTTTTAGTTTGTAGTACTAAACATTGATATGATTAGAGTGTTAAGATTTATAAGATTAAGACAAAAGAAAAACATAAACCTTAAACAAATAAAAATAAGAATAAAAACAAAAATTAACAAAACACATTAAAAAAAATAAACCGGAAAGAGGATCAACATTAAAGAAAAAAAACATTAAACATATGAAACAAAAAAAATTCTAGAAAAAATAAATCTAAAAAGTTGGAAAATAATAAAATAACAAAAAGAAGTTGAAAAGAATTGGAATAAGAGGCACCCCACACCCAAGATCAAACCCGTGTGACTGTGCTTGCTACACTTAGCACTGGGCTGAAGATCCTTTTTTATTCCTAAAGTGCCTTTGTTTATCTTAATGTACTAATAAAATAACAAAAAACAAAAGATAATAAATAAATAAACATGCGACACAATCAATAAATTACATATGATTATATGAATAAATGGAAAAGTAACACTATTCTTTGAAGCCAAGTGCCCAAGTTGTAATAGTACCAAAATATTTTATTTAAATGGATTCTTTATGTTAAAACATATATGAATGTTTTTCTTATATTATAGAAAATAGTTTTCAGTGATTGTTAGTGAAATAGAGAAAAATATTATTGTTTATCTGTATATTTGGAGAATCACTGTTTATTTCTTATATTTTTTTAATATTTTTGAAATTGATTATGAGTGAAAATTAGAAAAATAATAATAATAAAATTATAAAATTATTATTTAATTATAAAAAAAAGAACAAAAAATAATAGTTTTTAGTGCATTTATATGAATGAGGATGATGAATCCAATATGAATGCTCTAAGAATAACTAATGTAATTAAGAAACTCATTTATTCACTTTAGACAAATTACTTCACACATTCAAATGACTACAATTTCACCAAAACAAAATAAGACAATAACAACATATCCGTTTTATCGCTTGGGACTATGTTAAAGTTTAATTTTTTATAAAGTTTCGAACACCACCTCCCCTGAAACGTGCGTGTTTGCGTTAACGTTCAAGCTATGGTTTTTTTTTTTCATGATTTAACAACGCCATCGATTTTTGTAGACTTCTGTTTACCTTATGTACTTAAATGTCAATGTCGTATTACGCTTACACAAATACTAGTTAATGATAAAGTGCATATATTTTCGTTATACTTGACACGTATATTCTTTGGAATAATAACATTTAAAAGTTTTGTTTACATTGCATTGGTTCACATCGTAGCACATCAAAGCTTGGTTTGTTTTTTATATTATTTTTAGACGGTTCCATTCTAAAATAAAAACACAACATAGGAGCTGGAATTACAACTGCACATTGGCCCAGTGGTTACCACCAAACTGTAACACCCCCGCCCCAACGTGGAACAAGAGGTCACGTCAAATGTTAACAGAACATTCTAAGTCCAAAAGAATACTAATATTACGGAGATTAAATTAAAATATCAACTTATAAAGTCTAAAACGTCCACCAAAATAAATACTAAATCAAAAACTCAAGTCTTATAAAATAAAAAAAAAAGTCTCCAAGCATGGGTTCCAATCTCCTACTAGCTCTCATCACACAGCCCCGTCCAACCCTGATTACCTGCCGCGAAAACAAGAAAGCGGCTGAGCTACAAGCTCAGTGCGCGGATGTAGATCACAATAGACAAAATAATATATATCAAAGAATAATGTCAACGAGTTAGAAAGGAACCAAATTTTTATGTTTAAAACATCTCCATCGAATACCACCACATACACCAGAATAAATCAAATAATAAAGGCTGAAGCAACGAAGGGTTTGGGTTATTGATACCGAGTAACCTACTAATCAAATATTCAAAATGCACACCCATGGTGCCAACATGTCATAAATCATATCACATATCATAATCACAATGGCACACTGGTCGCGACTCCAAGTGCACCACTAATCGGAAGGTGTGTATGGCACTACACAACTCAACCGCGAACTAATCATATCATCAAAATCCTAGGATGCATCCATACGCCTCCCAAATAATCCAAAAGCTCTTCCGCGAGCAAAATCATATAAACAAAGCGGAGACGCCGTGAACTGATCACACCGTCACGGATAGTGTCAAGTCGTCGGTAGCCACAACGACAAGCCTATGGTACCTCCATAGGTAGTTGACTCGGTATCCCTATCTCCTGTCTACAAATCTAGGGTTCTATGGTCGCATGAGTAAACAATAATTCAACCACCACCGATATATTCATCATGCTTAATGATCCTAATTTGAATGAAATCAAGCAATGGCACACAAACGATATGTTCACAAGCATATCATAAAAATATATTTTTCTTAATGGTCTTAAAAATAGCTTCATATCACACATCAGAGTAGCTCAACAAAAAGGAGCAGATCATAATAGAAAGTCATAGATCAGCGGAGTGATTTTAAAAGTAGCATGATTTATAGTAAAACAAATAAAAATAACAAAGAACATCCGTACCTGAATAAGTGTCTAATCTTCTAATGTCTCAAAGTTTCACCGACGTGCTTACGAATCTATAACGAATAATTCAAGCTCTAAATTAGAACTGTGTCATATGATATTGCTTGCCATCTCTAAAATCTCTAACCCGTTTATTATTATAATTTAGTATTATGTTTGTTTTTATTAATTTTATCATTCGTTATTTTATTAAATATATTCATTGAAAATCTTGGGGTAATTAAGTTTAACTACAGGATGCTATGTCACACAAACTAATACAACATTCCTAGTTCATTATCATGTTATTTAGCTAGTTTTTACATCAATGATGCTTACCTAATCTTGCTGATCCAACACAACTAGGTGTGATAATAAATTGAGTTGAAAAAGGTTGTCATTTGGATGGGTCAGTAGGAGGAAAACAACAGAACAAAAAAAAAAAAAAAAAAAAAAAACGAGCCTATGGTATGGTAACCGGTAACTATAACAAACTGTAAAAGACAACAATACAGCACTAGCAGCATCTATTAGTAGGGGTTTGACTGTTTAAGAAATTAGTTAACAAGAAAACATGACCCGCCTTTACCTTATTGGACATAACTTTAGTTTAGTTTTTAATGTGAAGAACTACCAGCAGGTCTGTGTAAGTCACAACAGATAGCAATGGCCCAAACTGAACCAACAGATAAGATTAAGAAAACCTCAGAATCAACCAGAGTTTGACCGAACAGGGGAACGAGCAACAAACGCTCACTTGATTAAACATCATTAAAATCCTTTGACTCAAATGTTAATATTTACCTAGCATAATCTGATGGACTTTGGCTTGTGTTTTGGTGGCTAATTATGGAGACTTAAACTTGTTATTTGTGAGTCGAAAGAATAATAAATTGGCTGACAAAACCCACCAACAGGAACATACGGAGCAGGTAGGAACCATTCGAATTATTTACATATTATTATCAAATATGATTTCTACTTCAAAATTTAGAAACCTACGTAATATTTTTTTTTTTTTTTTTTTTTTTTTTTTTTTTTTTTTTTACTTCATGATGTGCCTAATTAATTATGAAGAAACATGATCTCCATTTGCTTTATATGTACAGGGCCTTCACGTTGAGTTCTGAATGGATGTGAAGACTAAAATCATATGAATAGCATGGGTAAGTTTCTGGTGATTACCTTGAGTATTAACAAGAATTTGGATCGGAATGATGTCTTGGTGCTAGATCCTTCAAAACAACGGCTGTAACACAATTTTCAAAACCATATTTTTAAGAAAGTTTAGGAGTAATAAGGGTGGAATTAGAACAAAACATCGCAGGAATAACAGGGGTTTGGATTTACCTCAATTGCAACTCAAAAAACTAGGTTTAGACGATTTGGAACAAAGGATCAGCAGTTTGTGATTTTGCAAACCCAGATAGAGATATCGAGATCGTACCAGAGGTGAGGGGGAACTGTTGGTGAGGTTTACGTGAGAGTTGCTTGGGGTTGGAATCCATCTATTATAGTTGTAGTTGTGTGGAGATGAGACTTGAAATCCCATGATCATCGGTTGTTTGTTGCTGCAGATAAGGGGGAAGAAGGAGAGATTGAAGATGAGTAGATTAGGTCAAAATAACTAATGTTTCCTTTTTTTTTTTTTTTTTTTTTTTTTTTTTTTTTTTTTTTTTTTTTGGTATTCTCGTGTATATATATTCTATTTATTATTAATTATGTTTGGTTATTTATTTATTGGTTATTTATTTATTATTTGTTTTGGGTTATTTCATCTCTACCCCGTTCATTTAATTTCGTCCCCGAAATCCTAAGAACACGATCGAGCGGTGAAACTCAAAGTTTCATTCTAAACGTCTAAGTTTCTAATTTCTAACTAATATGGTTATGAAACGCTATTACTCTAACATATTATTTTAACTAAAATGACGGGTTATTATAACACATACTCCTAAAAATGATTTCGTCCCCGAAATCAAGAGTCTATGAAGCGCACCTTTACTTAAAAAGATGCGGGTATCGCTCCCGAATAGACTCCTCAAATTCCCATGTTGCTTCTCTTTCCGAATGATTCCTCCACAAGACTTTCACAAACGGTATGGTTTTCTTTCGCATGATTCTTTCTTCACGTCCTAGGATTGCCTCTGCTTCTTCTTCACATGACATGTCTTCTTGAATCTTATGAAACGGGTATTGCACGACATGAATCGGGTGATAATTGTAACCTCGTAATGTAGACACATGGAACACATTATGCACATGGGCTAGTGCTGGAGGTAAAGCTATGCGGTACGCCACTTCTCCTACTCTTTCCAACACCTCAAAAGGACCGATGAATCTAGGATCAAGCTTTCCTTTAAGACCAAAGCGACGAACACCCTTCCATGGAGAGACTTTAATAAAAACATGTTCACCTGGTACAAATTCTACTTCCCTTCGATGTTGGTCCGCGTAGCTTTTCTGACGTGAGCGAGCCTCTTTCAATTTCTGCTTTGCTAGTTCAACCTTCTCATTAGTAATTCTAACCAATTCGGGTCCCTCAATAACTTTCTCACCTACCTCATTCCAACAAATCGGAGCTCGACATTTTCTCCCATATAACAACTCAAATGGTGCCATATCAATACTTGCATGCCAACTATTGTTGTATGCAAACTCCACCAAGCAGATATAATCATCCCAATTCCCATTCCATTCCAAGGCACAAGCCCTCAACATGTCTTCTAATGTTTGGATGGTCCTTTCAGACTGACCATCCGTCTGAGGGTGAAAGGCAGTGCTATACTTCAACTTTGTACCAAAAGCTCTCTGGAATCCCTTCCAAAATTGTGATGTAAATCGTGGGTCGCGATCTGAAACAATTGACACGGGTGTGCCATGCAGTCTAACAATCTCTTTCTGAAATATTTCTGCCAATCGACTAGCGGAGAACTTTTCTTGAATAGGTAGAAAATGAGCTGATTTTGTGAGTCGATCAACTACTACCCATACTGCATCATTCTTCCTCAACGTCTTAGGAAGTCCAGTAACTAGATCCATAGTGATATCGTCCCACTTCCAAACAGGAATTTCAAGTTGTTGTAGAAGACCACTGGCCCTTTGGTGTTCTATTTTTACCTGTTGGCAAGTAAGACATTTTGCCACAAATTCAGCAATATCTTTCTTCATTCCACCCCACCAGAAATTTTTCTTCAAGTCGTTATACATCTTCGTTGAACCCGGATGAATAGAGAATTGGGAGCTATGAGCCTCTTTCATTAATGTTTCTCGAATATCTAGGTCTGATGGAACACATAACCTATCACCTTGCCACACCACATTATCTTCATCAAGTCGAAATTCAAGTTGCTTGCCTTCCATTATATTTTGTATAATTGCCCACAATTCACCATCTTCCTGTTGGGCTTCTTTAATACGCGCCACCAAGGTAGGTTCAACTCTTAGGTGAGCTATGCTACCATTTGCTTCTTTGGTGTGAACCTCCACCTCAAGACGAACTAAATCTGAAATAATTTCGGGCTGAGTAGTAAGACATGATAGGCTACCTGAATTTTTTCTACTAAGAGCATCAGCAACCACGTTTGCTTTCCCTGGGTGATATTGAATCTTAGCATCATAATCTTTTAGAAGCTCTAACCATCTTCTTTGTCTCATGTTGAGTTCTTTTTGCGTGAAAATATACTTTAGGCTCTTGTGATCGGTAAAAATATCACAAGTCTCACCATACAAATAGTGACGCCATATTTTTAAAGCGAACACAACTGCTGCAAGTTCTAAATCATGTGTAGGGTAATTTACTTCATAAGGTTTAAGCTGTCGAGAAGCATACGCGATAACCTTCCCATGTTGCATAAGGACGCATCCTAAACCCATTTTTGAAGCATCACTGTAAATCTGAAATCCCCCGGTTCCTTCTGGTACAGCAAGAATAGGAGCCGTCACCAATCGTTTCTTCAACTCCTCAAAGCATTTTTCACGTTCATCATTCCATTCAAATTTAACACCTTTCCTTACCAATTGGGTTAAAGGTAATGCCAGAGATGAGAAACCTTCAACGAAACGCCTATAATACCCGGCCAAACCCAAGAAACTTCTTACTTCTGAAACTGTGCTAGGTCTTGGCCAATTAGTGACAGCCTCGACCTTAGCTGGGTCTACTTCAATTCCTTTCGCCGACACCACATGACCAAGGAATGTGACTCGTTCCAACCAAAACTCACATTTAGAAAGTTTAGCGAATAACTTCTTTTCACGCAAGATTTCCAAGACAACTTTTAGATCACGTTCATGCTCTTCTTTAGATTTAGAGTATACCAAAATATCATCTATAAAAACCACCACACATTTATCGAGATAATCATGAAAAACACGATTCATTAAATCCATAAAGACTGCTGGAGCATTCGTTAACCCAAATGGCATAACGAGGAACTCGTAGTGGCCATATCGAGTGCGAAATGCAGTCTTAGGAATGTCTTCAGATCTCACCCGCAATTGATGGTATCCGGATCGTAAGTCAATCTTCGAGAAATATTTTGCTCCATGGAGCTGGTCGAATAGGTCGTCGATTCGGGGCAAAGGGTATTTGTTTCTAATGGTGACACGGTTTAGCTCCCTATAGTCGATGCATAGCCTCATGGATCCATCCTTCTTTTTCACGAATAATACTGGCGCACCCCATGGAGATACGCTCGGTCTAATAAATCCACGATCAAGTAACTCTTGCAATTGCTCCTTTAGTTCTTGCAGTTCTAAAGGTGCCATTCGGTATGGTGCTTTAGAAATGGGTTTCGCACCCGGAACAAGTTCAATGGTAAATTTCACTTCTCTTTCGGGTGGTAAACCTGGGAGTTCTTCTGGGAAGACATCCGGAAAGTCTTTCACAATTGAAATTTCCCCAAGTTGATGCTCTTCCTTTGAGGTATCTCGTATAGCTGCCAAATATCCCTCACAACCACTGCTGATTAATTTTCTAGCCTTCAACGCTGAAATCACTTTAACTAGCCCGTTAGGAGAAGATCCTTGGTATACACACTTTGGTTTTTCAGCATCTCCAAAAGTAACTCGTCTAGCTTGGCAATTAATGGTGGCTTGGTGTGAGCTTAGCCAGTCCATTCCCAAAATAATGTCGAAGTCGTGCATGGTCATAGGAAGTAGCTCCGCCATAAAAACATTATCTCCGATCGATATTGGACACTTGCAAAACACATGAGTAATAGCTACCGAGTTCCCCATTGGTGTAGTAATAGACATGGGTGGGTGTAGTAAGGAAGAAGATAGGCCGACACGTTGCGCAAAAGATAGAGAAATAATTGAATGCGTAGAGCCCGTATCAAATAACACAGATGCTTTAATACCATTTAAAATAAGCGTTCCTGATACAGTACCTAAAGTATATAATAAAATAATTGAAATGCGTAGGGCACGTAGGAAATAAATAAAATGATAAAGAAATGGATTGAAATCACTGGTATTTATATATATATATTTTTTTGGTTTTTATTTATTTATTTATTTATTTATTTTAACTATTTAAAGTAAGGTTTCTTATACGCTACCTGGAGCCCCGGCCGCCTGATGAGCAGTCATAGCAAATACCCTACCTCCTGTTGTACCCTGATTATTGCCTCCATTATGTTTATTCGTATTACCCTTCACAGTGCAATCCTTAGCTTTATGACCTGTCTGACCACAAGTGAAACATGCTCCAGTCTCTCGATAACAAGGCCTACCCGGATGATTACCTCCACATTTAGCGCATGGTGTGATAGGAATTCTGTTTGGATTACCTCCTCCATTCTTTCCCTGATTTTGATAATTGTGCCCATAATTATTGCCTCTATTTTGATACGTCCTTTGATTCTGCCACTGACCGTGTCCATTATTACCCCCATTTCGATACGATCCTTTTTGATACGATCCTTGACCTTGCCATCCTCTCGACTGAGTGCCACGATAACGATCACCAAAACCATGTTGATTGCCAGAATGAAATTTTGCCCGACGATCTGAGTTTGACCCATCTTCATCATCTCTGCCTCTTTTCCTACTACCATCAGACCTGAATGAGTTAAAGTCAGCTCTTTCCAATTCCAGGTTTCTAGCTGCATTCGCCACTTCCGCTACAGTGGCAAATTTATCATTAATAAGAGGTCGCCTGTACTCGAATAATAATCCCCACTTGAATCGTTCAGCCTGATCAGCTGCTGACCCTACCACAGCACCAGCAATTCCAGCTACTCGAATAAAACGAACCATGTAAGCAGTGATAGTCTCATTAGGCTTCTGTCGCATACTAAAATACTCCCGACGATATGCATCTCTTTCAGACTCAGGAAAGTACTGCTCGTAGAACACATCTAGAAAGTCACGCCATGCTAGAGCTTCTACATAACCATCTCCTTGCGCAAGTTTCAAAGCCTTCCACTACCTTTGAGCATCTCCTTCCATCTTATAAGCTGCTAAACGTACTTTCTGGTTATCAGTAGCCTCTAGAACATCAAAGATTTTCTCTAGATGTGCAATCCAATTTTCCGCATCTATAGGTGTTGGAGCATCACGAAAAGAATCTGGTTTCTGCTTTTGGAATCTCTCAAGTAACACCGGAGTAAGAACAACATTAGCATTTGCATTAGCATTAGCACCACCATCGCCTTCACCATTAGCATTACCATCAGCATTACCATTACCATTATTCTGAGCCGGATTATTCTGAAGGGCAGTAGCAACAGCTTGAGGAACACTTTGAGCAACTGCATTTGCAACAGCCTGATTAAGAGCTGCTAGAAGAACTGGGTCGATATTTCCCGCATTTTCATTGTTGTTTCTTGCGGTGTTACGCCTTCCACGAGTGCCATTAGTCGAAGGACGTGCCATCTAAATAACGTAGATTTCGACAAGTAAAAGAGTGTTAGAATCAAAGAAATTACGGAAGAGTACAAAATAAAAGATGAAGAACCTATTTGATGTTCAACCCAATCCTATTTTATATTCTACCCAAACTCACAGGTCAAGCCTATGCTTACTACAGAATCGAGCCTAAGCTCTGATACCATTCTCTGTAACACCCCCGCCCCAACGTGGAACAAGAGGTCACGTCAAATGTTAACAGAACATTCTAAGTCCAAAAGAATACTAATATTACGGAGATTAAATTAAAATATCAACTTATAAAGTCTAAAACGTCCACCAAAATAAATACTAAATCAAAAACTCAAGTCTTATAAAATAAAAAAAAAAGTCTCCAAGCATGGGTTCCAATCTCCTACTAGCTCTCATCACACAGCCCCGTCCAACCCTGATTACCTGCCGCGAAAACAAGAAAGCGGCTGAGCTACAAGCTCAGTGCGCGGATGTAGATCACAATAGACAAAATAATATATATCAAAGAATAATGTCAACGAGTTAGAAAGGAACCAAATTTTTATGTTTAAAACATCTCCATCGAATACCACCACATACACCAGAATAAATCAAATAATAAAGGCTGAAGCAACGAAGGGTTTGGGTTATTGATACCGAGTAACCTACTAATCAAATATTCAAAATGCACACCCATGGTGCCAACATGTCATAAATCATATCACATATCATAATCACAATGGCACACTGGTCGCGACTCCAAGTGCACCACTAATCGGAAGGTGTGTATGGCACTACACAACTCAACCGCGAACTAATCATATCATCAAAATCCTAGGATGCATCCATACGCCTCCCAAATAATCCAAAAGCTCTTCCGCGAGCAAAATCATATAAACAAAGCGGAGACGCCGTGAACTGATCACACCGTCACGGATAGTGTCAAGTCGTCGGTAGCCACAACGACAAGCCTATGGTACCTCCATAGGTAGTTGACTCGGTATCCCTATCTCCTGTCTACAAATCTAGGGTTCTATGGTCGCATGAGTAAACAATAATTCAACCACCACCGATATATTCATCATGCTTAATGATCCTAATTTGAATGAAATCAAGCAATGGCACACAAACGATACGTTCACAAGCATATCATAAAAATATATTTTTCTTAATGGTCTTAAAAATAGCTTCATATCACACATCAGAGTAGCTCAACAAAAAGGAGCAGATCATAATAGAAAGTCATAGATCAGCGGAGTGATTTTAAAAGTAGCATGATTTATAGTAAAACAAATAAAAATAACAAAGAACATCCGTACCTGAATAAGTGTCTAATCTTCTAATGTCTCAAAGTTTCACCGACGTGCTTACGAATCTATAACGAATAATTCAAGCTCTAAATTAGAACTGTGTCATATGATATTGCTTGCCATCTCTAAAATCTCTAACCCGTTTATTATTATAATTTAGTATTATGTTTGTTTTTATTAATTTTATCATTCGTTATTTTATTAAATATATTCATTGAAAATCTTGGGGTAATTAAGTTTAACTACAGGATGCTATGTCACACAAACTAATACAACATTCCTAGTTCACTATCATGTTATTTAGCTAGTTTTTACATCAATGATGCTTACCTAATCTTGCTGATCCAACACAACTAGGTGTGATAATAAATTGAGTTGAAAAAGGTTGTCATTTGGATGGGTCAGTAGGAGGAAAACAACAGAACAAAAAAAAAAAAAAAAAAAAAAAAACGAGCCTATGGTATGGTAACCGGTAACTATAACAAACTGTAAAAGACAACAATACAGCACTAGCAGCATCTATTAGTAGGGGTTTGACTGTTTAAGAAATTAGTTAACAAGAAAACATGACCCGCCTTTACCTTATTGGACATAACTTTAGTTTAGTTTTTAATGTGAAGAACTACCAGCAGGTCTGTGTAAGTCACAACAGATAGCAATGGCCCAAACTGAACCAACAGATAAGATTAAGAAAACCTCAGAATCAACCAGAGTTTGACCGAACAGGGGAACGAGCAACAAACGCTCACTTGATTAAACATCATTAAAATCCTTTGACTCAAATGTTAATATTTACCTAGCATAATCTGATGGACTTTGGCTTGTGTTTTGGTGGCTAATTATGGAGACTTAAACTTGTTATTTGTGAGTCGAAAGAATAATAAATTGGCTGACAAAACCCACCAACAGGAACATACGGAGCAGGTAGGAACCATTCGAATTATTTACATATTATTATCAAATATGATTTCTACTTCAAAATTTAGAAACCTACGTAATATTTTTTTTTTTTTTTTTTTTACTTCATGATGTGCCTAATTAATTATGAAGAAACATGATCTCCATTTGCTTTATATGTACAGGGCCTTCACGTTGAGTTCTGAATGGATGTGAAGACTAAAATCATATGAATAGCATGGGTAAGTTTCTGGTGATTACCTTGAGTATTAACAAGAATTTGGATCGGAATGATGTCTTGGTGCTAGATCCTTCAAAACAACGGCTGTAACACAATTTTCAAAACCATATTTTTAAGAAAGTTTAGGAGTAATAAGGGTGGAATTAGAACAAAACATCGCAGGAATAACAGGGGTTTGGATTTACCTCAATTGCAACTCAAAAAACTAGGTTTAGATGATTTGGAACAAAGGATCAGCAGTTTGTGATTTTGCAAACCCAGATAGAGATATCGAGATCGTACCAGAGGTGAGGGGGAACTGTTGGTGAGGTTTACGTGAGAGTTGCTTGGGGTTGGAATCCATCTATTATAGTTGTAGTTGTGTGGAGATGAGACTTGAAATCCCATGATCATCGGTTGTTTGTTGCTGCAGATAAGGGGGAAGAAGGAGAGATTGAAGATGAGTAGATTAGGTCAAAATAACTAATGTTTCCTTTTTTTTTTTTTTTTTTTTTTTTTTTTTTTTTTGGTATTCTCGTGTATATATATTCTATTTATTATTAATTATGTTTGGTTATTTATTTATTGGTTATTTATTTATTATTTGTTTTTGGGTTATTTCATCTCTACCCCGTTCATTTAATTTCGTCCCCGAAATCCTAAGAACACGATCGAGCGGTGAAACTCAAAGTTTCATTCTAAACGTCTAAGTTTCTAATTTCTAACTAATATGGTTATGAAACGCTATTACTCTAACATATTATTTTAACTAAAATGACGGGTTATTATACAAACACCGTCCCTACTCCCTAGTCGCTTTCTCTTATTTTAATTACTTTTCTTATTTGGCTTTTAATGTAGATAGTAAATACATATACTTTCAATCTCACACTTTTACGGCAGTTACACTCTCTTGTTTTTTCTTTTTTCTTTTTTTTTTACTTTTAGTTTTAATTATTTCAAAATTATAATTACTTTTTCTTTTTTTATCCTTTTATACTTTTTAAAATATAATCTTTTAAAAGTTTCAAAAATACTGTTACCACATGTTTTTTATTCAAAACAAAACCGTGTTAAATAGAATATCTTTTCTTTTACTTTTATATGCAATTTACTTTTCTTTAATATTCATATATCACTTTAACGTGTTTATTTTTATAAACTTTTTCATTTAATGCTTAATTAAAACTGAGATGTGTGACAGCCTTATGCTTTTTGTATAATGTTTTATAAAAAAAATCAAATATACGTTCTACACTTTGAACCAAGTAGTGGTGGTGTCACGTTTCAATAACAATTTTATTCGAAACTGACTTGGGTTAATGTTTATAGATGTTGTTGGGTTAATATGTATTTGATCTTAATATATACATCGTTTTCCATTTGTAAAATTTTATTAAGTTTTGAATAAACCCTTACGGTGCTCTTATTTATATCTATTTTTTATAATAGAGCCTCCGTGATAAGTGGCAATAACTCAAAAGTTCCTATGTTCAATTTCTATTATTTTTTAATATTATTATATTTAATATTTAATTTAAAATTTCTCGTCATTTACTTTTTTAAAAACATTTAAATACATGACTTTATTTATTTTTTTAAACATTCCGATATAAAATTTAATGAAAATCAAGTTGTATTCAAAATAATGCATTCTTTTAGCTCGTAAACGCCTATAGCCCAGGCGTAGATTTTAAGTGTATAATTAGTTTTTTTTCTATTTTCTAGTCATGTAATTGTTCTTTATGTGTAGTGAAATTATTATCTTTATTCTTTTAAATATTTAATTTTTATTTATTGTTATTTAATATTCTACCTTTTTTATTGAATTTGTATTATATTAAACAAATTCACTAGAAAACGTTTAGAAGTGAAAAGGATGGAGTTATAACTTAGTGAAGAGAAGGAAATAAATTGAAAATATAATATGGCGTCTACTAATATAAATAGAGCATGGATGAGAAAATGGACCCCCCTCCCCTCTAATTAGGGTTTGTAAATGTCCTAGTGGTTTTCATTTTATTTGATTTTCTAGAAAGATATGAATTGAAGATAAGGGCAAAACCATTGCACTACCTTTGCATGCGTTGGGTTTGAAGGTTGTCAAGTTACTTTTGGGTACGATGTACGTATGTTTAGTGTGTATTATGCTAGAGTCTGTAAATTATAAATATTGAAGGTAGATTATGGTTTACGGTATTCATGTGGGTTTATTTGGCCCCTCCCAACTCAACAAAATCGTGTGATGCAACAACTTGGTTTGATACACATTCGTCAAAGAATTCTAAGTAAACATAGTTGATGCTATTGATGCTTTGATCACTTGATGGGTATTTTGACGATTCAAGAACAACTTTATTCTTCAACAATCAAGCAAATGCAAAACATTATTTATCAACTCTATTATAAATTATTCTTATTTATGGTAGTTAGCTAGGTGGATTTCTTGAAAAACCCATTCTTGATGTTGTAATTGACTTTTCTTTTCTTGACACGTTACTTGTTAGTCACAGTTTATATATATAATTCATCAGTTGTTTCCGAAAAAACTTTAAACGTAGATTTTTTTAATTACAAATAAAACAATCTTACTATTACTTCAAAGTCCACCTATATAAACATCAAGGATAGATTGTATAATTGAATATGCATATATTAATTTCATGTTATTTGGTTTTTTAGTAGTGTTTTAGTAGAAGACGGAGGTGGTGGTAATGTCTAGTGGACCACGCATAGGTTCAGCTTCGTACTTGCTCGAGTCTATGGTTCATATTCATTTATTTCAATTGAGATTTTTTGTACTCAAACAAATCAAACGGATGCGACTAAACTTTATATCAAACCGAAGCAAAAACCAATTTTGAATCCGCTTTTATCCTTTCAAACTGGAAAAAACAAAATTTAAACCAAAATATCATTTTTAATTAAATTATTTGATTCTCTAAAATAACAATATTATGCTTGTGTATGTAGTTTGGTCCTCTTGGGTCAGTTTGATTCAGTTTGGATTTTTGAAATCAAAAATCATTTTTGAAATTGATTTAGTTTCATTTTTGGGTGAGTATGTTAGCTGACTTTTCATCAGCCCTTATGTGCTAGTCTTTTCCCTTACTAGCTAGTAAGGGGCAGCTAATTGTAACACGCACTAGACCTTATCTCGGGTGAGTATGTCTTTTTTTAATAAATTTATAACACTAATTTTTGTAACAACTCAAAAGAATATTCGTAGGTGAATTAATTATTTAATCAATAGAAGTATGTCATCATACAAACATATCAATTTGTACGTAGTTATTCGAGTGGATGTTACCCAGTTCATCGTACATCCAGTTCTTGATTTTTAACAAAGAGTTATTATTTACTAATATTATTTTATCAGATAAACACATTATTTATTTTACATTTATTCTTAAAATCATCACACATACTATAAAACAATTAAATCCAATCTTTTAATTACTAATACTCTATTTTACCATATAAATATGCCAAACTATTCAATAACATTTCTCTATGAATATAACAGAGTTTAGTTTTATAAATTTTTCCCTCACCACTAATTAACTATTCATTATATATACTATAAAACAAATATGTCGGTTTCTCCAAGGAATTTTTATAGGTTTGCATATGAGCACTGAAGTTTGATCTTTTACAAACTCTCCTTGCCATTTGATTAAGATAAATAGTTTCCTTCCTATTTCAAGCTAACAACTTGAATTAATTTTTATAGATAGATATTATTTATACAATCTCATGTAACTTTAACTTTTTTGTTATTTTTTTAACTAAGGGATTGTGATTATAGTGTGTTCTTGTGCTTTGTAACCGCCATCTTTTTTTTTTAAATCGTTGGTTGAACAATATTAGGGATTAGGAGGATGAAACACAAATAAAATGGATGAGTCGATCGAATGGAGGTTGCCACCATCGATTGCACTAGAATGCTTAGGTTGTTTGGTGTTCACTGAGCTTGACAAGAGAGGTCCGAGAGGAGGAGAAAGATTAGAATTTTCAATGAAAAAGATAATCACTCCGTCACAGAAGAACCCCGTAGCAACGCGCGGGGTTCAAATTCTAGTTTTACAAAAGAAATATAAGTGTTTGGTATGATAGAGGATCTGTTAAAGCTTGTTGCTCTTTTTAATCATTTGAAGTATTTAATCATTGCAATAAGAAATTGTGCGACACTTAATTCAATGACTTGCTATCAAACCTATACCCAAAATCGAATATATGCAAATTGGGTATACCCATCCAAATAATATATACAAAAATATACCGAAACAGTCATGAATTGAATGCTAATATTTAGATGTAACTAGCAAAAAAATCATATTAAAATTTTGTTTTTCTTATAATTTGAAGACCAAAAAGATGATTTTATTCAAGCAAAACTAGCACGTGATGGGATCTGTATCCATAGTATACATATTTATGATAACTCCCTATTCTGAATTAAGGACAGGTTAAATTTCCAACTTGTACTACATGAATTTACTTCTTTAGGTAGGTAACCAATCATCACTAGCTATGATTTCTCGAAACTAATGAATCTGCATTCTTCACATAGAGCTTGCCTTTAAGAACAAAATTATTATCGTTCCTAAAAGAAGAAGCCCTATCTTCATCAATCTTCCCCATCTCGATACCACCACAACACTTACGCTCACCTTTTGTCGATGCACTTGACTGCAGTCGATCGCAGTAGCGTTGAATCGTGTACAATTCAAAGTTAGTGAGCCTAACATCAGATCCTCTACCGTCTACTGCACCAGCGGATATGGATCTAACGAGGGCTCCCTCCGGCGGTTGATCATTATCAGGTAGTCTGCTTGTGGTGAAGCTCCTAGGAAGCCGGTGAGAATCAGGGGGGACTTCCACCATGGTCCTAAGAGGCGTGTTGTACGCATTAGAGAAGTTGGTGACACATTTAACGTATAGATCTAGAACTTTGGATATAGCCCTTATAGGTGCTTTGATGATCCTAACCACACTAATTGTTTTTTTACGTCCTGAGCTTCCCGTTGACATTTTTTTAACATAAGTCGTCGTTCTAAACAACTTGTAGACATTAAAATGATGCTAAATCTATATAATAATATATAGACGATAGAGGATTGAAGATGAAAAAATCTGAAGGGGTGTCAATTATTTAAGACAAGTAGGTTGTATGTAGGCCATGAAAGTAATGTAATATTCAACTTTTTATTTGACTTTTCGCAAGCCATTAAAATGTACGGCTTTTATATATGTCGGATGGAGCACGTCACGCTTTATGCATTTATAGTTCTAGACTCATGATTTCATGATATTTTTGGTGTGAAAAAGAGGCAAGTGCTAGAGAATTTGGTTTTTATCACATAGTCATTTATCGTTAAATTTGCATACATCAAGTATTTTATTTTTTGTCATTAAATTACGTACTACATAATAGAAAATATCTGCAGTTATAATCAAAAGATCGTGGGACCTCACACCTATTTTAAATCGGTTGGTTGGGTGGACCTCCCATTTCAAGGAAAAAAAAAGGTTCAAAATATGTTTTTCAGGGAAAACAAAAATCAATTTAAAAATAGGTTTCTTTATTTCCTATGCTTACCTTATAATTTTTGTATGACCTTGTGTCTTTGTGTTAAAAAAAAGTAACTTTTTTTTTTGTAAACAAAAGCACCTAAATCTTATTAGGATTTGAGGATTATTTATGTTGGTTTTTTATTTGTAATATATATATTAGTATGTTGTTTTTGGAACCGTTTGGTTTAATCTCTCATCCTTGATTATTATTAGAACCTTAAGACATGTTTCAATAACTACATCATTTGATTGTTTAATAAATCTTGTGTTATCAAAAACCTTAGGGATATAATGCTTTTGAATAAAATCATTTCTTTGAGCCAGTGCATGATATCATTTGGTATCAAAGCTTTGTTTTTCAATGGCTCGATGTGTAAGAAAAAATACTCTTGTTTGTAGAACCACCAACCGACGCAACGACATTGTTGATTTCAACCCACTTAACTTTAAGATGAATTGGCTCAACAACGAATCCAATACCTCGAGTTACAACACGATATATGGTGACTCAAGCAATAGATTCAGGATTTTGGAGCGTCATCGACATGGGTGGAACGGAACCGGAAGAACCTGTCAGAGACCTGCTACCTAGGGTTGAGGAGCATCCTACCCGTAACGACTTCATCTATGACACAAAAAAAATAATAAAAATAAAAACAATGTTTTAAATTTGGACAAGATAATTTTCTCATCTAAAATGGATTTTCATTGATGGTGGTACTCAATGCCTTAAGATTCCATCTTTAAAAGTACTGGAAATTTCATGTCTACCGAGGGTTTGTGCGTGGCTTATCTAGAAGCTCAAATAATACTTTTGGGCCTATCGAAAATTAGCAAGAGAAGGGTGATCATATAAACCCACTAAGGCACTAAGTGACGATGTGTTAAAAAAATTGGTGATGGCCGAGAAATACAAAGGCGCTAAACATTCCCACGTCGAATTAAATGGTGGGCCCATTGGGTTTTTTACATGGGCTTGATGAGCTTTTAAATCAGCTTATTAGTATGGATGGTGAGTTGGGTTTGCTATACAAAATTGGGCCTTTAGCAGAGGGGGTACATACCCAACAGAAGCTAACCCCCAAAATATAAAGTTTCGTATTGTTTTACACTAAACAATTATCTTTACATATCTTTCTAATTTATTTATTTACTTTATCTTTTTTCTAGTTTATTACTATTTGTAGTTTGTTACGTTTTAGTATAAACTAGTGTTTTCTCCCGCGTTACGCGCGCGGGAGTTTGGTTGTTTTTCTCTGTCTTACACGACCGTGACTTTCTTCGTTGTCGGGTTGGCTCATCGGAAACTATAAAAACGTATACCGATACCAGTTCGATTAAATACCGAATGCCGATACTAATGTTTGACGCAAAAAACACAAAAAATAAACTTTTGTGGTCAAAAAGCAAATATATAAAATTTTATTGTAGCACCTCACTTGCCTTCATCATAAAAAAACCAAAAGAATAATCCTAGTTAGGACTTGGGTTTTAATATCAATTTGTAAAAAGATGTGGCCAATATATAAAAAACCAAACTTCACCCGCGTTACGCGTGCGGAAGTCTGGTTGTTTTTTTCTGTCTTATGCTACCGTGACTTTCTTCGTTGTCGGGTTGGCTTATTGAAAACCACAAAAGCGTATACCGATACCGGTTCTGATAATATCGAATACCGATACTAATGTTTGAACCCAAAAACGCAAAAAAATAAACTTTTGTAGTCATAAAGCAAATATATAAAACTTTGTTGTTAATTCTAATTACAATTTGGGTTTTAAATACATTTTATAAAAATATGTGACCAATATATTAAGAATCAAACTTCTAAATATATTTTGTAAAATAATGTGACAAATATATTAAAAAGCAAATTTCACTATAGCAGTGAAGTTGCTTTTTAATATATATTGTAATATTAGGTTGTGGTGAATGCTTATGTTGGTTTTTAGTATATAACATATTAGAATGTTGTTTTTAAAACCTTTTGGTTTAAATTATCTTATTTTATTATTATAAAAACTTTGAGTCAGTTGATCGTTTTAATAACTACATCAGTTTAAGTTGAGTATAGATGATATTTCATAAGTTTGTAAAGATATGCATGGAATCTTTATTTTTTATAATAGTGAGTATGGAGTCTAGACCAAACATTTCCTAACCATCATTCAAGGATGTCACGTTACATTCTTGGTTGGGTATGTAGTGTGACCGAAAATCCTCATATAGCAAGAACATATGAAAATACTCAAAATAATCCTACATGAAGACGTGTCTAGATACCTAGGTTGCAAACGTGAGTGATGCTGATGGGACAAGAGAACCAAACCAAACATGACTTTGACTAGCTAATGAAGTCATTCAAGTCTAGGAAGTTTCGTATTTATATAACTCTCATCAAAGACGAAATATAAATTCATTTTTTGAATAATATTATGGATATGATGGGATTTGTATCCATATAAGAATATATTTGTATGATTGAATCCTAATTTCGTATTCTAGAGGACATTGTCACGACCCGCCTAAAAACAAGTCAAAGTTTTCAGATTTCGGGAGTTTCCGGACTCATTCGGACGCATCCAGGGCTGCCCAGAAGTCTCCGGAACAGCCTAAATGTATACGGATCACACTAGCAACATCGGAGCACCCTAAATCAGCCATGAAGGTCCCTCCAAGATGCCAAAAACGTGGCTTGAAGTGGCTGCCAAGAAAGGTTCTAGAAAAGCCTTGAAAAGGCTTGATAATATCATGAGAAATATCTAGATATTATGTTGTAATATCTAAGATATTTTGTATTAGATTAATCTAGATTAGGAATAATCTAGACTAACCCAACTAGTATAAATAGGAGATGGAAGGCTCATTTGTAATCACCCAAACTCATACAAGTCTAGTGTAATACACTTGTTGAGCACACTTGTAAACTACATTGTAAGCAATACAAAGTCTTTAGTATTACGAGCTTGCAAACACTTTCGTGTTATAACTTGAATTGCTATATCGTTTGGGTCACGAAAGGCTGAACTTAGAGCAAATCTAAGTGCCGCACAAGAGTCGGGAAATCACTCCGTGACAAGTGGTATCAGAGCCAGGTTGGTTCATTTGGGATGGCAACCGAAACTAGCAAAGGTGCAATTGTTGAAGATAAACGAAGTCGAGATGAATCCCAAAAGGGATCAAAGAAGGAACGAGGTATGTTTAAGGATCGTACTTTGGAAAAACAAGTTAGTGACCTGGAGGCAGGCCTTGTCGAAACAGGATCGCAAGTCGACATCTGTCTCCAACGCCTGGAGGCATTAGAAGAAGATTTCAGTGAGCTCCGAGAAGGACTTAAGGCTGCTATGGAGCTACTTCGAGAAGAAGTAAAGATGATGATCAAAGATGCAATCAAGGACGTCACGACCAAGCTGCAAAAGGACATGGATGAGCTGTCAAGCGACATGCATCGAAGTCTAATGGGCTTGGAAGCTAAAGTTGTTGATTGCAATAAAGCCATGATCGCGACTGGAAGTAACATCGTAAACTATACACCAAGAGTCGAAATTCCCAAACCATCACCGTTTTTGGGCAAACGAGAAGCTCGGGTGGTTGATGACTTCATTTGGGAAATGGAGCAGTACATAGGAGGGGTACAAATCCTCGATGACGCCACTAAAATCAAGACAGCCACTATGTATCTCAAAGATACAGCAGCCCTGTGGTGGAGACTTCGAAGCATGGACATCGAACGAGGTACGTGCACAATCAAAACTTGGGCTGAGTTCATCCAAGAACTCAAAAGACAATTTTATCCGGTAAATGCTGAGCATGAAGCACGAAGTCGACTTCGTAAGCTCAAACAAACCGGGACCGTCGAGGATTATGTTAAGGAATTTACTACACTTGTCCTTGAGATCCCGGACTTATCGGATAAAGACTCCCTTTTCTACTTCCTTGATGGTCTGCAATCATGGGCCAAGATAGAGTTGGAGCGACGAAGTGTTCAAGATCTTGCTTCAGCTATTGCAATAGCTGAAAGCTTGATCTATCATAAAGAAAAACGACCATATAGGCCCATGAATGAGGAAAGTGATGACGAGAAAGGTGGGGGAGTTAAGCCCAATCATGATCGGAAGGTGGACACAAGGAGACCACCACAATACGACAACAAAAGGCGTCCTACGAAATCCTGTTTTATATGCGATGGACCGCATAATGCTCGGGACTGCCCGAAAAAACAAAGTCTTCAGGCCATGGTGGCCAGAACTGATGATGCACCCCATGAAGACAAGGAGGTTCGTCTAGGGGCAATGCAACTACAACTCCTAAACGCGTTAACGGTACATGAAGGGAAGCCGTTAAAGTTAGCCAAGTCGTGCCCCACGGAGAAACAGGACAACATCACGAACACGGAGAAGAAGGGACTTCGGTTTGTGAACTTGGAAGTAAATGGACGACTTGCAAAAGCACTAGTCGATACAGGAGCAAGTCACAATTTCATGACGCGAGAAGAGGCTAAGAGACTCGGCCTAAGGATATCCACACGAGATGGACTCCTCAAAGACGCCAATGGCAACACTAAAGCTATCGAGGGAATGTCATAGGCCGTCAAGACTAAGATAGGGACATCGCAAGGTAAACTTGACTTCTCGATAGTACCACTAGGCGACTATAAGATCGTGCTCGGTATGGACTTTTTCAGAAAAGCAAAAGCCGTTCCGGCAGCTTTTCTGAACACATTATACATCGTCAAGGGCAATCAAGTGCACACGGCAATGATGGAGTCAAGCCATCACAGTAAAACAATATCCGTGTTGCAACTCGTGAGAACAAGCCGAGGGTCATGCAAGAAACACGACGAGGACGTCGTGGGTTTAGGTGGGGGAGAATGTCACGACCCGCCTAAAAACAAGTCAAAGTTTTCAGATTTCAGGAGTTTCCGGACTCATTCGGACGCATCCAGGGCTGCCCAGAAGTCTCCGGAACAGCCTAAATGTATACGGATCACACTAGCAACATCGGAGCACCCTAAATCAGCCATGAAGGTCCCTCCAAGATGCCAAAAACGTGGCTTGAAGTGGCTGCCAAGGAAGGTTCTAGAAAAGCCTTGAAAAGGCTTGATAATATCATGAGAAATATCTAGATATTATGTTGTAAATATCTAAGATATTTTGTATTAGATTAATCTAGATTAGGAATAATCTAGACTAACCCAACTAGTATAAATAGGAGATGGAAGGCTCATTTGTAATCACCAAAACTCATACAAGTCTAGTGTAATACACTTGTTGAGCACACTTGTAAACTACATTGTAAGCAATACAAAGTCTTTTGTATTACAAGCTTGCAAACACTTTCGCGTTATAACTTGAATTGCTACATCGTTTGGGTCACGAAAGGCTGAACTTAGAGCAAATCTAAGTGCAGCACGAGAGTTGGGAAATCACTCCGTGACAAGGACATGCTAACTTTCCATAAGATGGAAAATGAATACTTTTTTTTAACGGGAACTCACACCCCATTAAACATACTTTTAAATCTACACCATTCATTTAACATGATACTTGAACCCTCAAACACTTATGAGAAACATCATTCCAACACGTTGATCCGTTTGGGTACGTGCCCTTTGGTGTTGATACTACATAAATTTACTTCTTTTGGTGGACACCCGATCATCAGTACTATGACTCTTTGAAGAAAAAGAATCTATATCCTCGATACAAAGCTTGTTTTTAAGAACAATATTATCATTTCTGAAAGAAGACGCCCTATCTTCATCAATCTTCCCCATCCCAACACTACAACTCGTCCTAGGCTCACCTTTCCTCAACGCACATGATTGCAATTCGCGGCAATGACGTTGAATAACATACAATTCAAACTTGGTGAGCTTAATATCAGTACTGGCTCCATCGCCTACTGCACCATCAGATATAGATCTCACGAGGGCGCCCTCAGGTGGTTGGTCATGATCAGGTAGCCTACTTGTGGTGAAGCTCCTAGGAAGCCCATGAGAATCGGGGGCGACATCTACCATGAGCCTAAGAGGCTTGTTGTACACGTTGGAGAAGTTGGTGACACCTTTAACGTATAGATCTAGCACTTTGGATATAGCTCTTACGGGTGCTTTGATGATCTTAACCATAGTTACTGACCTTTTGTGACCTGATTCTTGGGTCTTCATGGTTTTCTTTCAAAGAAAATAAAGAATTTGATATATGTTAAGAAGGAATAATATGTGTTTGTTAAAGCGATAGTCACTTATATATATACATATGAAGTGAATGAGGAAGGTTGGTAGCCTGCAGTGCTGTCCCCGTTATTAAAGAAAATCAAATCTGTTGTTTTTTATTATTATTTTTTTAAGATTCGATCTATATTGACTTTTACCAAACCATAGGATATATATGACTGTTGATCATTTATGTTGGACTCCGTCCTCGACTATTTGTAACTTATTATTTTAGTGGTAAGTTTTAACTTTTACTAAAAGAGAGTTTCGAATACAAAGAATAAGATGGCTATGGTGTTATTATAAACTATTGATTAGTTAAAACAGATTATGCAAAGTGTAAATTTAATTAATCAGGATCGGTGACTCCACAATCCTCATAAAACAGGATCTTTTTCCTCATTTTGTATCATTTTCATAAGGCTGATATATGATAATCAGCATAATAGATTATGTATTGGCGTGTTACACGCACTTCATTATATGTAGAGAAAACAATAATATTTTATACATCATACATTATAGATTGATATTGTATTATTGTAGACACTAGTTTGTAGAATACGCTTGTAAATGAGCCAAGTCAAACTTAATGTTAAAGTTAAATGATCTGGCTAGCCTCAATTTGTTTATTTTAACGAGCTAACGTTAAGCTGATATTCGGCTCATACAAAGCTCAATCCTAACTTGTAAAAATATTTGAGCTAGCTAACAAACCATTAACCAAAAAAAAAAAAAAAAAAAAACTTTTAAAGCACTCACATGCAACTTAGATATTAACACTGCCACATTGAAAATAAATTTGGTCGCAAAATCTACCGATCTGACTAAAAACCAACCGGCATGTACTAGAGAATTTTGGTAAAATATTCCCATCCATATAGAGATACGAGTTCAAAGTTACCCAAATTATTTAAAAGAACTTTAGAATCACGTTCTAGCAGTAGGCTACTTTAAATAAGTGGGAAATTCTATTACCGTATATATTCATGTTATCAACTTTGTTATTTATAGATTTTAATCGTCAGACTGTTTTTTGATGGCAAATTTTGTGCTAAATTCCATCTAGTCTTGCACTTACAACTACTTAAACTTTATAATAAACAAAAGAACAACCATTCACTAAACCACAAGGCTATGGACACTAAACTGCTTTTTAGTTTTTAATCTGTGTCGTCGGTAATTTCCTTACGGAATCATAGTCAAGGGAGTATGTAACGCTCCATATGACCATGTCAAAATTCTGTTTTCAATACTACGGAATTGTCTTTTTTGCGTCCCTACATCAATTTTAACACCACATATATTCATTAATTTGTTGATAAATTGTCTCTCTCTCTCCCAACACATCAATCAGGTGTTATCATCCACAATAACTAAAAAAGAACGGGTCAAATAAGTTTTATAAAGTCTTAGGACTTGACCCCTCAAGTCTCGACTTGATCCCTCAAGTCTTGACTTGTACCAATAATGAAAATAGTTTTGTTTTAACCTCACAACCAACAACTTCTAACACGCCATTGCCGTCCAAATAATAAAAAGAGGCGCACCCAGTTAGACTTAGCTCCTGCTTTAAAATCTAGTTGATACCCAGTAACCAAATGTAAAAACTCGTATCGTACGATGCTCGAAATAAGATGGTATTCAAACCAGAGGTAAAAGTTATATCCCAAGACTATAACGTAGATGTAAAGGTACTTTTAAGAACCACTTTTGTTATACAAGTGAGGGAGCAAAGGACGGTGATAACAAAATGCTAAAATGAAAACAACACATACCCATAGCAGTAAACCCCCCACAGCAACAATCTTTACGTGCTCCCGGTTAGGATCTAAGTTTGAGCCAACATAAAGCTCAGGGTGAGAAGATGTATCATCTCGATGATGGTGTCTAAGATCAACGCGTGTCTTTTCACCAACCGCTCCCACCGGATTTGTACATTTCATGCAAGAACAATTGCCACCAAGAAAAGGTGGTAATTCTTCAAAGTATCTTGCAAGAACCTCTTGGTAGTCTTCTCCCACAATCATTAACTTTTGCTGTGTCTTAGGCTTCAAAACCTGTACACATTTACAAAAGTCCATCTAGGTTGTGATAAAAATATCATTTTAAAGCCAACAGAACGATGACATTGGGAGAGAGTATATAGTTCTAAATATATATTCAAACTTATTAGCTTCGACATGATCCAAAGCAAGTATAATGACGTACAAGAGATGAAGCACGAGCCGAGGTAGGGTGATATTTGGAATTCCATGTACACACATTACCTGAGATTTAAAAAGGCTGTTTTCCAATCTAATTTCTAGAGGTCTCAAAATGAGTGATTTTATAGGTTCGTGTAAAAACAGATTGCGTAGGGTAAGCCGGTAAGGCCAACCTTTAAACACCTATTTTATTCATCTATTTGAATTTTATAGATTTAAAATATGCGAAATAAGACTACAAAGACTATATTATTACTAAAATAATCTAATGAAGTGACTTAGGAGGGTTTAAATGAATTTGGATTCGCCTATAACCAGTTCTACCTATTTGACACGTTTCCTTTTACTTAAATTTGTAAATATTAATATGAATATGACACCTTTACTAATGTCTAAATTTCTATTTGTCCTCTTTCTGTGATAATGATTATGAACACAACTGGTGATGTGGCAAAAGTACAAAATCAAGCATGCTTACTTGGAATAGAGTTTGAGACATGACTCGAGCAAAAGAGGGGAGTCGCACAACGAGTAAACACCCAAGCCGGTTTGGGTAATGATCTTGAAGAAGTACAGCACATGATCTGAATGTTTTTACAGGGATTCCAAAAGATGAGAGTCCTTTACAATCCATCAAAACAGTAATCTGAGGATGTTCCGCATCAAGCAAGTTTAGAACTCCGTATTCCACCTGGGAAACTGAAATAATATGATTTTATATAATTTAGCAACCACCTAAATTATTGGAAATAGGAGAAAAGAAAAGAAAGCCAGTATAACTAATGAAAAGGACAAAATTTAGTGAACTGCACAAAACATGCATTTCTAAACACACCACAGCTTTACCAGCACATGTTCCATTTACTTCTACGGTTATCTTGCTCATATTATGAAAATAACCATCTGATATTCAAAAGAATACCCACTCAAATCACACATTTTTCAGCTCTGTTTAATCTAATATACCAAAACCACAGGAGCATAGCATATCAGTTGACAACCTTGCAACACTATGCCAAATTGCCAATCACCATAAGTATTCAGAATAAAACGAAGAAAATCAACTTAAATTACTCATCTTTTCCATGATCTTTTGATGCTATTGCTAGTTAGCAATTCATTGGCTGAAAGGTTTAAAGTTTGTCTGTCTGGTCCAAAAGGCATTTACATGGACCCATTTAGACCCTGTAAAGTTACTTCCTGAAAATATCTAAGGCAACTAAAGAATGACCCAATTCCAATTTTCTCGTTAAATCGCAGTTCTTATAATATGTGCTGCCAATTGTATCGCCAGATAATTGAGATGAATTGATGTTCATTAAGTTTTCTTAGATCTTTATAATATTACTTGGAGGGATCTCAGAATATAAACCTAATTTCTCCAACTAAGGATGAATGGAACGGCAGTACAAGTTCAGTTATACACATATGAGAAGGAATGCACTAAAACATTTTTTACGGCACTGAAAAATAACTAATCACATAACCACATGTCAAAGAAGTATAAATAAACCAAATATTATAAGTGTTTATTAGGGTCCGCACACAATGGTCGGACCATACAGGTTGGATAAGGGATCAATATGGGTAAACTTTAGTGCGGGTCTAAATCGGCTCAGGTCAGACCAGCCTGCACTATAAAACCACATACATTTCTTCATCCATATATTATATTAATAAACAGTGCTGAATACGATAACAAAAACTACACCATTACAAGAATAGTAAACTTGATATAATAAACTGATAGGAGATTTTCATGTATTTGAATCTAGTGCTTAATCATATAACCCCTCAAGAGGAAAAACATAACCAAATCTAAATAGGTCAAATTGCCAAGTCTGGTAATTATGTTTCGTTCTCCAATCTACCTAAAACAGACATACGAAGGTGACAAGAAAGAACTGTTTACCAACTGCTCTAACAAACTGTGCTTGGCCATTGGAACCCAAATCAGCTGCTAGACCAATGCGTACAATGAGGCAAGGTCGTTGCATCACATCATATCCATGCCAAAAGACAAAATTGGCCCAAGCCTCAAGCTCTTGTGGTGAAAAAAGACTATATGTCCGCCTCCAGTGGATAGAATTCTTAACTGATGATAAAAACAAAGCAAAGTCACCATCAGATGCAGCGTAGAATCTACGAAGCTCATCCTCAGTCATCCTGGAACAATCATCCAGTATAACATATATGTTAAAAAGCATGTCACACACTTCTTGTGTTAAATATATAGATCCAAATTACATTATAAGATATTACGCCGTTCCTTTTTAGCTTTAATGTGACCGCAGGAATACATGTGCCACATCATGGACAAATAGCATGGAACTGGATCTATAACAACGTAGTCCTACAACTACGTGAAAAGTTGAATAAATAGTTATATTTATCAGAATGTAATGAACCCGATTCTTCAAAACCACTCATGTGCCACATCATCAACAAATATAAGCAATGGATATTTTAATAAGAAAATTAATGTGCCACATCATCAACAAATATAAGCAATGGATATTTTAATAAGAAAATTAAATGACAGTACCTCTCTGGAATAGTAAGACCCTGCTTATCAAGTTCTGCAAGGAGTTCCACCAACCAATCTTCCTCAACAGCACTTCTAAAAACCTTGTTGTCAGGCCTGTATAGCTTAATATATGTGAGATAATTAAGGTTTATTAAAGACAAAGTTTAAGAGGTGCGTATGCTTGTCAACTAGGACAGAGTCCCAGTTTCACTTTTTTCCTTCCCACAATGCATATCAAAATCAAAATTAAACCAATATCGTACCACCAGAACTAACTGATGTGGTCGAGTCTTTAGCAACTGGGAAATCAAAAACAGGCAAAAGGTGCACACCTCGTGTCTTGTGTGGCCAATTGTGAAGATAACTCTGTGAGCTCAGCACTTGAACCACTAAGCGTTCCTTTTGAAGAGCCTGGTCCATTAAATAAACCTGTTGCAACTGAGAGGAGCAACAATGGCCTTGATAACATCTGAAAGAATATTATCAAGTGGTTAAAGTCAAACGACACAAACCAATAATTAGCATATGCAAAAATCATATGTATGAACAATGGTACCAAAAGGTAAATACATATGTAAATCAAACCTGCATTCCTTTAACTAAACTAGTGAAGGGGGCCCATTTCTGGATCCATTTAAACGGAGGACAACAGAGAATTTGCAGTGCCTGAAGCCCACGCCAAATAAATGGGCAGTGGGCTGAAGAGAACCTTCTAACAATCTCTAGGGCAGCAGTCGTCAAAAGAAAGACTCCAATATCCCCAGAACCACTAGTTGCTACCAAGTTGACTTTCACTGAAGTAACACATTTAATCGTCTTCTTTGAATACTTGTTTGCAAATAAACCAAATAAACGATTTTTAGGCAGATTGTGAGTAGCGGTAACTCTCAGCTCTAACTTCTTATTTGATTGGAAAAGGCGCAGTGTCTCTCCCATCACTTCACATCCTTCATAAAACCACAAACTTCATTGACCATTGGAATAATCAAATTAAAACACCTGCACAAGTTTCCACAACCAAACATCTTCTGGTATTCATTTCAAGAACAATGTAACAAGTAGTTGACACAATCATTGTTAGTAATCATTCAACCTAATGTGTATCATAGAAGTCTTTTGTCACAACACAAGTTTCATTTTAACTAATAAGCATCATTGCCCTACTTAGCATTAAAGAATCACATTCTAACATTATTCAGTTACAACTGTACTTACCTGTGAGCCAGGGGTCTATCTCCAAGAAGCCTCTCTATCTCCAAAGATAGGGGTAAGATTTGTGTGCATCCTACCCTCCCTAGGCTCTATCAATAATTTTGCCATGGGTGAGATTTATAATTTATTGGGTATGTGTATAGATATGGATATAAATTGCACTTTCTTGTGTCAGAAATTTTCCCCAATCAGACACATTCCAAAAGGTGGTCTCATCATATTCACTAAAGATAATCAATTTCCTCTAACTTCTAATAAACTATGTGTATAGATATGGATATAAATTGCACTTTCTTGTGTCAGAAATTTTCCCCAATCAGACACATTCCAAAAGGTGGTCTCATCATATTCACTAAAGATAATCAATTTCCTCTAACGTCTAATAAACTATCCTGGTTCTTATAAATAACTACCACAAAGGAAACAATAAGAATAAACTAATTTGTAAACTAGAAACATGCTCACAGAAATCACGAGTAAATTCTGCATTGAGAACATATCTAACCAATTGCTGACTCTTTTCTCTTCTATCAGTATCATAATCTGAAAATTGAGTTGTATACAATAATACAAATGGAAAATAAATTCTAGCCCAAATCACTCTAATCGTTTCAATTTAGAGGATCAATTTTGCAGACCTATCCAATTAGAATTCCAAAAATCCTCGACTTATGGCTATTGAATTCCGGATGTCGGAAGAACTATTCAAACAACATAATCGAAAATACTGTGAAAACAACATCAATATAATCGATTGCGCTTTTAAGCTAATGCAAAATGAAAATCAGACTAACGATTATATAAATAGTTACTTGGTTTAACATTAAGATATTCATAAGAAACAGCAGTTTGTTACCTCGAAGGCACTTTCTCTTCAATGGCAGTGGACGGTTACAGGCATCGATTTATTCGGACATGATTATGACTGGTTTGAGAATCGAGAGAGAGAACCGTGACGATGAAGATAGATGTTTGGGTTCCGAACCGGGCTCAAATGGCGGTCCGGGTCGGATCTTCCGGTTTAGTCCACGTTGGCAACCTTATTCGGGTTTCATCTTTATCTTAAAGTTATCTTGAGACTTCTTATACTTTTTTTAATTTTTAGATACATGTTGTCATGCTTATATATGTAGTAAGTGGAGAAATTTTAAACATATGTGAAAAAAAGTTTAAAGCTTTTATCTAACTCTTATAAATAATAGTATTTCTTATTTGATACTTTTGCTTTCATCTTTTTATATTTTTATATTTAAGATTGACTGTTTATCTATCTCATATGGTAGTAAATAGAAAGCATGTAAATTACAAAATATATAACAAAAGAAATTTAACTGGAAGCTTCAAATAAAAAGATTCGAGAGTTTGATATTAAATTGCTCGTTAGAAGCCAAGGAGTACAACCATATATGAATTTTTAGAGTAAATTGGGTATTTTAGTCCTTATACTATTTATATAAATTGATTATGACTCACTTATACTTCAAACTTCATTTTCTTTTAAATTTGTTTTATAAAAATTAATATTGGTAAAATTTTATCTACATGAATATGTGCATATTGTTATAATCTTTTAAAGAATTATCATGAGAGACGATAAAATCAAAAGAAAATTAAAAAAAGATAATTTTTTTTTTATTTTATCTTTTTAATTAAATAAATCATTATGTAAGTGATTATATGTTCTCGTGATCCTTAATGTAACATTTATTATAAAACAAAAAAATTTCATAGCCAATAATATGTTAGAAAGTAAAATTAGCTTTAACTTTTATAACATTATTTTGACTCCAAGCCCTGGTCAAAGCATGGGAAAAATCAAACACTCCCCACAAGAACCACAAGGCACAAAATTATTGAAGGGAATAGACACGGCAAACAATAATTTACCCGTTTAATAACCCGGTGTGTCTCTATAACTCAAAACAATCCTACACGTGAAACCTAGAACCCTTGATTATGAAACAGACAACTCTAAATCCCGATAGTAACGACGACATCATTAGAAACAAAAACCCGACGAACCCTAAGGCCACGGCAATATCTGATTGGATGCAAAACGCGTTACACGTGGCAACACCTCTAAGCTGCCTCGCCATCTCTGCCCCCGCCGAGTCCGCCGACAGCAACAAGTACGCAAAAACCTACACAAAGCTCATTGATGTTTTTTTTTACTCAGTAAGGTCTCGTCAACCGAAGGACTTATAACACAATGGTATGAAAGTGTTTAGTTAGTTGTTCCTTCTCATAATATTAAAAGTTCAAGTCACATAATGCAAAAAAACCATAAAAAATAAGGTATATTTAACAAACCTTATCAAATATATTTAATCTTTTTCTTTAATAGTAATATATCTATGTAACAAACCATATCAGATATATTTTATTTTCTTTAACAATAACATAATTTACTCTTAATAATACATTATTATGAGATTGAACCTCGTAAGAAAGGATATCATTTTACACATCTGTATCATCAGAACAACTTTTCATAAATATTTGTTTGTACATCAAAATGTGTGTTTCCGCGTATACAAACATTCTTTTAAAATTATTAGCGCCATTTTAGTCGCTCTGAAAATTTTGAATGTTTGAAGACAAACAATTTTCAATTTTTCAGGGAAAAACACACGAAAAGCTCAAACATTTTATCAATAATCAGTGATAAATACCTGATCATGGCCGAAATCGAACCAAACTTGACAGAATTCAGGGAAAATGGTGGAACCTCGAGTAATCTCCCAAGCAGAAGCAACCATTTCGAACAACGAATACAAAGCAACTATCCCATTAGCCGCTACAACGAATCTGAAGAGTTTTATCAATTAACAGATGCATTATTCAATCCCTTAAATATATTATATATCCGTCCTACACCCTACTAACAAATAGTACGCATAGGATATACTGTGTATGTTTGTTTGTTTGTTATTCAATCAGTTGAATCAAAAAGTAAGTTAATTACCTGAAGGCACTAAAGTCATACCACCGAGGCGAAACTGACTTGGTGGCGATCATGAACACGGTGGCGGATATCGCAAAGCAGAATCCGGCTAGCCGAAAGGCGAATACGAAGCAATTGAAGCGGCGGAGCTTGTGTTCGGAGACGGTGGAGTGAAACTGCGGTGTGTGGTGTGGATGAGTCTGGTGGATCCGGGGTCTAGGGGACGGGGTCTCGACACCGTTCGGGGTCATGTTCGTGTTCTACGGGGCGTGTGAAGGGGTTGTTTGAAACATAGAGAATGATATGTGTGTGTATGTATATATTCTTGTGGGGATCTAGTGTGTTAAATTGTTCACGGGTGAAGGCATGAATTCCATGGGGAACATAAAATGGTAGAAGATGGTGGAGAAAAGAAACAGATGGTGTGTGAAGTGTGAAACCTGAAGTCTGTGAATTGAAAGAAAGGGGGGGTGATGATTGGTATCAGGGCTTTGCTTTATTCTTTTTTCTATCCTTTTGTGACATGCTTTTTTAAAGTTTTAAATAGCTTTAATGTGTTGTGTTAATATTTTAAGCGTTTTAAGTCCTTGATGTTTCATGCTCACAATTTTTTTGTGTTTGAATTAGAATTATTACTTCCTTGTAATAAAATTTCTACATTTTTTATCTTTTGGCTTCTTTACTGATATTAGTTGTTTTGTAGTGTGTCGTATTAGGTTTTTATTCTTGTTGTATTTTGATTGTGTTGTAATATACTTTTTGAAAGTAAGTGTATATGTGTATATAAATAATCAAGTTATATAAGCTATTAGAGTTTGGCTTGTTAAAAATATGAATCAAGTAGTCTTTAATTAAACTTAGTTTGAGCTTGAGTTTAAATTGAAGGCTTGAAGCTTATTTAATGAACAAGCTTGAGTTCATGTACTAAAACTCAACTTGTTTAGACCCTGCACGGTGCACCCCTTCATGATATAATTTTGTCAACAAAAAATAAGACCTAAAGAAAGTAATATATTTTGATATGTCTTAATAACTTTCTTTAGATATGACATATTTTTAAATGTATGGTAGCTTTACTATTCCAATGCTTCAAAACTCTATCGCATAACAATATAGTTGTGTTGATTGAATGAAAATGGAATACGAAAACTTCAATGGTTTTATAAATAAATAATATTACAACTTTAGTCGAGCTTTAATAAGAAACAATCATCCAGATTCTAAAAATATTAATTAATACTTAAGTTTTTTTTTTAGCGGCGAATATACCCTATTCTACTTCTACCAAACATTTACTGCACATGTAACATGTAATATTGTAATCTCTGAGATTTAAACTTATAATTTTTTATTAAAAAGTATATCATTTTATCATACTAATATTTAAAGAATTGCTATGTAAGTAACTTGGATCTTTCAACAATGTAGTATTCAACATAAGTTCTTAGTGTAAGGAAGCCTTTCAAATGTAGGGTCTTAGCAATTCTGTTTGACCGACAAACAAAGTAATTAGTATGATGCTCCGACTGTTTGTTTAGCGTTCTCACATTCTCATGCATTTTCACATATATATGTATGATTTCTTTTATTATTTTAATTAAAATAATACTTTCACGAAATTTAATCAAAACTTTTCTCAAAACAACATGATATTTCCCACCAAGCTTCTTTAGTTGAGCCATTACACAATGGGACACGTTAGAAACAAATTTTAATAAAGAAACTCTATTTTTAAATTGTCCAACTACATTTTCCTTTTACATGAACAACTAATAATCAACCCTTAATCATATAGAGTCAAGGGAGAATTTAATATATATCCTTACAAACTTTCAAAATAACATACATATCCAAAGAAAAATTAAAATATCATATATACCTCTTGAAAACTTCATAAACTTTAAGGGTATACATAATATTTAAAATTTTATTTGAATATATATAATATTTATAAAATTTTATAGTGGTATATAAAACTCTCTAAAATCAAACAGCGATACCAACATTTGGAATAGAAAAAAGAGGGAGCTACCATGCTATATTAGGAGAACTAGTAGGAATATATGTATATGAATCTGCAATTTCTGTTAACGTGGATTAAAATAAGCTTGGATTTACGCATGAATCCTTGTATGTATTTTGGATGATCGGCTTTTAATTTAATGAAATTTAAAAATATGAAATGGTAGAAAGAGAGATTTTTGTCTCTCTCCCTTATTTTCTCCCCTTGATACTCTCTTAGGCCGGGCGGAGTGAATGTGAAGAGAGGATGGAACCGGCGGCTAACCCGGGGGAACATATTAACATCACGTGTGTATTTTTTTTTCTTGAATGGCTAACGAATAATTTTTAAACCCGGGCACCCGGGTAAACTCATTGGCAAAAGGCTACCATCGCCTGCGAACACAAACAGCGCTGGTGAACTGGCCCGCCCACCATTCCAAGGGAAACCCATCACTTAAAGGCTTACGTGATAAAGCTCTTGACTTACTTGGAGCATATTGCACCAAGTGATACTCGAACCCATGACCTCTACTTTGTAAAGTCATATGTGCCTCTATCCAAACCAATTGATCTAGGACTCATTGACCATTGACCATCGCATGCATATGTAATTTATATTTTGTTAGTTTACACTTAAATCAAACAGAATATATAGTATCTAATAAAAAAGATTTTTTTTGTCACTTGTCACTCTCTTAAACCATTATTTTGACACTTGTTATTATTTTAAACATCCTTACTGTATTTTCCCTCCAAAAGGGTATTAGAGTAATTTAAACACTCAAACTAATTTCCCTCTCTTAATTAAAATCAATTTTATCAATTAATACATTTCTCTCTCTCATTTATAATTTTTTAATATCAAGTAATGTTTTTAAAATTAAACTTTATTAAGAAAATAAAAAATCACATCTTTTTATTAACATATAAATCATGAAAAAATAAAATTTTTTATATAATATGAAATTTTCTAAAACACTAAACCTTTTTGAAACAAAATATTTTAAATCGGTCCTTTTTTTAAAAAAAATTATAAAAAATATGAAATTTTCTAAAAGCAATTTTATTAAAACAACCAGAATAATTAGAAACCCAAGTTTTAAATAAACAAGATTCTTACAAACAATAAATTTTTTTATAAAAAATCTTAACACGAATGTTTAAAAATAAAAATATATAGATAATAGAGTTTAATAAATAGTATAATTGTTTTATTTCTTGAACTATTACGTATATATAATTTTAATCATATCTTATATTAAAATATCGTACTATAATTCTTCATGTTTATTACTAACTATAATCTTTTAATAAATGAGTTTCTAGCATATCCATTTATCTGTATATCTATCTATCTATAACAAAAAAAAAAAAAATCAAAATAAGACTTGACGCAATTATAAGTTTTATCATACTAACTTTCTTATTTCTTTTTATTATTATTAATAATATTGAATACTAATAATATTACTCATACCATTTTCAAATTAAAAATTATATAATTTAATAAATTAAAACCTATTTTTTATTAAAAACGCACTTTTTAAAAACAAAAGTTTTATAAAATATAGAATACAACAAACTTTTTTTAAAATAAATTTATTTTTCTTAAAACTATTACCCATATTTTTATATAAAATAAAAGTTTAAAAAAATACATTATTATTTATTTACTTAAAGTAGCTATTGATGTGCAATTATAATCATATTATATCTTCAAATATGATTTTATAATTTATAAATTTTTATTATTAATTATTTTGTATTTTGTTTATTCAACCCGTGTAATACACGGGGTACTAACCTAGTAACATTATATATACAAATATGCATTCATTTGTACATTGAATAAACACTTCTAAATACAAACAGTTTCTAAGAAACCAGCATGTATATATACATATAAGTTGGATATATAACACATTGAGTCTAATAAGAACTAATGACACCATTAACTCGCAGCTGATGAAACAAATCAACAATACACTTGGTATTGACAATGGTCAACTGACGAAATACAAGAACTGAGATATAATACCGAATAGCTCCTGATATAAGGTACCGAAACACAACTGCTGGAATAGAAGAACTGATTTACAGTATTGATGGTCCTAAAGATGGTTCTAAACAACTGACCAGAAGTACTGATAATCTATTTAACTTCACAAATCACATCTAAACCTCAGAAACAACTTTGACACATTTCTAACATGTAGATTTATGATATGTAGAACTACAAACCAAGGTTATATAACAAAGGTGCTTTTGGTTTAAGGGTTTCGAAATGAGGGGATATACATGAAAGAGACAACCTTTCTCACACACTCCAGGTGACAGGTGTTTTGATTCAAGTTTACCTAGAGATATGTTCATCAAGTCAATGTTTGCTTTGATGAACGATGTGGTTGGCAAAAAATGCTCTTGATTATTATACTTGCAACACGATGAACACCTCTAACGACAATAAGATAGCTTCAAAGCTTCCTGCTAATGACAACGGGATGGAGGATGAAGTTGTGCAGGCTGTGCAGTGGTTATATCAGATGTGCTTGCAGAAGCAGAGGAATATGAAGACACAGATAAATTAGCAGGAGGGTAATTGTAACCCTATAACTAGTACTAAAGATGTTGATATTTACACCCAAACAAATTCAGTACAGGATCAAACATTCCGACACACCAGATTAGTGAATCACATGGAATAGATCATACAACCAACCAACAATTTTTATTGTCCTGTGCAACCTAAGATAATAAAAATGTAATCTTTGTAATACAAGAAACATAAAAGGGACATATACATGTCCAAAGATTGTACTCGATCCATCATTCCTGTACAAACCGCCATTAATTCAGGCAACAAATGTGGCATCACAACCATTCTTGGGTTAAATGATGCAAATGAACACTATATTCAAATAAAGTATAGATCAACGATGGCACACAAAGCAACCATGATCTATTACAAATCACTATCAAATTGTCCTACAAAAAACAAAACAAGACACTTATACAGTTTTTTTTTTCTTTTCTTTTTGACATATGAATGATTGAACAAGCAAAGACGTAAAGAAAGAGCCCAAAAGCTATCTATAGAATGCAACTTTCTCCCCCTTTAGTGTTTCTATTGCTTAGTCTCATGAAAACTGCAGCCTTTACTATTCACCATACATTAAATAGAAGTTTCTGCTGCAATTTTGATGGGAACAAATGAAGTATATGGTAAGGTTAGCAAAAACAGTGAAAACACAACGTTTTCTTCTGTATTACTCCCACCCATGAATTTTTTAGATTAAAGTTTCTGTCAAGTCAACATACGGGCGTTCATAGGGACGAAGGCAAACACGAACCTCATGTTCTTCTGGTCCTTCCCGATGTTTGGGGACAATAATCTCAAGCATGGTCCCACTTTCATCACCATAAGCTTCTAACTTCGCATCTTCAGGAATACGTGTTGGAAGAGGTATTTCCCGAATAAATTCCCCTGGAGGGCAGTGTTCAGGTGCTGGATCAGTCAACTTAAAAGTCCTATCTTTTCTTTTTAAAGTAGGCATACACCCGGTGCTAACACAAGAGATCTTTACAATACCATGTGACAGAGTGTTTCTCCATGTAACTTTAACCCGTTGAAGGTCAGCACAAGGTAAGCTTACAACAATCAAGAACCCTTCTTCATCTTCATAGATAGTCTTGGCAGCTGTCACAGGACCGTACGCGTTTCTCATAACCCCAGAGAATTCAGTCAGCCAATGCGGCTCCACATGATGGATATCAAGAACCCCATCAGAAGTATCATCATCATTACCATGTGGGAAGAAGTTTTTCTTTCGTTTACTATTACACCCAACCATAAGATCCATCCCATTCAAATTCCCATTTGCTTCACCATTAGCATGCTCTGATAATTGAGTTGAAAGATTCAAACCTGAACCATTTAACAATCTTTTTGGTTGATGATGATTCCCATTAGAAGTATTGTTTCTAATAACAGGAGGGCGTTCGATCTCAAAATCTGTACTAGGAAGATTCCTCCAGGAACCAAAATCACTAGCATCAAGTGGGATAGAAAAGTTCAAATCTCTTCCTGTAAGCTCCATCCATCTTTTTCTTTCTTCTTCATCTAATCCCATTAAATTTGGGGATCGAACAACTTCAATCCCATGAACACATTGAGGATTAGAGAGCCCCCTATAGTGTTTCCTTTGCATTCTATGAGACCGAACAAACCCTTTATCAGCACTGAACGGAAAAGGTTTCTCACCTTGTCGGGAATGCCCATTCATATAACTTCTTAGCTGCATCTTCCCCAAAGCGTTCTCAGGCCTCTCTTTAAAAGTCCACATATACATATTCTCCATATCATGCTGCACCAAGAAAACATCCAACTTCAAATCTGACTTATCATACCCATTCTCCCGATTCACTTTGTTCTTCGATTTCTCATTCAAGGCCGGTTTGAAGTAGAAATTAAAGAAAAACCAAGCCCCCCACACGCTATCAAGCCGTTTAGCGCACTTTTTCCCAATCTTTGTCACATTAATATTCGTCTCCACCTCATAATGCTGAGGACCCAATCCAACATCCAACAAATCACAGGTATCATTCCACGACGAAGGCGGAGGGCTAGGCTCCGCTGACAGTGGGAGATTAATATCAGGCGGTAAGCTAAGATCCACCGCGCGATTCAGCTCTCTCTCCATCTCATCATGAACCGATAAACTCGAATCCATAGACAACATCGTAGACAGATGATTATTATTATCCATAGATAAAGTAGTCAACAAATCTCCACCAAGTTTTTCCTTTGCGGGCATTATCGCGTTTGTTGTATCTTCTTCGGTGGAATCGTTAGTCCCACCACAATCAACACTCAACAGCATGAGAAAAACCTCACACAATCATACCCCAAAACTAAAAGAATACCAAATCAAACAAATCAAGATCCCCTTTTCACTCACAAACTACCCCAAATCAATTCACAGCATACCCAATACAACAGAATCACCTCCGATGCGATTTAACACACAAAGAACAAAACAAAATCAGAAAAATTCTGAACAATTCACCACGAATCCGATTTCAGGCGTCAGAGGAATGGATCGATGGATAGAATGAAATTCGTTATAAAGGGACGATCAAGGAAACCCTAACGCTGGAGAAATCAAGATACTGAGATGAAATGAGGGATAGGATGGAACGATACCTGTGGAGACAACGCATTTGATCGCCGACAGCAAAGAGAAACAAGATTATTAGGGGAAAACCATGGGATGATTATTATTAACCCTAGAGAGAGAGAGAGAGAGAGAGAGAGATTGAGGTGTTAACGTAGGAGGGAGAGAGAAGACGGTGCCGTGTGTTGGTTTGGCGCTGTGAGTTAAGGGGCCTACACCCACACGCGGGTTAATGTGACCACCGAGGTTCACGCCGTTATGCACTATCTAACACCGTCTTCTCCGTGTTACTAGAGGTGATTTTCCTCGTGCTCCTTATTACATCCCAATCAAAACGCGTTAACTCTAGCGGTATCAAAGTATGTTGGTATGTCTGTTGTGAAATTGACAAGAGAGGCTTGAAAAGTTAATTATTAAGGTTTAAGTTTTATTAAAAAAAAGTATGGATTTAGAAATATGATTATATGATTGTGGTTTAGTTATTCTAAAGGTTATTAAATTGAAATTTGCACCCTTTCGGTGTGTTTAAGGTTGCATATTTCATCTAGATATTATTAATAATGATTAAGGTGATTGACTTTGTTGGTTGATTGTAAGTTATAAATTTTGAATGAGTCAATATGACTTTATGCATCTAAAAACTTGATGTGATTTTTTTTTCATAAGCTTGGATTTGGAAACTTAATTTGTATTCATATTTATCTCATAATACCTTATTACGTCAATGTTTCTTAGTTTTGTGTTTTTAGCAATTATGAAACTTACTTATAATTAAGTGAGTTTTTCTTTACTATTAGCTTATATTTCGAGTTAACTATAAAGTAAAAAATCACTAAATAACAACCGAAATTCATATATGTGTTATTTGTGTAACGTAATTTTAATTTTTTTTAGTCTTTTTAAAAAAGTAATTCAAGATTGATACATCTAATAAAGTTGAGTGTTTTTAGAGAAAAGAAAACTTTGAATGATTTTTATGTAAAATTTACTATTTGATAAAATTTGCTATTTATTAATTTAGTTCTCTTTTGGTGTTGTATTAAAGGTTGTGATGTTTTGAAAGATTTTTTAAAAACTGATAGGGTTCTTAAAGATCACTAATCATCAAATGTAGTCAAGAATCGTCATCACCCACCTACAATGAACATTCATAAAGTTCATACTAAGTATAAGTTTTTTCTATGTAACTTTTTTGCATGCTTCTGGTGAAAAACTTTTTTTATTCGTAAGATTAAGGGGATAAGCTAGGATTGTTGAATATTCTTTTTATTATTAAGTTTTGTACACATAGAGAAAAATAACATATGTATGTGCTTCTAGCTTTTGGTGCTCTTTCAGCAAAACCTTTCTATTGAATATGAAGGTTTTATCATGTATATTGTTTATTGTTTGATGCTTACCCTTAATAGGTGATGTTCTATCTAAGGAGGCCCCTTTTGGCAAAGATACACAATCAAGGATCGCTAAAGACTTAGGGACACGTGCCTAAGTGTTGGAGTTTTGGTGGGAAAAGAAATCTATCTCCAACACTAAATACAAGTATTTACACCTAACAACACCTTTTAAACAACACAACAAAAACAGAAAGTGCCAAAATAGAAGGGTTGGAAAGGATCAAAACGGGTGTGGGCCGAAACGTATGATTTGCATGTGTGGTACAAAAAGGTTTAAGTTAGGTTGTGTCTACCTATCAAAAGTTTTTTTATTATTATTTAAGTTTTGTGAGAATTCAATGTTGTCGGTACGATTAAAAACTAATGGGCTGTTTGGCAAATTCTGAATTAGTAAGTGCTGGATCATTAAAAATTTTGAACTTTTAAGTGCTGAACCAGTAATAGCTCTGAATCATTAAGTGTTAGTATATTGCTTAACTATTCAGAGACAAATGTCTGACCAATTCAGATAAAAGCTATTAACCATTCAGACTCATTATAATTCTTAACCATTCAGAGGCAAAAGTGCTTAACCATTCAGAAATCTGCTCACGAAACAAAAACTCTGAACCATTAAGTGTTGAACCATTCAGACATCTGAATGGTTAAAAGGCAAACAAACAGCCCCTAAGTGATGTAAATATTTTAGCAAATATAAGTTTTTCAAGAATATTGAATATTGCAAGCATTTGATAAACTTTGACCCTCTTAACCTATTCGAACTGGTTGACTTAATCTCTTAGCTATTTTTAGTACTCCACTTGTTTTTGAGAACTAAGTTTGCTCGTTTCATATTACATGTTCTATGTATTCTTATTGTTTATTATTATAAATTAGACATTTCATATTTATTACCTTAAATATTTGACATTTACATGTTTTGTGTGTATATATATAAAGTAGATAACAAAAATCGTCTGTATTGTCGATGATTATAGTGTTATCAAGGTTATTTTAATATAATTAAATTTATTGAATATTGATGGTTCAAGGGGATAATGCCCCTAGTGACCATAGGTTTTAAGAGCATCGCCCCTTTGGTGGGATCCAAGACATGGCTTTTGTGAGGTTCAAGAAGCAAACCCTTTGGTAGCTGTCATATTACCTTGGAATCGTAGGACAAGGAGTTGCTTCAAGAATGCATGGTTGATGGAAAATTACATGAAATTGATCTTTAGTACAAACTAATCATCAGTGGTAATTGGTTTCATTGCTAACTCGTCATTAGTAGAAAGTAATCATCGGTTATAGCTGGTTATCAGTAGTATATGTGAGGTAACAATTTGGTCCATGAGTGATAAGTAGCATCAATAGTAACTACTATCATCAATGAGTTAGTTATACATGAGAGGCCAATCCTCATCAATAACTAATTTAATGGTGAAGGAGTTTTTGACGACCTTTTTACTACTAATGTAAGTGAGTAAGTGCCAACAATTTTAACCATAATTGTTATTATTTTCAGTTACATTGGTAGTCAAAATAAAACTTAAACACCCAAAATTCATCATGTTTATTGTAATTTCATAACACAAAATCAAATACCTTTGTTTTGTTCGAAAACTATTAAAATGAAACTAAACCCCATCATAATCGGCAGTTTTGCTCATATATATTCATTAGTGTAGCATATTTCCTTCGGCTTCACTTTTTTGTCATTAAAACACAAACATAAAACTCCAAAAAAACAAATAGTTTATTATCTATTATATTTTTTAATAAAGACAAAATTAAGAAGATTATTAGATCAAGTCAATGTGCTTGAAAGATGCCCCCTCAAGAACATCATCAAATGTGACAATTGGCTACATTGTAATGTCCGTAGTCCCAATCAAGATTCCATGTGCCACCTTCTAAATCATACATAATTTCTACATAATTTTCCAAGTGCATCATGGAGGATAACTCATTGACACTCAAATTGATCTCCCTCCTAGTCATAGTTTCACTGGTAGCCGTCTTGGTGGCCGTCTACCATTTCATCACCGTCAGTTGGTGCAACCGCCGGCGACGTTCTATCCCACCGCAGCATGTGCACCAACAAAGTCACCATCAGGACAACGACTATAGTTTGGAGAATTCAGTAGTGCTTCTTATCCCTGCCCATAAGCATCAAAAGGGGTCGGGATTAGATGCAAAAGGAGGAGATGGAGATGATGATGCCATGTGTTCGATTTGTTTGTGTGAGTTTGAGGAGGATGAAGAGCTACGCACTTTACCGGAATGTTTACACTCTTTTCATGTACCGTGTATTGATATGTGGCTTTATTCTCATTCGACATGCCCTATATGTCGAACTGATGCTATACCTTCAACTCAAATATTGCTACAAATTTTAGATTCTGATTCAGATGTTGAGGTTAGACAAGAAGCGTCTAGCGTTCTTCAAATATCGAGTGCATAGTTTTTTTACTAGGATATTTTTTACACTTATTGATGTTTTGAAAATAATTTCAATTTTCCTTTCTTTTAGTTAGAACACATGATACTTTCCAAAATTTTAGATATACGAGCAACACTAATGTTATTGTAAAGTGACATGAAGACCACGACACGAGTCGTGAAAACAACCTTTTTCATAAATGCAAGGTGATGATGCGTACATCAGGCTAAGTGGCTCGACACTCGCACGGCGAAAACCTCCCTTGCTAGGTAAAGAGATGATCATGGACATAATGATAAATACTTTTCATTTTGTTATCAAGTAAGGTGATGAGTCAAAAGAATTGTAACATTTTTATGCTTTAACTTTTGAATGGTTATATATGCATGTCATGTAACAAAGCGGAAAAAAGTTCTTATTTTTTCGCTTCTAGAATGCTCACGAGACCAAGTTGATATCCTACAAGCCAATAAAATCAACATAATGTTCGCTTATCAGATGTCTTTCCACAAAGATGAGATTAAAACTAACCAGCGTGCTTGAATCTAATTTTTTTAACATCAAACACACACTAAATTAGCCGGCCTCCACTCTTGAAACATACCCTTGATATGAAGCTCCACTCTTGATTATAACTCACAAGTCAACCAACAGCCTTCCTTACAAACTTGCAAAATAAGACTGGCTTCTTGGTTACATCCATGAAGTAGGTTGTAAAAAGCCTTGAAAACTCAGACATTATAAGAGAAGAGAACGATGATTCTTGTAATGATTAAAAAGAAGTTATTGTTGACCTATTTCAATTAATATAGAGAATTTCGCAAACGATAGCACCACAAGTCCACAACTCAACCGCTCTCTTTTTGTCCATCTTTCTTTTATTTCTTTATTATTTGGTTGCTGTGAACATTTATTGTTAACGTTTTAGAATGTAACTAGTATTATACATCCGCGCCGTGAGCGTAAAAAGCGTGAAAAAATTAACGTCGAAATGTTAACTCAAAAATGTTATTTTGGGGTAATTTTGCAAAATAATGTTAAGGTTTTACAAGTGTTTCAATTACATAACTCAAGTTTTAAAATTGTTCTATTTAGGTTACTCTGTTTTCATGTTTTATTTAAATTATAAGTTTTAATATGTTTTTTAGCATGTTTTTTTTTTTTTTTTTTTGTTTCAATTAGGAAATATGTTTTTCTTTTTTTATGCTAATGTGGAATGGTGACGTGAGTTTCAGGTAATATTTTTTATTTTTTAATATAACTAATATACTTTTTTAATTTTTTATAATATAATATCATATATTAAAAATTCTAACCCCCTACGTTTTCTCCTTCGTTACTTTTTTTACATAAGAAAATTTTATAATGACTCGATTTGAAGGTTTAATGATCCAATTTAAGGAAAATATGTATGAGTGACCAAATTAAAACACTTTTAAAATTTAGTTACAATTTTATGATATTTTTTTTATTTTTAATATTCGCACTATACATAATAATTTGTAATCATATATGCATCCAGCATTTTTCTTTTGTTCAACTGATAAAATAGTTTGCGGAATAATATTTGTTAGAATCGTGTACTCTTTTATTGGTCATTTTGTATCAATTACTCCATTAATTTCCATCCAAACAATATTTTTGAAATATTATAGCTAGAACTTATTTCACATCAAAAATATACTAGAATCAAATACTTTAAAACAACAATAAGGTCCGATTAGTGCATTTAATTTTTAAACTTAACACTAAAGGGCGTGCTGGGCTGCTGATTATGAAATTGGCTAAACGGACTGATGAACTAGAAAAGCCCAGAACTATCTGCAAACAAAAGAAACATTTAAGCCCGAATATCAAACCCATATCTACAAAATCACCAAAGTAAAATTTGCAAAAAGCAAGATTTGGAACTTCGCTATGAAAAATGTCTAATAAAATTAGAAGACTAAAAAAATTCAATTCATTATTTTCATAAAAACTTAATGGTTTTTTCTTCAACATATTGGGCTACTAAAATGAAATTTGATACAAATATATAAAATATAAAAATACCTTTTTATAAATATTATAGATATGAAGTCTCCATGAGGGCAAAATCTGACAGTAATGAATGACACATCACTTTCTTCTTATGTGATACCCATGTGATTTTGTGGGCATCCCTTCTCTAACCATAAATTAAGCTTTTATGAATTTTGCAAACTATTTTATCCACTTTTTTAAAGATATATATCTCATTTATTTCTAACCCTTTTTCAAGAGCAATAAATTATAATCAAAATGATAATTTAAAATACACATAATTTATTCTTTACATAACAAAATGTCACTTAAACAACCCTTTTAGCGCGAAGGGTCTCGTTGCAATCAGCCTCTTTATTTCTTGTACCGTATGTAATGTTTGCCGTCATCTCATATCTATTATACGTTACTCTTTAAGTAAAGATATTATAGTGCATATTTGTTTGTTTCACTTTCAAAGTGGTTGTTGAGCAAATTTAAGATCTATTAGTTGTCCCATAAATCTAACAGTATTAAGATTAGTGAATCATCATGCCACTTTCAAATAATTAAAAAAGTATTTGTGTGGAAAGTAATATAATCTTGTCTTTATGTTACATCACAAATTTTGAATTTTTACAGCAAGGAAGACAAAAATGCGCTCATGGGTCTTGTTTTAATTTGTGCCTGTAAAGTGAAAAGATATTCACGAGATTAATGATATATAATCATTCAAGGGTCTGATTTCAACTAAGAGAAGCACAGTGGCTTATGTAGATAAAATTGGACTTTAAAAGTTTTGGGGTACCCCTATCTTTGAGCCAAAGTTTTTATGGTTTCATCAGGCAACTTGGGTTCTCTACAGGTCAGATAAAGATAAGGGGTACGAGGCTTCTCCATACTAAGTTGATTGTGCAATAGTTTTGAAGAGCTTTCATGCACACCAAGTGTTTGTGAAAAGTCCTCTGAGGTGCATCATGTAAATATCTGAAGATAAAACTAGCTTCTGGCACTTGTTATGTGAGTTGGAACAGATATGAGATCATCAAGTAGTGTAGGCCTTGGTTTGAGTCTTGTTTTTGGGTGTTTGTTGTTAGCTCTTATTGCTGAGCTTTACTATTTGTTGTGGTGCAAGAAGAGGGTAACAAACAGAGAGGTTCAAGAAAGTTACAGTAGTCCAGCAAGAGAGTTCTTGTATTTGTTTTGTTGGAAAAAGCCTTCATCTTTGAGCTCTACAGGGCTAGCTACAGACACCCAAGTGTATGAACCACAAGCATCATCATGGCTCAGACCAGTTGGTCAAGACTGTGATGACATGACTGTTGAGACTGAACTCTTGAGGCTGCAAAACCTCTCTGGCCCACCAAGATTTCTCTTCACAATCAAGGAAGAAACAAAGGAAGATTTGGAATCAGAAGATAAGAGTAAAAGAGGGTCAAGAGGAAGAAGTTTGAGTGATGTTGTGTTTTCAGTGGAGACACCTTTTTTCACTCCACTTGCTTCACCACCATACTTGACTCCACCAATAACTCCTAGAGATTCAACTCATAGACCCTTTAGTCCACTGAGTCATTCATCAAGTGATGCAGAATTCAACAGGATTTGGTCATCACCACCTCCAAAATTCAAATTCTTGAGAGATGCTGAAGCTAAACTACAAAAAAGAAAACTGACTGAAAGATTTGGAGTTGATGATTCTGTTCAAAAATATGATGAAAATGGATCTTTTATCACACTAATTGTCTCTAAAGGCAAGGAAGTTGATCATCATCACCACAACATCTCATCACAATGCCCTTCAAGCTCTTCACAGGTACTCCCTTTAGCAGCTTCCCCTCCTACATTCAGACATCAATTTCATAAGAATCCCAATTCACAATAGAGCTTCATCAGTTAAACCAATATGGGTTCTTATATGTACACATCTTATGTATAACTTTGTATGAGAGCTTTAGTAGAAGTTTTAATTCAAGAAAAGCCCATTTTGCCATATCTTATTAACATATTGAAAGTGATTTTCTGTTTTAGTTTCAATCAGAATTGAAAGACTACATTTTCCCCCCAAATTTCCATCTTTCAAGAAAAGTTGTTCTTGAATCTTTATCTTTAGTGTGATAATTAGTGATGATTTTTAGGTTGTGTGATCAAATAAAGCTGAACACAACTAAAGCTGAAACTATGTGTTGGCTAAATTGTATTGGCTGTATATGGAAAATGAAAACACATACTTTTATCTTGCATTACAGTACAACACATCAGTCATATTTGTTATAAATGACAGTTGGTCACTCCCCCATTGACTCTGATTCTGCTAGGACAGTCTCATGTTTCTTGTTCTGTTCCTGTTGTTGCCATGGTTATTTTGACCTGTTACTGTTTAAATATTTTTAGGATAACCTAAAAGACATAAGTTTGAATATCACATTTATTAAAAATAAAACATAGTTTTAGCTTTAGTTGTGTTCTGCTTTACATCCTTGAAAGCAAACAGTGTTAAAAAGGACCGAATCTATAAAAATCATGACTCGAGGACGAATTCATACTAAAATTGTAATTTACTCTAAAAAGATTTATCTTTTAGTGTGGATACAAATAAATCATATATTTAGGACCTATTTTTGTCAAAATATCTAAAACATTAGTTGGTGAGAAGATTGACCTCCACTTTCTAACATTATTTCTTTTCTTAAAGTATCAAGTTTGTAGTGTTTTGGTTTAGACCTATTTTTATATCTTATTTCTTTACTACGAAAACGACTAAACAGTTGGAATTGTTTATAGAATGATGTTAACGTGTGCGGTGTCAGAAATTACTCAAGCAGCAGGCTTGATTATAATTCATGGAGGGTGTACATAATGATGAAAAGTAGATGTGAAGAAATAACTTGTAAAGATCTTTGTTTGAAAATAGATCATAAATTTAGGACCAAAGTAAAATTCCGTTGTAGTTGAAGGACCATGATTAAAAAGCACATATGGTTCGGTGACCACTGAATGATTGACAATGAATCACACATGTAAAGACTAAAAGATCAAGAGCAAGTTACAAAACTAACCCTGAAGATTACACCAGTTTCATTTAAAAGTTACAACTTTTTTTTTTGTTACTTTCTTTTACCAACATTATTTCAAACACAAAAACAAGCCAGCGGAAACTAGGTTATACTAGGAATGAATTCAAAACAAACAATCTAGAGAACCTAACACCACTATCGATCAACAAGACACAACAAACACCCGATGAAGAGACTACGCCAATGGCTCAAAACAAGATAAAGTCGAACAACACGATTTAGTGCCAACATATGACTCTTGGTCGAGACCTTTTCCTTTGTCTAATCCATTGAATTATTTGAGATTTGATCCCTTCAATGATACTTGATTAGGGGTCGTTCTACTAGTTAAACATTTTTGCTTTCTGGCTTTTTAATAATCCAAAAAGAAGTTACTACCAAAGGAAAATCCTGGAGTTGTATAAAAAAACTAACACGTATTTGATTTTAAAAATCTAAATTATAACTCATTGAATGATAATAATTCATACTCACATTTTATCCAATAACACTTTTAACTTTCATTCTCTCTTACATAACCATAATAGATTTTACACTTGTTTTCACTTACAAAGAATGCATGTTTTCTCATGTTGCTCGTAATCATCATTGTTAGTGAAATAGAGTGGAAACAAAGAGTAAGTCTATAATTGTAATGCAAGGACTTTACGAATAAAATTAAAAGTTATGAGTGTCATTACTGTTAGTTAGAATTATTATCTATCTTTGGGTAAGTAAATATCCGTGATCTTGGATTTATTGATTCTTGCTTTTTAGTATTACAACATGTGTGATCATCATAGAGCTTTTATTTCCATATGAACGAAAAGCTTAAGGGGTTTGTTAAAACAGAATAAAGTGGAGGTAAAGGGGTGAGTTAGATTTCATCCCTTTTGAGAAAAACAAGTTTGAAATTAGGAATTTGTTTGTTTAGTGTTTGTGAAAGAGTTAGGCTTTTACCTAAACAACAAACAACTACAGAGATGCCCGTGACAATGGCACATGCGGCATTCGCCGAAAGTCTTACCAACCCCCACTTCCCCACTTTTCATCTTACCCCACTAAAAACCCTACTACGTATACCCATTCTTTTTTTCAAGATACTTCTAAGAATTTTGTATGTAAATCTGTTAGGAAAATTATTTTATTAATAAAACTCATGCCCAAGTGTGCGTTCTTCGCTTGTTTTCATTCTTTAAATCAAATCATTACATCATCTAAAGAAATCATTTAAAAAAGATTATTTTTAATATAACTATAGCTCAAATTGTCATACAAATCCGATTATGCAAATCGGAGTTTACATTACTTATTGAAAATATCTCTTAATATTTGATGATGCAATGGGTAATACGAGAGCTAACTTTAAGAAACGGTGCACTAGTCCAAATGAATTGTTGGTTTTGGAAGAATCGATGTTTGTCGGACTTGAAGATTTTGATTTCAAGGAAGATGCAATTCATTAATTGGTTGTGGGATGCAAATCGTCAAGTCTGTTTTGAGAATCGTAAGTTTGTGCAATCGGAAATCAGTAATGGCGGAAATTGGCATGTGCTAATTTTGCAATTAAGTAGCTCACTGAGCAATGATAGATGATGCAAATATGCAATTTCATGAGACGAGGCACTCCACTTTTGATCTCTTGAACCATTTTAAAAATAAAAGGACACATGAAAGGTATCTATTGGTCTGTTGAGAAACAAAATGTTTTTTATATGGGTTCACTCATGGGTTACTTAACACGTCTCCCAAACCTGCACCCCACCATCCACACCAGAAACGATGTACCCCTTGAACCCTTCCAACCCGTCAACCCACTACATGAGTGCTCTAGGGGCCCTTACGCGGGTTCACTCACGGGCTGTAGTGAAAAAAGTGTGATGTTTATATGAACAACAGAGAAAAGATATGATTTAATTGAACTTTTTTTTTTTTATTTTGTTAAACGAACATAAACAAATTTCTTGTTAAATGATTCAATGAATGTACGATTCATTTGAAGCATTCATAATTCATTCCTGTCCCCAACCTCATAATTTAATTAAAAGCACAATTTTCTAAATTTCTCTCTCACTTTCAAAATTTCTTTCACATCTCATTCATCATATTTATCCATATTTAATTCTTTATTTTCTTTAATTACTTTTTTTTTTCTCTCACTCACATACAATCACAAAATTATTATGAATTATTACCATAGCAAGTGGATGAACTCTTTGTCAAACTTGTAGATAAGTTTACTATGCTACTTATCTACCAAAATAGTTTACCTTGTCTACCAAAATGATTGATCTTTGTAGTATAAATACCACCTCAATGTAGAGGAGAAGATGCACCTCTTGTATACACTTTCATAAGTTATACATTTCTCTTCTTCTTGCTCTTTCAATTCTCTTTAAAGTTCTTAAGGTTATAACACTAATCTTGTGAAAATTATTGTGATATCATAACACGTTATCAGCACGAGAGCTCTTAAACTCTAAACAAGAAGATCAATAAAGCTCAAAGTCATCCAATAATCAAGGTAAGGGCTTCATTAAGTAATAATATACAATATCTTATATTGAGAAGATAACTAATATAAATAAAGTAAGCATAAAGGAGATCTTATTATGGACTTGATAACCATGGGACTACTAACAAAATAACTTTTATTTATGAATCTAACTTTTGATTATGCAACTAACATTTTATTTTATGTCAACTAACTTTTGCTTATGCAACTAACATTTACTTATGCATCTAACTTTTACTTAATCTTTATTTATACAACTAACATTTTTTTTATGTTTACTAACATTTATTCGTACTAACGTCTTATTCTTATCCTAAATTGTCGTTCTTATTTATACAACTAATATTTCCGTTTTTGTAACATAATCTTACACTTATATATTTTATTTAAAAAAAAATATTGTCGATATATACACACACGAGAGTTATATAGCCGTTATAAACGGTTATATAGCCGTTGTAAACAATCACATAACCGTTACAAACGGTTATAATTTTAAACTATAAATTGACCACTATCAATCTATTTTCATTTACAATAAACAGATCATCTCTTTTCTCAAGTTTATCTAAGACATATTTCAAAGATGATACACCCGGTTTTAGTACTGGCAACCATAATGCTTATTTTAATTCTTATCCCCATTGTTGAACTACCACCCGAAGAATTTAAACTTTTCTTATTTCTGTATTTGTTTATAGCTCTACCGCTTTATTGTATCGCAATGTTTATTGATATATATGGATTCTAATATTATCTTACTATTTTTTTAATTCTTGTTTAGAAACAAAATGTCGAACATTGCCAAAATAGAATTCCCGGCTCTTAATATCAATGGTGAAAACTATATGCCGTGGACGGCCCATGTAAAAAGACATCTTAAATCCATGGGTGTCTTAGAAACTATACAAGAGGGGAATGCTTGCTCCGAACAAGACAAAGCGAAAGCTGATGTCTTTTTACATAAACATATTGATGAGATGTTACAGTTTGAATACTCAATTGTGAAGATCCGTATATTTTATGGAAAGATTTACAAAGCAGATTTGATCACCAAAGGGAAGTTCTACTTCCCACTGCTAGAGATGAATGGAACAATCTTAGGTTCCAAGATTTTAAAAGGTAAACGAGTACACCTCTGCTTTGTTCAGAATATGCTCGACCCTCAGATTCTGCGGGCAAAATGTAACCGAGGAAGATATGTTGGAGAAAACTTTCTCCACATTTCATGCATCAAATATAAACTTGCAACAACAATATAGGTTGCAAAAGTTTAAAAGATATTCTGATTTAAATTCATTTCTCCTCGTAGCAGAAAAAAATAATGAGCTTTTGATGAAAATCATCAAGCTCGCCCCACGGATCGTTAGCAATTCCAGAGATAAATGTTGCTACTAAAAACTCTGGAAGAAAGTGGGGACGAGGTCGTGGTCGTGGTTCTTTTGATAAAAGTTACCCTAATAATCGCAACCATTCTTTTAAGGGTAATAATAATTACCGAGGTAACTTTTATAACCGTGGACGTGGTCGTGGCCGTGGATATGGCCGTGGTAGAAATCAAAGAACAGTCCATTACCACGCCCCACAAAATAACAATTCCAACCAGTACAAAGGGAATGAAGCTGGTAGGTCCGAAAATAATGGCACTTCCTGTTTTAGATGTGGTAGCACAAACCCTGGTCGAAGGCTTGTCGCACAGCTCCACATTTGTGTGAACTATACCAAGCCTCTATTAAAAGAAAAGAGAAGGAAGTGAACCATGTTGATAATTTTAATGATCTCAATGTGAGTTGAACACTGCAGACTTTGACATAGAACTCTGAAACACATGTTGCTTAACCATAATAGTTATATGCAACAATTAAGTGTTTTTCTATCTTCAATTATGTATTTTTCTTCATGTAATGTTTTCTTTCGATTAAATAAAGTTCTTGTTAAAATATAACAATATTGTCGTTATTCACTTTTTTTTTTTTTTTATACTTTCAAGATTAAAATGAAAATCACCGGAGCGCAAGATCAAACAAATGAAGCAGATATATGTATAGCAGATAGTGGAGCCACGCACACTATACTTAGATCTAAGAAATATTTTTATGAACTTAAACCAACAAAAGGAATCGTTAATACAATATCAGGCCCTACAGACCTGATAGAAGGAGTGGGAAAAGCTAATTTAGCATTACCAAATGGTACAAAGCTTATAATAGAAAATGTTTTATTTTCCCCAAAATCAACAAGAAATCTGTTGAGTTTCAAAAACATATATCATAACGGATATGATACTCAGTCAAGGACTGTTGATAATGAAAAATATTTGCATATAATAAGCAAAGATCAGATATTAGAAAAACTGCCAATGCTTCAGTCTGGTTTACATTATACACACATTAATGTGCCTCAGGCATATATGGCAGTTAAAGAAAAATTTTGTGATCCTGAAACACTTAACTTATGGCATGACAGATTAGGCCATCCAGGATCTACAATGATGAAAAGAATAATTGAAAACACTCATGGGCATCCATTGAAATATCAAAAGATCCCACAATCGAATAAAATTCCTTTATGTACATCTTGTTCTCTTGGAAATTAATTACAAGGCCTTCGCCTGTGAAAATTGAAAAGGAATCATCTTTGTTTCTTGAAAGAATTCAAGGAGATATATGTGGGCCAATTCATCCACCATGTGGACCATTTAGATATTTTATGGTTTTGATAGACGCGTCAAGCAGATGGTCTCATGTCTCTTTGTTATCAACTCGTAATGTAGCATTTGCGAAATTTCTTGCACAAATTATCAAATTACGAGCACATTTTCCTGATTATACTATTAAAGGGTGAGACTTGATAATGCTGGTGAATTCACATCACATGCTTTTAATGATTATTGCATGTCTGTAGGAATTATTGTTGAACACCCTGTTGCTCATGTACACACACAAATGGCTTAGCTGAGTCATTAATCAAACGTCTACAGCTAATAGCTAGACCATTAATAATGAGGACAAAACTCCCTGTGTCTATTTGGGGTCATGCAATTCTTCATGCTGAATCACTAATTCGTATGAGACCAAGTGCAAATCTTAAATACTCTCCGTTACAGCTTGTTTCTGGCAATGAGCCAAACATTTCCCACCTTAGAATTTTTGGGTGTGCTGTGTATGTCCCTATTGCACCACCACAACGCACAAAAATGGGTCCTCAAAGAAGGTTGGGAATATATGTTGGATATGAATCTGCTTCCATCATAAGATATCTTGAACCTTTAACGGGTGATGTATTTACAGCACGTTTTGCTGATTGTCACTTTAACGAGTCAGTCTTCCCGGCATTAGGGGGAGAAAAGAAAAAACAAGAAAATGATGTCTCATGGTATGTTCTTTCATTATTGTATCTTGATCCAGTGACTAAACAACGTGAGACAGAGGTCCAAAAGATAATACATCTGCAAGAAATTGCAAATCAATTACCTGATGCATTTACTGACACAAATAGAGTTACTAAATCTCATATACCAGCTGCTAATGCTCCAGCTCGAGTTGAGATTCCAAATAAGCGAATAGATAACACAACGACTCATGAATCTCAAAAACGTTTGAAACGAGGAAGGCCAGTCGGTTCCAAGGATAAAAATCCTCGAAAAAGAAAAACTCATGAAAAGGAAGTTGATCATAAAATGAATGATCTTGATGCAACGCTGAATACCAAAACCTCTCATGAGGAGGATTTGGATGAAAATAATAAAGAAATATCAATTAACTATGGTCGCACACATATCTTATGGAATCGAGATGAAATGGAAAGTATTGATGAAATATTTTCTTATTCCATAGCAAGTGACATCATGAGTGGAGATGATGATCCTGAACCAAAATCAGTTAGTGACTGTCAAAATAGACATGATTGGGATAAATGGAAAGGAGCTATGCAAGCTGAATTAGATTCACTAAACAAACGAAAGGTCTTTGGACCTATTGTTATTACTCCGATGGCTGTAAAGCCTGTAGGGTATAAATGGGTTTTTGTACGAAAACGAAATGAGAAAAATGAAGTTACAAGGTATAAAGCTAGACTTGTAGCTCAAGGTTTTTCACAAAGGCCAGGGATTGATTATGAGGAAACATACTCCCCTGTTATGGATGCAATAACCTTTAGATACTTAATCAGTTTAGCAGTCTCTAGAAATTTAGAGATGCGTCTTATGGATGTTGTCACAGCTTACTTGTATGGATCACTAGATAGTGACATCTATATGAAAATTCCTGAAGGTTTTAAATTCCCTGAAGCATTAAGCTCAAAGCCTAAGGAAATGTATTCCATCAAATTACAAAGATCCTTGTATGGACTCAAACAATCTGGAAGGATGTGGTACAATCGTTTGAGTGATTATTTGACAAGTAAAGGATACACAATAACCTTATTTGTCCATGCGTCTTCATTAAGAAAACAACATCAGGATATGTGATCATAGCTGTGTATGTTGATGATCTAAATATAATTGGGACGCAAAAGGAAATTAATGAAACAATGCTCTTTTAAAGAAAGAATTTGAGATGAAAGACCTTGGAAAAACCAAATATTGTCTTGGTTTGCAGATTGAGCATATGCATAATGGAATACTTATACATCAGTCAACTTATACTGAGAAACTTTTAAAACGTTTCAATATGGACAAGGCAAATCCTTTAAGCACACCGATGGTTGTTAGATCACTCAATGTTGATAATGATCCATTTCGTCCTTGCGAAGATAATGAAGAGGTTCTTGGTCCAGAGATACCATATCTCAGTGCAATTGGAGCTCTTATGTATCTTACTAACTGTACGAGACCTGACATTTCTTTTGCAGTTAATTTGTTAGCGAGATTTAGTTCAGCCCCTACTAAAAGGCACTGGAATGGGATTAAACATATTTTTCGATACCTTCGAGGTACTATTGATTTAGGATTGTTTTATCCTAATAATTCAAAAGAAGGGTTGGTTGGTTATGCAGATGCAGGTTATTTATCTGATCCCCATAAAGCAAAATCTCAAACTGGATACGTATTTAAGAATGGAGGAACTGCGATTTCATGGCGTTCTCAGAAACAAACACTCGTTGCGACATCCTCAAATTATGCTGAAGTCATTGCACTACATGAAGCTTCAAGAGAATGTGTATGGTTAAGATCTATGACACAACTTATATCAACTTCTTGTGGATTGGAGAAAGATGAAAATGCAACACCAATCTATGAAGATAATGCAGCTTGTGTCTCACAGATGAAAGAAGGGTATATCAAAAGTGACAGAACAAAACATATACCACCAAGATTCTTTTCATACACTCAAGATCTTATTAAAGATAAACAAGTCGAAATGAGATACGTTCAATCTAGTAACAATTCAGCTGATCTTTTCACAAAGGCACTTCCTAAAACAACTTTTAGAAAACATGTTTATGATATTGGCATGCGGCATGTACAAGCAATGTGATGATCTACAGAAGACAATTTGAGGGGGAGTTATAAGCTGTACTCTTTTTCCTTAGCTAAGGTTTTTTTTTCACCGGGTTTTTCTTTAGCAAGGTTTTTAACGAGGCAGTACTTAAACTCTTGAAGTTTGAAAAGTTCATCCAGGTGGAGTATTATGAATTATTACCATAGCAAGTGGATGAACTCTTTGTCAAACTTGTAGATAAGTTTACTATGCTACTTATCTACCAAAATAGTTTACCTTGTCTACCAAAATGATTGATCTTTGTAGTATAAATACCACCTCAATGTAGAGGAGAAGATGCACCTCTTGTATACACTTTCATAAGTTATACATTTCTCTTCTTGCTCTTTCAATTCTCTTTAAAGTTCTTAAGGTTATAACACTAATCTTGTGAAAATTATTGTGATATCATAACAAAAATATAGATATAGAGATGCATAGTAAGCCCAAATACGAGAAATGTTTTTGGTTTCCCTTTTTAAAAACATAAAGACAGAGGATGAATTTTTCTTTTTACTCTAATAAAAGAGTAACTTAGATGACACGTGTCAGCATCTCATTCAATCTAATTAAAATTTTCCGGCTTCTCTCTCCTATTAAATAATTACCTTAATTACCAATAATATTATTTAATTTTTTTAGAATAAAAATAGTTTTCAATAAATTAAGAAAAAAATCTTTTTATTGATGTTATTTTTAAAAAACAAATTTTTATAAAATCAAAAATTTTTATAAAACATCAAACTTTTTTAAAATTACACTTTTAAAAAGTAAATTTTTTATAAACAAAAAATAACTAAAATCGAATATTTTAATAAAAAAAATTTAAAATGATATTTTTGAATACGATTTGTTTTGAAAAAAAAAACGTTTTTTTTAGAAAAAAAGTTTTAAAATTAAAGTTTAAATAATTGTTATAATTTTTTTATTACTTATAGTTATTACTCGTACGTAATTTCAATTATATTTTATCTTAAAATATCGTTTTATACTTAAAAAGATTTATAATATTTAATATTTTATTTGTTAAACCCATGTAATACACGGATTTACTAAAGATAGTTAAAATGATATATTAGATAATTTTATTAAGATACGATATGAGGTTGAAGACAGAGAATAAGTTGTGAATGCTATTACAAACACGAATAGGTAATGGGGGCAAATATGTGATTTCAGCTAACATGTACTTGCCAAAAAGAAAAAAAATATCCTGGTAGTCTTATTTTAAAAGATATAAAACAAAGCTTAAAGTTACAATCACTAGGGACAAACTGACCATCCAAACACGGCCTCTTGTCAAATCATTGTCTTTTGAGTTGTAATTTCAATGGAGTACAGGATACAAATTTTAACGCATATGGTACAGGTCCAAAATTTCCATGCTTATAAATAATGTAAAACCAATGGTCCAATTGTTGTTAAGTTATTAGAAGAAAATCACATGATAAATGATACAAAACCGAAAAGGCGAGTGGTATTAGATCATAGTGTGATGGACGATACTCATACCAAATTCTACGTTAAGAGAGTTGAGACCAGTTTCTTGTAACATGCTGAATGCTGTAAATCCATAATATGAATGGTACAGATCCGGCAATTGTCTAGGAAACTTGCTGAAACCACCGTACTGCAAAAAAAAAAAAAAAAAAAAAAAAAAAAAAAAGAAAAGAAAGAAAAAAAAAAGGTGAGTCACCAGTGAGCAAAATGGTCAGTATTGGTTGGTATGATGGGTCATGATTCGTATGTACACAAAGTGTTATCATAACAAACGTTCCATGCAGGCTATATTGATAAATAATTAAGAACAAAGTAGCACAAAAAATATTGAAGATTCAAGAAGCAACTGACCATAGACTGGCAAGTGAGCAAAAATTCACGCAGGGATCTTTCATTTAAGAGCTTATTAGCACCTAAGATCTTCAGAACTCCACCAACCCTACAAAATTACCATCAAATCAGTAAACCATAAAAAAACAAGTGAAAAAACAGGATTTTAAAGTAAATATGATCTAACCAAAAAGCATAACATGTGTCACTGATTTTGTTAGGTCTTCCTTGAAATCCTCCATCATCTGCTTGCCTCTGAAACATGAGAAAGATGACAGCAGTTAAATGACTCATTTGACCCTCACAACGGCCATCATGCTACTTTGAATATAATCTAATGGAAAGTGTACCTGCAAACACCAATCTAGAAGCAGTGGAACATCTAAGATGCTAGAAGATGTGCATTTAGAAACTAGATTATCTTCAATGAAACCCATCAACCGAAGAGATGCTACAGCGCAGTAAGTTGCACCACCTGTGATTCTAACAGTAAGAACGGTTTATGAGTAATATTTTAGTTCTAAGAAAAGAATGTAGAAAAGTAAAAAGTCCTAACGATTGTGTAAGTTTACATTATTATAATAATACTAATCACTCGTTTATGTGAGTGCCAAATGTAAGAAAGAAGATTGTTGACGAATAGTGTCAAGTCAAACATCGCGCTTATTTTATAGACGAAGAGAGTTTTAATTACTGCATCCAACAGAAAAAAAAACTGCAATAAAGCAAGAAAACTCACCATGAGATTCCTGACCAGGAATTAGTCCGAAGCCACCATCATATGACTGCAAGAAAACATTACCTTATAAGCCATATGCATATGTTAAAAACAAGACATCTTAAAAGGGTTCTGATTTAGGTAACAACACATCTATCACTAGAGATGACAACATGGTCTGGTCGGGTAACGAATGAAAGCAAGTTTTATACCGGCCCAAAAGGTTGGACCGACCCATCAAAGCTTTGTGTCCATTTTTAGCTACTTATAACAATTAAAGTTCTAAATAAAATTATAAAAACTATATAATCAAATAATAATCTAAGTATCTAACTCTTTAAATAACTGATGAAGGGGTTTTTAGCATTTGAAAAAAGATTTGTGCTAACAATGAATTGTGTTCTCTAGGTTGTTTGCTTTATACTATTTTTCTGTTGCAATATTGCTCCTTTAAATATTACAACAAATGAGCAGAAACAAAATCACTCATCATACTTGTTGTAAATAAAATACAACCTAATCGACCCATTTCTAGATGGTATCCCAAAAAAAAAAATAATGTTGAGCATTTCTAACGTCTTTGATGTTTGAATGAATAAAATACTTCAAGAAGTTCATTAACTTACAACTCTATATTAAGAACCAGCAGAAAGAAATTATGACAATAACTATGTTAGTCCATTTTTTATCGAAAAAACACCTGATGATTGGGTACTAGAGAAAGAGAACTTAAATTACCTGACAACTCACTATGTAGTTCTTGGCGTTCTCTTTATCAATGCCACTCCAATTATTCAACAGAGAAGAAATAACAACTACAAAATCCAATTGGCTACAACGAGATTCAATCTAAAAAAATAGATTTAGACAGCTAGCTTAAAGGAACATGGAGTCTTACCAGCACAATATACAAATCGTAAGTCTGTCTCCGCTCCCGTATGAATTGGCATGAAACTAATGCACAAAGAAATAAGAACAATAGAATAACAAATAATGTCAAGGCAGGAAGATCAAATTACAGCAAATGAAGTCAGCAAAAGTATATCAAATATATGATATGAATAATGAATGCAGTGGCTAGTAGGGGCGAGCATGAGTTGGCTCAGTTTTTGTCTCCTGAAAAATAAATTGGTCCGGATTCTAGGCGCTTTTATTTTACATGATTCAGTTTTACATAGTTTTGTAGTTTCAAAATATATCTCCCAAGATTGCACACAATTTTGTAGTCTTTCTTCGTATCCTATAAATGATTATATTTGGTCCCACAGTGTGAATATATGGGGATGATTTAAACCTTTGTTATCAAAATGCCTACTCAAAGTCATGTATTATATATATCAAAGAAGAAGTGACAGCATCGGACAAGGCTGTCCTGTGGATACTGGTGGCTCTGTGTGAAACTAACAAAGTTGGCCCTTTAAACATAACAAAGATATGTATGTAAAAAGAGCATTAATACTGCAAAATTATTATAATGTTCAAAAACAGTAGATTAACGAGTCCAAAGTGCCTTCATCTCAAAGAAATAGTATCGTTTTCTAAAAAAGGTACATAAATTTTCTGTTTAAAGAAGTTAAAAAAAGGCCAGTAATTGTGAAACTATTCTTTTATAGCCACCTTCCAACTTTCACAGAGAAGAGTGGATTTGAACCATGGGAAGCATGGAACATAATAAAACAATGAAATCATGTCACTTGGTTAATAATTCTACTTGAGAAACCTGTAGCATCATATGTATCAATGTAGCTTTATCATAAACTTCGCTCGAGTTACTTATTATGAATCTTGCTGAGTCAGACAATATAGGGTGGTGCTTACCTCCCATCAGATTGTTGAAGATGTTTCATTGACTTTGAAATCGAACTAGAGTCGATAAGCGAAAAGTCATAGTCGACTATCTTCAATATGGCTAATGCACAGTATGTGCTTGCCAAGTGACTGTTGTTGGGAACTGAAACCTGTAAGCAGATGCATCATATTAGAGTAAGAGAAATATACCTGAACTACCAAAAAATAAGAAAAAAAAACGAAAATTTGCAACTTCTTTTACAGATAATTTCCCAAATAGACCACACAAGTAATAGCCTGGCTTCATACCCCGTTATCAACAGAATGAAACTGAGAGCTTTTAGAACCATGAAATCCATAGAACTGTCCTGCAGTAAACAATCCACAAATAGGTTCAATGATTTGTACATTGTACTCACGAACTATGGGAGAGACATCAAGCAATTCTAAAGTGGCAAATTCACATCTCATACCATTGTTTAGTTCAGCTTCGTTCTTAGGATGAACTTGTAATGACAAAACCCAATTGATAACACCTTCCCTATCAATCTATACAATCATCAAAATGTCATATTAATACGTTTGTAGAGTCAAATTGCCCTGCAACACTGTCACATTACATATGCATTAATTAAACGTTCACACTATTAAGTCGGTTTAATGGTAGATATATACAAAGTAATAAACCTTGTACTTTTTGAGTTCAACCTAGTAAACATCTTTAGGTTTAAAAGTAACATGTAATATCCCTTTTTGAAGGAAAGAATCACCACTTTACATTGAATCACCATCATCCGCCATTGATGCGAGCTTGTTCGAACAGACGATTAAACTTGAGATTGCGTTTTGCTTGTAACCGGTGGTCAGAGTGATTTGTTTTCTAGCGATTATAAAGTCAAATTTTCTTTTAGGATTTTTTCTTCCCATTTTTTAAGAAGATAAATAGATAAAATAGATAAACAATTGTGCTTTGAAGTTTTTTCTAAGAAGGAAAATGAATTTAAAAAAAAAAAAAAAAAAAAACTTAAGTTTCCTAGGATTTTAAAGGATAAAAATGAAAAGAAAAAAATTTCAATTCTGGAATATGAAATTATAATATTTTTTATTTATCTTCTTTTTTTTCCCTCTTCTTAAATCTCTTTTTTTATTATTTTCTTTCATTAATTTTTTTTCTCTTTTTTTCTTTTCTTTATTTTTATTTGTTAAAATCGAGAACACAATGTTAAATAAACTCTTTACTTCTTTTCAACCACATCTACCTTTTATCTTACATGATTTAAGAATATATAATCTTAATAGTGGGATACATCTTATTAACTTGTTAAAGATGGAGTCAAAATTTCAATTAACAGAAGTTACTATCAAGATGTATACAAAATTAACATTCAAAATATATAAAAAAAGACATTAAAAATGATTGTCATATGAAAATTATTTTATCATGTATTGTTGAATAAAAATACAAAATGATATTTTGATCTTCTTACTAAAAATACGAGTAAGATAAAATTTGATGTTCAAAAAGATGTATAAAAACATTAGATAATGTTTTCATAGTATTGTTATGATGATTAAAAAATATCATCAAAAACATAAAATAATAATTTGTTTTTATAAAAATAAACAATAATATTTTATAGAATTAAAAGCGATCACTCACACTTCTAATTTTCACAATCGTTGTCAAACGCAATCTTAAAAGCATAATTTTCATAGATATGCATTTGGTTTGCTAACAAGGATGATTATGAGAGAAATGAAGGAGCGTATATTTATTGTTAGCAAAATCGAGTATAAACATGTGATAATTATACAAGCGAAAATCAAATATAAATAGAGTATAAATTTATGATTATTATACACGTGAAAATCAGACATAAATATTTAATTATCATACAAGTATAAATTTGAATGTAAATATAAAATGATAATGTTCATCGGATTGTCCATCCACAACAAAACTAAAAGTTGAAAATAGTATCGGTTAGCTTGTTATCATGAGTTAACACATAATTTAAATTATTAAAATTAAGTTAGTTTTTATATAAAAAAAACTAGTCATCTAATTTTATTAAACATCTATACACCCAATATAAAAGATTTAATTAGTTTCTGGCTTCAACTAGTATTTGGTTTCCGTCGAAGCCCTTTATGCCTGGGCTGTTGCAAAACCTTCCCCCCTCTCTCGGTTCGGTTCTTCATCATACTTGCTTTCTGTGAGTAATTTCATCAAACACTTGGTGTGCATCACTCGCTTTTACACATGACAATGAAAGGCACCAGAAATACCGTCTTAACATTAGCCCAAAAGTGCAAGGTATTCATTACGACGATTTCACTCTACACCACACCTGTTAAATGATTCTCTGATTGATCATCGTTTTATGATTTATGGCAGAATATATTGGCTTCGAATTGGCAAGGCAATCTCAATACAGTTAAGGCTGATGCCAAAGGAAGGTACCAATTTAATTTCCCATTTTTTTCCTTTGATTTTGTTTGGTGCTCGTATAGTTTCTTTCTATTGATCGATGTTTACGGCTTTGTGCGTGTGCGTATGTTTCCTTTGCAGCAAGGACGATATCTACAGTTCTAAAGTTAAATACTTTGTGAAGAAGGGGAGGCCTTACATTTGGGTACCTGAGGGGGACTTGCATAATGTGGTATGCTTGGATTTCATCAATTTGCCTCTACTTTTTGCTATTATTATGTATCCTTGATAATTCTTTATCCCATGAGATAGAGCTATCCTGCTAGGTATGTTTGTTTGTGCTTCAGGTGTATGAGTGAGTGTGGAATGAGAGCTTATTCTGTAAAACATAGGTGAATGCTTTAGTTAACAAACCAGTCTGATAGGCATTATAGCAATTGAATGATTTGAAAATTCAGCAAAACCCTCTAGTTCAGCTAGTTCCTTTTAGGTGGGAAAATAGCACACATTTTCCTTTGGGTAAAACACAAAGAAAAATAAACTATGGTAGCTGTTCTTTAAGCCCACCTGCTATTCATTTGTGTAACTGTGCTATATATTCTGCCCAATTAGTATCTTCATAAAGAGATGAAGGTCAATTGTTGTTTGAAATAGTTTACAGTGGTATAAGTTATCCTTATTTTTTTAGCTGTGGTGTATGGAAAATGAACCCTTCAATTGAGGGAATTATTTTGGATTGAAGTTCTAATTATAAAAATTTCTATCTCACCCTATTACTTTTATAAGGTAGTTCCTTCTATGTTGTTGGAATAAGATAATTTCAACTACTAGTTAACTTGCATAGGTTTATTTACTATAGTTTTTTATTTTGAAAATACATGGTCTGAGTTATTGTATACCATCATATATGCTTATTACTTTTTCACCCATCTACTATTCTGAGTTGTGCATTTGGCTTAAAAAGAATACAGTTATAGATGAACGTGGTTCATTGGCTGTCACAAGTCCATTGCCAGGCTCACTTGCAAATTTGCTTCAGTCATTAAAGAAGGTTGGTCGGTTAAACTTCTTTTACTTGTCACCCTCTCTCTCTCTCTCACACACACACACACATGTTCTTCAAAGGAATCATGAAAAAAGAATATTTACGGGGAAAAATAACACCTTGCTTACATAACACATTTCCAAGCTTTACAATTTAAAATTTAAATGTGAGAGTTGATTATTGAAGACTATATTGCATTATCTTGTTAGTATTATAATAACACCAAGAATCTCTTATTGTTACAGCCTCCTAATCGGATTGCTCTTGTTGGTGAACTTGTGCCGCTTGGTGATAAAAAGGTATAATATAAAAAGTTGAACATAAGTGGTATATGTATCATTTTTCATGCCTCCTAACAAAATGGGTCTTTGATATAGTAACTGTTCTCTGACACTTCGATGAACACTGTATTGTCTGCAACTATTTTTGCTTTAAGCTTTTGGCTGGGCTTTTATCTATATCATACTACTTCGTGCGTTTACTCTTTTCATACTAGTGATGGAAAACCATAAATGGTATGGCACAGGTTCCTCTTAAAGGAGCTAGCTCCCATAGCTCTTGCTAGAATATCTTCATTGGTAGTCATGCTCATAATTTTGTCCCAAAGCAAATTTACATCATCGTTCTGTCTTCTTTGTTATACTTCATCTAAAAAGAGTTGTAACGGATTTTAGTTGATAAAATTGTGTAGATATTCTTTATGTTAACATCTAGTTGTATGCCTCTTATTTGTGGAATTCTGTCAGGTAAAGTCAGCTGCAGAAAGCCTTCGAGAGACTATAATATCAGAAGGGGAGGCAATAAAGGCATTTAGTTATTCAGTTACTGGTATATTAAGTTCATCTGATTTCAGATTTACATCTCGTGCCGAAAATCTCCAAGAGCTATTGAATGAAGATCAACAATACAGGATTTATAAGTTTAATCCAAGGTAGGAATACGCCTTTAAAAATATTACATTGATAGATAAAAAATTATAAGATATGAGCATAAATATTGGACTGTCCTATAGCTTGTTGGATTCTATTTGTTGAGTCATGGTAACACATTATAAACATGGCCTGTGAAACTTTCATATAAAAATGGTTGGTAATTTGATAAGCCCAGGCACCCAGCTTTAGCTTTGAACGAAAACAAATCACATAGAGAATTAAAATGAACAAGATAATGGTCCATGTCTAGAGATAGAGCAACTTGCTTATCATCTATTGTCAACAGGCAAAGCAACTTTCACAACGAGTGCCAAATCAATTATCAAGATTAAGCATAATTGGATTACAACCCTAAAATCCTAATTATAGATTTTATGATGAGAATCCTTTCCTACTATAACTCACCAATTTCTAGTTCTTATCTAACTTAAAACCTATCTAGCAAGTACACAAATGAAATTTTCATCCACACCCGGCAAACAAGGTGTTGTTGGAGGCAAGTTGATGATAGACCCAAAAAAAAGAGAACTTACTCAATGATATCTCATTCATAAAATACGGTCTGGAGAGGGTGAGATTGAGGACAGATTTTACCTTTACCAAGGAGATAGAGAGACTGCTCCATTGAGACCGCTGGCACAAAAATCCACACAAGTATTGGATTGCACAGTTGGTGAAAGTTTCCATGACTACATGCTTGAAAATATCTGTTTACAATCTCTCACAGAAACCTGATTGGTGTTCTTTGCTTAGCATACTATCTTACTCCATCATTCAAGTGACATGTTTACTACCCGTTCGTATATCTTATACAAAGTGTTTACTATGCAGTTCAGTCACTTACATAGAAGGCAAGGAAAACAGTCAGGAAGTGGATCTGAAGGACATGGAAGAATCTAAGGCTGACTCCTTGTGTAAGTATCTTTCTACATGTTCAATTCAAATTCACACTTTCAAAACAAAAGAACTTGCAGAAGCTTTTGTCTTTTTATTAAATGAACGAACAAGTAGTTCATATCACATGAGTGGTAACAGGGTTCCTCACACATTTGGAGAAAAACCCATCATTTTGGGGCAATGGACGTATAGTTAAGTTTTATGATTACATTACTTTTGGTATTTGGTTGTACAGCACTTTTTTCTGCAAGCTTGATCGATGGGATTAATCAAAGTGAAGCCAGGCGTCGAGCCCTGATTATTTTTTGTGCCACACTCTTGAATAAGCATGTAAAGGTATGAAACTCAGATACTCAATCCCTAGATACTCAATCCCTCAAGTGGTGTAAATAGTCCTTATAGCCTTTTAGTAACACATCCACTTAACTCATTTTATTCCAATATCTAGACATTATGGCATATGTTTGTTTCTTTGACATCTGATATCTTGTGCCTTTACAAGGATGCACTGGTGCTTTCTATAGACCGAAAAGGGCTTGATGTGCTGGGGAAATTTGTGGGACCCATGACGCATGACGGGTCACATGAATACGAGTGGAAGGAGTTGAGACTGCCATTGAAGGAAGAAGCTCGAGATGTTGAGATGTTTTGCAAACGACTTGTTGAGATGGAAGAGGAAGCTATAAAGAATGTTTCTTCCTTCAGTGGCTTATCATTGGAGCCAAATGAAACTTAGGCTGGAAGTTTTGTTAACCAAGCTATGTGACACTATCTTTTGGTTGGACTATAAAACTTTAGTGACTGGTACAACCGTTGTTGTAACTATACCTTTGCTTTGGAGGTGACTTGTATACCATCATTTTTTTATGTCTTATTTCATTTGGTTGTGAAAAGTAAAAAAAAAAATGTTTACAGACCATCTGCCTCTTTATAAGAGAAAACGTATTACATATAACTCAAGCACGCCACGCAATTATTGTTGGGCTTAGCAAGCCTGACCCCTAATAGCTCATACAGAAAATATTACTAAAGAAGCATAATACATACTCTGAAAGGATACATACACACGTACAATATGTCACTCAATCAAATTACATCAACGATTATAATCAAGTAATCACTTAAAGAATGGTGCAAGAATTATGTTGTTGGTAATTGAAATCATGGGACTCTTGAGGGTACCCATAAACCAGATTTGGAGTTGGGGGAATAGATGGAGCAGACGGTCTGATATAAGTGTGTGAGGGTGGTGGTGGTGGTGAGGGCGGCATGGGTGGGGCAGATGGCCTGATATAAGTTTGTGGTGGTGGTGGTAGTGGAGGCGGTAGTGGAGCAGATGTCTTGATATATGTTTGTCGTGGTGGTGGTGGAGGCGGTGGGGGTGGGGGTTGAGCATGTCCATGGTAAGCATCGTTAGAACCTTGAAGATTGTGAAGTGTAGGTGGCAAACTATAAAGAGTTGGTTGGTGATGACTGTTGAAGTTAAACCTAACAGCAATCAATTGTGCGTACTCCACACTCTCCGCTCCTTCAACTTGTGACATGGTCACCAATGTTCTAGCAATATCACTAACATCAGGCGTAAACATCGGCAATGAGTTATTGATCTGTTGTTGTATAATAATATTCTTTCGTGGAAATTCATGCCTAAAAACACGTTTTACTACTTCAGGATGTTCTATAGTAGAAATCGTAAACTTCCCAATATCGGAATCCATTGCTAACAATTTGGCGCCATCAAGTTTACGAAGTGCCTTCTTTACCTTCCTTAAGCATCCATTACAACTACAAAACTGATTGATTTGTAGAGTAATATTCATTGGAGCAGTCATCGTTGATGTTTGCTGAAATGTTTAAATTACAAACTATAAGTCTCAACATACAACGAACTATTTTTCATAAAACTTATCTAAACTTTTACTAATTGGTTAGTTGTCAAAGTAATTAGCTACATCACTACACAAATCATTATGATCTACAAACTACATTATGATTAATTTACAATAACCCGGTCACAGGCTAGACTTCAACTCTTAACCTCAAAAAAAAAAAAAAAAAAAAAAAAAAAAAAAAAAAAAAAAAAAAAGAGAAACAAACTTCATCATTTTCATTTTAAATAATTTTGCCATTAGACCTAACCCATATGCATGACAACAAGCAAATCATAATTAAGAAACAAATTAACAGTCAATGATATAAATACATCAACAACATAAAACTAAATTGGAGTTGTTACCCAGATCATTAAATATCATCTAAAAGATCAATAAATGAAAGAAATAAAAATCACAGATTAAAATAACAATGAGCAGGTAGCTCACAGTAACTTTGTTTTTTCATGATGAAGATATATATAGTTGTATATAACTTTTAAATAACAACACTAATATAAAGTGTTAATCTAAATATACAAATAAGTGAAATAACGTATAATAATATAACAAATAACAAAATTCTATGAAATAAGATATTCTATTAATGGCAACTCACACGTCCGTCTATTGCTACTTGTAAACTATATCAATTTCTTAATCCACCTCATTTTTTTTAAGCAACTAATCTATCCTACGCTAATATTTAACGCCTAATCATCCCAAACAAATTTTAACTTCCTATCATTATTTTACCAACGCAAATGACATGAAATAAGATATATGGTTCATTCTAGATAAATAAACTAAGAAATTATATTATTCTTCACAAATTAAATAATAGTCTAGTCAACTTAAAAAAAACTTTAAACAAATATGAAACATTATAATAATAAAGACTTAATTTTTTTTCTAACAACTAGGTATTATTATAATAATACTCAATAATTTTTTATAACACATAACCTTCACCCGCAAGGTTTAGAGATTCAGATTAGAAAGAGCTCTTCTAAGACTCGCCAATATGCAAAAAAGCTTGCTCACGTACCGGAGTGTCACCGGACCCCAAACCATCCCGGGGGGACACACATGTTCACATCTAGATTTAGAATCGGGAGTAGGTAAATGCATGGCCCGGGAGGCTGCCGGTAACTATGGACCCCCCGCTTACGCAAAAGCATAGGGACGTAAAACGTCTATGGTTAGATAGAATATGCATTTCGCAAGACTGATATCATCCCAAACAAATTTTAACTTCCTATCATTATTTTACCAACGCAAATGACATGAAATAAGATATATGGTTCATTCTAGATAAATAAACTAAGAAATTATATTATTCTTCACAAATTAAATAATAGTCTAGTCAACTTAAAAAAAACTTTAAACAAATATGAAACATTATAATAATAAAGACTTAATTTTTTTCTAACAACTAGGTATTATTATAATAATACTTAATTAATTTTTTATAACACATAACCTTCACCCGCAAGGTTTAGAGATTCAGATTAGAAAGAGCTCTTCTAAGACTCGCCAATATGCAAAAAAGCTTGCTTCACGTACCGGAGTGTCACCGGACCCCAAACCATCCCGTGGGTGGACACACATGTTCACATCTAGATTTAGAATCGGGAGTAGGTACATGCATGGCCCGGGAGGCTGCCGGTACTATGGACCCCCCGCTTACGCAAAAGCATAGGGACGTAAAACGTCTATGGTAGATAGAATATGCATTTCGCAAGACTGATTGGATATGGTTTAAGATAAAAAAAATACCTGAACAAAAGGGCATGTGCAAGCCATAGCTTATTCCCAGGTATCTAGGATCATCAGATCCTAGATAAAGTGCGAATCAAACCTTGGCGGTATGAGCACGTATCGCTGAAGCAAATTCTTGGAGAAAGTAGGAACAATATACATATACATATATATATATCAACAGAACGTTGACCAAATAAAATCATAACGGTTAACTTGTTACAACTTCCTGCGCCAATTGTTGGTGTTTGCCAACTAGGTTTCGCCGGAGCAAAGAGAATTAAAGATTCATATTGAGAGTCACAGGATTAGTGAAATGAAACAAATAAAACGACTTTAAAGCGTTATTCATAGTAATAAATTAAAAAGCAGCTAGCAAATTCAATATACCTACATGGATGAATGCAAGAGAAGAATAATAATAATAATACACTAGAAACTAAAAATAAAAACCTTATAGTCCTTTCAACTTTCGTCGCTGGTGGGAGATTGAAGGGAGAAGATAACTTGTTAAGCCGTGTGGGAATTGAATGTATTTGGTATGCAAATTAATTCAAAAAGGTAGCCTTATATAGAAGAAATGAAACGGGTCGGGGCCCTTTAATTTGTATTATATTATTTTAAGGGTTCCATTCAATCTTCAACGGCCACGTGGTAGTCATCTAAAGCACACAAAGCGAATATCTCAATAGACTCGAACGATCCAACGGACTCTACGCGCGGATGAATTTTTACGCGTAAAAGAGTACGTACCTCTCTCATTTTTCTTTAATAAACTTATTTTTAGGTTAATTATTCTTCACCAATGTTTTCAGAACCGGATCGGACGTCGAACCGGACACCTTACTGGTTTGGTGGTCGGACCTGTCGGACCGGTCGGACCGGATTTAAGAACCGGATGACGTCATAATTATATATATACTATAATTATATATATAGTTATATATATAATTAAATATGGTTTGGTGGTCGGACCGGTCGGACCGGATTTAAGAACCGGATGACGTCATAATTATATATATACTATATTATATATATAGTTATATATAATTAAATATAAGTAATTTATATATGTATTTTATAGTTATATATAAACTTAACTTAACTATATTTTTATATCCAACATACTATTTATGGTTCAACACCCCGTTTTTACCCATTAAAATCAAAAAAGTAATTTGACAGGCAACAACTACTAGCACAATCTAATGATAAATGTGTATTCAACTATAGGTTAAGTCTCACTTGAAGCATGTAAAATAGATTTAATTTGAAGTAAAATAAAAGTTAAGAGTAGTCGAGTTACTCGAGTAGATTAGGGTCGTTCAGAAAAAAGAATAAAAGATATAACATGTGAAGTTTTCCTTTAAATATGTAAATCAAGTTAGTTTTAGTAGTTATATATTATCTCCTAGTTGGATTATGAGGATAAAATAGTAAAAGAAATGTTAAATTTAACCTAAAATATGAAATAAAAGAATGCATATGTTTGATGGAGCTTAAATAAATATAAATGTTATGTTCTATGCGATTTAGTCGAAAAACAAATTATGGTTTAAGTTAACAATTCATCAATTCTATAAACATAAGAACCTTTCAAGTAATAGTCTTTAAACAACAACCCATGGCATCCATGTACCATTCGCAACGGACATAGAACCCATCAAACAGACTCAAATCCCATGATTGTGAAAAATGATTGTCATCCTTCCACTCATCACTAAAAGAACCGTACTTTTTCTTGTTTGTCAAAAATGACAATGACGAGGTCAACTCATAACCAACACGCATCCCAGTAGTTCCGGATATTCCTATTATCCTATCATCGGCATCAAAGTCCATCTATGAAAATCAACCATTTTCTTGTTAAACGTTTATACATCATCAATAGGTTAGTATGTTAGTCTACCGAACCCTAAAGTTTTATAAGATGCTGTTTTATCTATACCCTTTGGGTATCATTATAATTAAATTACTCTTAAATCGCCGTTCCAATAAAGGTACACATTGCCCCTTCTAGAAATTGTTGAGGTGTTTGTTTATTAGCATATTGACTTATATTTTATTAAGTAATAAATTAAGAACAATTGGATATATCCCATTGTAAAACAATTTAATTGCATACTTACACAATTTAAAATTAAAATTGCATATATTCTCTTCTATAATCTTTTTAATTGTATATTTTCTCAAATCACAACCACAATTACATATAAACTCACTAATAAATAATTATTGTATTAACAAATATAATAATTATTAATGTTCAAAACAAATGAAAAACTATATTTTTCATTAAAATTTCCGACAGTTATACATGTGCAGATGTGCTTAAGACCATCATTTTCATTTGGCTTATTTGATTTGTTGGTGTATAAATAAGAAAACGGTGTATTATCTACTCTTAATCCCTAAAATAATTAATAATATTGTTCTAAGTAAGAAAACGGTGTATTATCTGCCCTTAATCCCTTAAATAATTAATAATATTGTTTTAAGTCGACCAATGATAATTCAACCACAAAGGGAAACAACATTGTATACTAGATTAAAGACACAAAAAACCAATAATATATATAAATTAAAGATGTCAAACAATCATAATATCCATAAACACACCGGGTATATCATATATTGAACACACAAAAAAAAAAAAAACAACAAAATACACACAATGTCGAAATGATAAAAAGATATAATTACACTCAAAGAGCACTTCAATAGTCATGTGGGTCATTGTTGAAGCCATAGAACTCTGGAGGATACCCATAAACCAGCCCTGAAGTCGTGGGAATTGGTGGAGCAGATGGTATGATATTAGTTTGTTGTGGCGTTGGATCTAAGCGGTTGATTTCTTGTGACACGATAATATTCCTTTTAGGAAATGTTTGTTTAAGAGCATATTTGATTACTTCAGGGTGTTTAGTAGTTAAGAACGTAAATTCCTCAGCCTCAGAATCCAATGTCACTGATCTAACATTATCAAGTTTACGAAGCGTCTTCTTGACCTTGTCCATGCATCCGTCACAGTTACAAAACGGATAAGTTTTTAGCGTAGTTGTCACTGGAGTGATCACCGTTGATGTTTGCTGAAAATGTTAAACATATTGCAATCCAAACATAATTATTGTCTCAAAATATTTGTGTTAGTCTCAACAGTAAACAATATGGTTAGCCTTATATGATGGCAATTATTAGCTACATATTTCATTGAACATATCAGAAATCAAAGAACATATATTGTAATAAATGATATAAATAGATCAACATAAGATAAAAGTAAACTATAAGATGACTTGAATTGGAGTTGCTTCTCCATACCTAGATTACTAAACAAACTAAATAAGCATTAAATGTATGAACTATTGATAATCAAAACTATTTCATTCTTACAACTTGGTATTTCAGCGGCCAACTATAGGAGGATTTCGAAATGTAATTCTATTTTTTATAGTGTGAAAGAGGCAACTTAAACTGTCTTAATTAAGAAAGGAGAGTAAATGTAAGTTTAATTAAAAGAGAAGCATATATACTAACACGGTTATGTTGGAAGTTGGAACAATAGCACATACAATCGTAATCATGAGTTAGGTATATAACAACAACCTCTTTATCTTGATTCTTATGGACGTATTGAATTCTCTCTTCTCTATGTGTTTCCTTTTCTTTTATTTGTTTTGTCTAGCTATAATGTTTATCATATTTGCTGTATATATTATTGATCAGAATGTTTTTGTAAAAACCCATGAATCGAATTAAACCCTATATTCATACCTAAACCACAATGATTCAATAAAATTCTAAGTTCAGTCTAGGATTTCATCCTAAGAACAATCAAATTATCACTTATTCAACACCATTGTTCCAAAAAAAGATTTGTCTTATAACCTAAAGGAATCATAACAACTATTGTCTCACAACCACGAAAATAAATAAAAAAAATCATGAAAGATTATTTCAAATACATATATATAGATATGATATATTACTGCAAATTAATTGACTGCATGTATACCTAGCTAGCTACATATGCAAGGGAAAAACTGACGATCGAATTGAAGCTAAAGAAGAGCAAATTAAGCTTTTATTACCTCACAATTTTCAGCCATCTAGCTAGCTGGATGAACTATTGGCGTTCAACCTGATGGAGATTTTCGCCGGTGTAAAAATTATTGTGATTTGATAAAAAAAACCGTGGGTTTATATATACAAGGAAAAAGACTATTGTTAGGGTTTTGCATCTAACCAATAGCTGCATGCCACGTCAGTTATTTTCCAAAACGTGTGTGTAACGCGTATACTAGGAGTTTCACAGCTTCGGAGTCGAGCTGATATTCTCAATCTTAATTTTCACGTTATTTTCTTTCTGTTTTCTGATCAAATTCGTGAGGAAGAAATTCAACTGTTTGTATAATTAAACTTTAATTTTTATTGTTTCATTTAATTGTAGTCATAATTAATAAAGTTTATAAAATTAAAAGAAACTAGTTTATACACCACCTTAGAGCATTATTTAAAATGTTTGCATATTTAATTACACACATACATGAATCAAAATGCGAGGGAAAAAGTTGATAAATTAAAATCAAAAGTATTTAACCCTTACAAGTTTTTGCATGAACAATTGGTGTTAATCCGCGACTGACCGGAAGGAGGTTTTTGTTGGAGAAAAAAAACTTCTTATTGTGTGGAGGAAGGAACACACTAATTAAATTTTAAAAAAGTTCTTACGATGTGTTCCTGATTACTTAGTTAAGAAAATAAGTAGAAGATAATGAAAAAAAACTATTAAAAATGTATGTTCCGGAGTTTTTAATAAAAGAAAATAGAAACAACTACTTACTTTTTTTAATACTTAACCATTAAGAGATTAAATAAACCATTAAAAAATATCTTTTAAATAAATAAACACATTCTACATTTAATTGATTCAGAACTAGCATATTAATGGAATTATTAATTGGTTATTAAACAAGCTCTTACTTTTTAATTTGTTTATTAACTTCTAGTATCTAAGTTTAAGACTTTTATTTAGTTTAATCTTATCTTGAACGTTTCAAATATTGAACTTGTGAATAATAAATGGAGTTAAACATAAATTTGTAAGATGGTAAAAGACTGAATGATATTATTGAATAATTAGGTTACAATATATAAAGAAAACAAGTAACCCTAGAAATCTTACTGGATCCATAAGCTCATTCTAATAAAACCCTAATAATATATTCTAATACTCTCCCGCAGTTGGAGCGGAAGAAATAAGAAGCTCAGACTGAAAAAATAAACCAACAATAATATGATAAACATGCTTTGATTGACTTGAATTTTTAAACTTTTGCTAATATATCCATATTATGCTTGATGCTGTCATCCTTGTTTGATTATGCTATCCACAACTTGGTTAATTGTACCATTTATACTCTTCAGAAAAAAATTACGTAGCAAGGGAGCACAGTCGTAGTTATCAAAAGGGGGTAACTATGGAGTTGAATTTGACACGACTAACTTGTAAAACCTTGATTTGCAAGGAAATATCATCAATTTTGTTGGAATGCAAGGAGATGACGATCACGTGGATCCGTAGACCAGGAGATGAGATCCGTAGATCTAGAAAAAAAATAAAAAAGAACGAAAGGCACTTGACCGTGGTCAGGTGGGGGACTCTTGGATCCGTAGATCAAGAGATAAGGTCCGTAGACATAAAAAAATAGAGAGAAAGGCCGATGACCGTGGTCAGGCGGCGGTCTCTTCGATCCGTAGATCTTTAAAAAAGACAAGAAAAAAAAATCAATCAAATCGTAGTTTGGGATCGATGGTCGTGGACCGTGATCCTTGGTGCGGCTAAAACATCGATAATAAAAAAAAAAAAAGAAGAAGTGACCGTTGCATTTAGTAACCCGTAATTCAAGACTAAGCGAAGAGAATGATGGCGAACCAACCAAGAGAATGGATATCGTGTTTGAATATTCAATCGATAATGAAGCTTTATTCAACAGAAACTATAAAAATAGAAAAGAAACAAAACTGAAAACAAAGGTGGGACAGGGCAGCGGCGGTGGCGGCACACCGCCCTGTCTAGGTTTGAATTCGATGGTGACGGCTAGGGTTTGTATGTTTTTGTGATGGTGCAGTGGAGAAGAAGGTACCCAGAACCGTAAGGCTCTGATACCTTGTAAGATGGTAAAAGACTGAATGATATTATTAAATAATTAGATTACAATATATAGAGAAAACAAGTAACCCTAAAAATTTTACTGGGCCCATGGACTCATTCTAATAAAACCCTAATAATATATTCTAATAAAATTTACATACAGGAAGATAAGCGTACTTTCTACAATTCTACGTAGCCATTGGTGTAAATGGTTTAAAGTTTGAGGGAGTAAACGCAAACAGAAGATTTAAATTATACAAAAGAGATGTTCCGGAAGTTTCTTGGAGAGTGATACCTTTCCGTACATAAAACCAACGTACGTGTGGATTACCCAATATTCACATGCCACGTAGTGCCACGTGTAGCTCTTGTCAGCACCTACGTAAGCTAACACATGTCGATGTAACATAATTCGATTAAATAAATAAAATATTAAATATAATAAAAATTTAAAAAGCTACAAAATGATATTATAAGAAAAATATATTAAAAATTATATATAAGTATTATAAATAATAAAATAATAATATTAATTTTTTAATCTTTGTTTTTAAATTTTTTTTTATTTTTTCCAAAAAAAGTTAAAAGTTTTCTTTCAAAACAAACATTTTAAAATGTAATTTTATAATATTTTATTATAACTGCTAATTTTAATTAATTTTTATTTATAAAAATTTTACTTAAAAACATCATTTTTAGAATATTTATATTTTTAAAAAGTTTGATATTTTAAAAAAATCTTATTTAATAAATATTTATTTTCTTACAAACAATATTAATAAAAAGATACCTTTCTTAATTTATTATTAATAATTAATATGATATTAATAGGAGAGAAAAAACGAAAAAATTTTGTTAAGATTAAATGTGGTAGTATCATATGCACACTATAGTTACTCTTTTATTAAAGTATGAAAATTATCACGGATTATTTCACTTCCTGATCATTAAATTTGGGTATAGTTTTTGCGGGAAATATGTGAGAGCATATTTGAAAATGATACGTGATACTTAAATAAATCAGCTCTAGATAATACGTTATATGAGTTAAGAAAGCCGGGTTTTCGTCGTTTCGAGCTGTAGAGTACCATAGGAGCATCAAAACATGTTAGAATCCAAATCGCTTACTCGAGAAATGGTTATCGGCCGTGTTAATTTTAACGGTTCGATTAGTTTTTTTTATTTAAAAAAACCATGTTAAAATCAAAACAGGTTATTCGAAAAGTGATCATTAACCCTGTTGACTTAAACCATCCGGTTAATATCTGAACCGCCTTTTTTTAAGAAAAAAAAGAACCAAAATGGGCACCAATAATATGTTATGCCCAGCTCGACAATAACATCCTGCAAACGTACCCACATCCCATGATATTGAAACAATGAGTCTCGTCCCCTTACCAAAAGCCGACGGTTTTCTTATTTGTCACATAACACAATGACGATACTATTGTAAAACCTACATGATCCCCCGGTGGTCACTCTACTTGTTTCAAGTATCTTGGTAATTTCTTCATTAGTGTCAAAGTTCATCTAATATAACTAACAATAACAATTTTGCTATAAAGACAACAATACAATTATGGACTCATTTTTTGTGCTTTCTTATGAAATAGAACGCATTTTTAGTATCGACTAAATGACATTTTAAAAATCCTTTGTTCTAGCATAGTGTTTGTTAACTTAATCATCTTAGTTATTTCGCAAATTCAAACACACGTTGCATTCGCTGGATACAATCACCAATACCATTAGACCTTGTACGGGAGCTGACTTGCAGACGATTTTCAGTGACGGAGCTTGATGAAAGGTGTCTGTGTGTGTGTGTGTGTGGGGGGGGGGGGGGTCACGAGATCCAAGTTAGGGGTCAAACTCAATAGGTATAAAATTTTCGAACAAAATACGTATAAATTTTCATTACTGGACGAAAAAACAGGAGGGGTCGGGCCCCCGGCTCCCGGAGCCCCAACAAAGCTCCGACCTTCGACATGGAGCATGAACTTCAAGATAAAAGAGCCGATTTGTTGATTAGAATTTAGAAGGGTGATGTTATCCGGTTTATCAAACCAATTCGGATTGGGCTTTTATTGTTTGTTTTTTTCTAATGTCAATAATGGGTCATTAATTAAGCACTTTAGTTTGGGTTATGTTTATTATTGTATGGGCCGTAGGCAACAAAACATTGGGTCGAGTTGTGTTTATGGGTCACAGAGTCACACAACGTTTAGAAATTAGAAGTATTTATTTTTACCACCATTTTTTTACTAAAAATACTACATAATCAACCTATACTTATAGGAATTCAAACACACGTAATTTTTATCAGAGATAATCACCAATCTCATTACGTCATGGATGGAAGGTGACTTGTAGTCCACATTTTTATCTTTAGTGCAAATCAATAAATCATCACCCTTTAACCCTTAAAGAATTGATAATTTTGTTCAAGTCGACCAATACCAATTCTATGCAACCACGAGGGCAGCGACATTGTCTGTGTTGTATACTAGATTGTGTATTAAATAATGATTTCAAACAACAATAACTAGTGTTTTAACCCGCGCTACGCGAGCGGGAGTTTGGTTGTTTTTCCCTGTCTTACGCGACCGTGACTTTCTCGTTGTCGGGTTGGCTTATCGGAAACCACAAAAGCGTATACCGATACCAGTTCGATTAAATACCGAATACCGATACTAATGTTTGACGTCAAAAACGCAAAAAAATAAACGTTTGTGGTCAAAAATAAAACTTCACCTGTGTTACACGTAACGAAGTTTGGTTGTTTTCCTTTGTCTTAAGCTACCGTGACTTACTTCGTTGTCGGGTCGGCTTATCGGAAACCACAAAAGCGTATACCGATACCGGTTCCGATAATATCGAATACCGATACTAATGTTTGAACCCAAAAACAAAAAAAATAAATTTTTGTGTCAAAAAGCAAAAATATAAAACTTTGTTGTTAATCATAATTAGAATTTAGGTTTTAAATACATTTTATAAAAATATGTGGTTATTATATAAAAACACAAACTTATAAATAAATTTTGTAAATTTGTGTGGCTAATATATTAAAAAACAAACTTCACTGTAGCAGTGAAGTTGTTTTTTAATATATAATATAATATCTCTAAATACATGTATGATGTATCATATTAAACACACACAAAAAAAAAAAAAAAAAAAAAAAAAAAAAAAAAAAAACCAACAAAATATATATTCACAATATCAAAACATTAAAATGCCTACAAACTTGTACAAATACTTATTATACTGAAATTGTAGATATACAAGGGCGTGGTTAAACATACCATCATGTGCGAGGGTTATTAATATTTTAATGGGTGGGCCCATCAAGTTTGTGAGCGAGTACGTGGTAAGTTTAGTAGCACCTATATTATTATTCAAAGAACAATTCAACAACCATGCGGGTCATTTTTGCAGTCGTAGTACTAAAGAGGATAACCATAAACCAGATCTGGAGTTGTTGGAATAAGCGGAGCTGTTGGTGCGACATATGTAAGTTCTTACAACTGGTAAATATTTACAAATGTAAGTGTAACTTACATTAATCGTAATTTTTTTACGTTTATAAATTTACACATATACATAAAAGAACATATATTTGTAAATGTGTAAGGATGTTATTCCAATAAAAAATAATGATTTTAATTGATTTTTAAAAGTTAACATGATTATCGTAATACTAAAGGTTTAACATTTGATACTTATCCTATATATATAATGCTAATGATTAAAAATAATAAAATATTGGTCACCAGCGCCAACTCATTATGCCTCTCGCCCTCTCTCCATCACACACTCTTATCTCGCCCATGTGGCAGCCGCAACTCGAAGAGACAACGTTGGACGAATTGCTGCACTCGGGTTTCGCACTTGGTCACAGAAGGGGAAGAATGGGTATTTTGTGGCACCCATCATCCATTTATTTATATTTTTATAAAAAAATTCCTCTCACACGATCTAGTATTTTTAATATATATAAAGTGGTTTGACTGTCTCAAAATCCAGTTCCAATGATTTGACATTATAAGTTCAGAAAGTGAGTTTTTGACATTGTTTATGCATCTTTTATAGTCACAATACGGATCGGTTTGTAGAATATTTGTCATTGAAGTAGTCATTATAGATGTTTGCTAAAATTGTAAAAAATGAAATCCAAACTTGATTATGGTGTAAATATATTAATGTAAGCTTTAATTAATCACTTGTTTGTCTTAATCGCACCTCTTGGTCCGCACCTACGTAACTTGCACATATATATATACAAAAACCGACTTTGGTTTTCTACAACATGAATGATGAATGGGTCAAATTAGTACGTTGACCTAGGTAGGTAGCTCGACGAACATGCATGTTTGTTTCTCCGGGGTAGGTTTTAAGTGGTCCCGCAAATATAACATAATTTGTCAAATGGGTTGACCCGGCTTTACGAATGAAGTTGTCGGAGAAAGTTTGACATTCAAACGGTCCCGTTTTGAGGTATGTATCCCACCTATCCTTAATCATATGTGTGTATATATATGTGTATATATATGTATAAATATGTATGTACGCAGGGGTGCACGCATCGTTTTTTTTGTTTTCTGGAATTTGTTCGGGCAGGAACCGTATTTATGTCAATGCAAGTCAAACCCGAGTAGAGCGAGGAGCTAGAACGGTTCCAAGTCAGGTTTTCACAACCAAACCCGTACTTAACCCTATCGGTTAAGGTAGTTCTTAAACGGTCCGGGTCTAATACCCGGTTCCAATCGGTTCCTTTTAATATTTTTTTTTGAAACAAACACATAAATTTAATAGCATAAAATTCAATTATTAATTATTAAACTAAATAAAATAGATTCACTAAAAATATAATTTATGACCTAATATATCTTATTTTTTTTGGGTTTGTCATCTCTTAGAGCACGTTTGGTTCACAGAATTCTCAGGAATTGGATAGGACGTTTTTTATCAGTAGCGGATGTGGTTCATCTTCGGACAAACACAAATCGGAATTTAGTTCGTGAATTATAGTTTTAACTGGCGTAAGGCCGTAACATTAAGCACACGTTTAAAGAGAAGAGATTATACAAGTAAATAAATGGTATTTTTTTTAAATAATAATAAAAAATTTTCTTTCACTGGTGCTACAATTTATGTAAACAGATCACTTTTATGTTCAAGTTCTTTTATGTTGTTATCCAGTAAATATAATAAATGGATATTACTGAAGGTTTAATCTTGATTTAATTGAAACGATAACTATTAATATTAGTTTATTAATATCTTATGGAGTTTGAATTAGAATAGTATAAACACAAGTATAGTATAAATAGGAAGTAATGATCATTGTTTTTTATGTGGTTTTATTTATAATAATATTCTTATAGTTGAGACGAGTTGTTTTTTTATTCTCGATATGTTCTTGCGTTGATATATTGATTTTAGGCCAACAATTACTAAAGAATCCTTGGAATGTTGAACCCCTCACAATCTTGTAGTTGGGTTTCTAGTAACCAAAAGAAATTCGATGATATCCTTAATGCTTTTCCAATCCTCATACAGAAACGGCATAGCTCGTGCATCTGATGACAAATAGTTATGAAAATTTTGTAAAGTTTCTTATTGTCGTAAATCACTTAGAAACATTTTAAAAGTAAAATTCTATTGAGTTTACAATCTAAACAAATGGAATTTCTATCCATACATACCTTTACCTTGTTTAACAACATCGTGTGACATATTTCTAAAAACATATGTGAAGTTCTCAACAATTTCAATTGATCTAAATATGTGTAACAATCGACTATAGAAAAATTATCTTTTCAAATTATCTTCTCAACAATTTAAAATTGATATATATATATATAGGGTAGGGTTATCTTGAGAACCACTCTATTTTGTGAGAACTTAGGAACCAATCTCAGCCACACAAATTAAGTCAAATGCAACTCACATGTCATTTATATATATATATATATATATATATATATATATATATATATATATAGGGGATGGTTCAAATGAAAACCATGATAAATTGTGTAAACCAATAAAGCAAATCTTCACATTTGATGCATTAAGATCAATGACTCAGATTTTTTTGAATAAAAAAATCAAAAGTTTGTACTTTTGTGGAACCATGTGTTGAAAAAGTCAAACAAATCTGAGCCATTGATCTTAAACATCAAAGGTGGAGATTTGGTTCATTTGTTTACACAATTTCATTTGGTTTACAAAAGAACTCATATATATATATATATATATATATATATATATATATATATATATATATATTTCTCATTAAACTCCATCATTAATACTCATTTAATATATTACATTCTATAAAAGGTCAATAAAATTTGACATGTTAATAAACCTTTATAAAACTATTTAATAACGTATGCGCTTTTAAAGTAAGCCAGTGTCTTATATGTACGTGGTCCTAACACCAAGTATAGCTATTTATAATCCACTTAAACAGATCTGAAGAAAATAATGTGAAAATAATAATTATTCCGGAAGCTCTGCAACTGGGCCACGTCACCTACGCGTTGCAAAAAATAATCAAGTGGCATGCAACTATCGGCTACAATGTAAAATCCTAAACAATATATATAGTCAGTAGATCGTCTTCTTTATATCATTATATGTATACATATCAACCCACAGCTTCCTTCCATTAATATTATATCTTGAAACTTACTTATAACAATCTTCCTCCAGCTGATTGCCAGCAAACGCCGGACCGCCAGCAAACGACAAGATCAATCAAGTTCACGCGGAAAATTGTAAGGAAATAAAAGTTTTGCCGTTGTTTTATTTGATTCATTAGTTTTTTACTTGCATGTAGGTATACATTTGGTTTGCACTTGTTAATTAATTGTTAAAGCATTCACATCAGTTTCTTCATTCATATGTTTATAATTACATTAAAAAACACTATTTTTTTACTTTTTAATTAAATAATATTTTTATGTTTTTATCATCACATTTTTATTCTCCTACACTCACAACTACTATTAAAAATATTAATAAATTTAGGGGTTAACAGTGTTTTTTCAAATATGAGGATTAATAGTAATATTTTTTCACTACTTCACAAAAACCACTTACAATCATCTCTTATAATATAAAAAATGTGATCACATGATAATTAAAAAAACCCTACTTCTTATACTACAAAGACCAAGGTACAAATGTATTACAACTTTTGACGTGGCGCAGAATCTTTATCGTCACCTTCTTTTGCCGATTAGTTTCCCGTTCTAAACAGCTTATCATTTCAATTTAATCTTTTGTATATTTATATGGGTGTTTTTTTGAGTGTTTTCAGATCAAACCATGAACCTTCAAATTAAATTTGAGCTTGCAAACATATATATATATATATATATATCCTAAACACATGGGGATCGAGCTTTTTGTATATAATTGTAGTTAATATAAATAATTTATGTAGCCTTTTATGCTTTAAAACTCTGATTCTCTCTCAAGTTCCACAAAATTTAAATTCTTTTACGATCTTTTTATAACAACTAGCTTACAAACTCTACCCACTTGTCATCAACTTGTCCAAATGGAAGAAAGATTTCCAACAACTTGAGAAGCAATATTTTACTACACTATCATCCCCTGGACTACAAACCATTTTGTTTTAATCAATTATCATTATAATTTAGTTTCTCTTGTCATACTTATTAAAAGTTTAAATTCACACTTCTATCTACCTTTTTTCCCCTTACATTACCGTATAAATTCTATTATAATTCACGATATATATTTTATATATTGATATTGATATACTAAAATCTACCCTGTTTTAGATAGATCATTGCTTTTAATAAAATCTACATTGGAATATAAACAAAAGAAAGCCAAATATTATGAAAGAAAAACAAAATGATTTTTTATTTCTTTTTTTTTTCAATAATAAAGATTATTAAAATAAAAAACTGATACCAATGTAATGTTTTTCATCTCTTTAAATTTAGAAAACAACATGAACATTCCTCTCCTCTATGTATATATGTAACCTATATATTGTATTAAGAATTAGAAAACATATCAAGATATAAGTTTGCTGGTTTTTTATGTGTATAAATATATGTTTTTTATATAAGAAATAAAAACTTGAAAAATATGGACTATTATAAAAAAAAAACTAAACAATATAAGTTGTTTTTTTCATTCTTGTAATAATTTAGTATGTGTTACGAAATAATTAAACCGCACAACACACACACATATAGGGGCGGTTAATGTATATAAGTAAAAAGTTGTGCAAATCGTACGATGCCACTAAATTGTGAAATGTGTACTCTAGGAGAGGTGCATAAATGTTCATACATGATTACATAATGGGTATACAAAATTACAAATAGGAGAACATATAATCACGAACCGTCATATAATTGTATAAAATATAATTTATAATTACATACTTTGTTGTAAGAATTTTGAAATACTATATATATATATATATATATATATATATATATATATATATATATTTAAAATACTATAAAAGTATTATACTTAAATTTAAGGTAATAAAATTCTTATAAAGATATTCTATCATTTTAACTGTAAATGGTTTTGTCATACTAGACAACCACCCACTCTTATAGATTTCTACTTATTTTTTGTTGATTTAGTTAGTACCAATTATTATTGTTTTCTAGAATGATTTCTAATCTATTTCTCATTCCTCAACCACTCTTAATTTATTATATTTAATGTTTGGATTGCAGATTCTACAAACATCATGAACACTCTAATGACAACTACTCTACAAATCAATCCTTTTTGTGACTGTAAAGGATGCATAAAAAAAGTGAAAAGTGCACTTGGTAAACTTAAAGATGTCAATTCCCTGGAACTTTATCCCGAGATAGGGGAATTTACATTCTTAACCACGAAAACTTATGAAGTAATAGAATATATTTTTAAGGAAAAATTTCCTAAAAAGGAGATCGTTGTGTTGCAAGAAAAAAACAATCAAGATTCTACGTTAGCATCCCGAGTGTCACCATCACAACCTAATATCACGTCATGAGCTTCACCTATACCCACATTACCGGATGTTGTTTATGGGTACCCTCAAGAGTTTTATGTTTACGACAAAAATCATCCACATGGATGCATGTCACAAGAAATCAACTACCCAGTTCCCATACCGGCACGACCACTTCAAACTCCACCTCCCCATACTAATCTCATGTCGTCTGCTCCGCCTTTGCCTACATCTGTGGTTTATGGGTACCCTTCAGAGTTCTATGGTTATAACAAAAATCATTCATATTGAAGTTGCATTATTTTTTAAGTGGTCTCTTGATCATGATTTATTTTGTAATTTGAAATTTAGTTACATATTTACACTAAGTTATGTATTTTGTTTTTTTTCTTATTCTATGTATTTAATATTGTGTAACTGTATTTAGGGATACTTCCATTCTTTCAGCATGTATAGCGGTTATGGAACCCCGACAAGTTGACAATGATTGTTTGGCATCTTTATTTAATATGTTATCGGCTTTTTTTATGTTTTTAATCTAGTATACAATGTTGTTGCCCCCTTGGTTGCATTGGTATTGGGTCTTGTTTGTAAATAAATTTTGCCCTTGAAAAAAAAAGTGATATTTTCTATCATAAATAGATTATAGAATACCGTTAAAAAATAGATTATGGAAATCTCGATGTCTACAAATTAAGGGTGTCGACACTAGTCATTATTTTAATTAAATTTACTAGGTGATTAAATTTTTTTGGCTTTGCAATATTAAAATGTTAAATGCCATTAAAACCCTCGAATGCAATTTATCGAGGTCTGCTGCACATACAATTTGTTATATGTTTTATTCGATTTACATAGAAACTCTTCAATGATTCATGTTATCTAAAATCAAAGTTACTTTTATTTAAACGGCTTCTAATCTTCTATTATAACCAATACATGTATGGATGGATGCATCTTGTAGGGTTCTTACATTTTATCTTTTGATAGAGAAATAACATCTAACCATTAAGAACATATATATATAGGGTCCGGTTCAATGCAGGACTTCGTTTTTAATGAGAACCGGAAGAACCTTTACTAGCTATTGATTAGATGAATGAGTGTTTGAGATTAAAGGGGGAATTGATGTAATTTTACAATACAAACAAATGTTCAATATTATATTATAAGGGTATTGGTGTAATTTGACCATGATTTTGTGTATGGAAATTGCATTATTTTGGGACTAAAACCATGTAATCCTCCACAAGTAATGAAGAAGATCAACAGCGAACATTAGGCAACCTTCCCGACATTACAAAATCATCCCATGTGAAACCTTCCGCTAAGAATGTCGAAGATTCGAGAATATCTACAGCGCTATTGTATCTAGGTATGTTAGTTGTTATTCCTAGATATCATTATTCTCCGAAGGGCTGTGTATGAACTTGAATTTTGGATGGATCAAACACGCAATAGTGTTTGTGGTGTTAAATAAGTGTGAATTAGGGTTAATAAACACTTAAGAAGAGATTCTGATACAATTATTGATTAATTTGGGGATTTTAAGATTTAAAAAATGCAGTTGGTTTAATCTTCTTAGGATTGAGTTTTGATTGTGACCAGTGTAGGCATTTTAGGGTTTCCAAAGTCTATGTTGGTATAAATTGCAACGTAATAGATTGAGTATTTAAACCCGGATATGTGTTTCGGTACAATGTAATGATAATAATATTTATACACAACCAAAATAATATGATTTTGCTTTCAAATCATTCTGTTGATATCACTAATATAAATGTAAAATTCAAATTATATTCAAATAATATTAACCAAATCTTAACTTAAACAATGAATGTTGCAAAAAGTGAACTTGATTCTCAGAATCAATGTTAAAAAAATTGACTAGCTTAATGAAAATTCAAAATTTGAAGAACAATAGATCAAAGGCAGCAGCTGTAATATAATGTCATTGATCCATTCAAAAAAAAAAAGAAAAAAAAAAAAGAAATATACGGTGGTTAGGATGAGCAATAAAAGATTAAAACATTAAAAATTCTCATCTAATCAATGGTAGATAATTGTGTAACTTGTTAAATTAACTATATAGCATTAAAGAATCAACTTAAATACATACATTTAAAGACCAAATTACCCTTGCTAAATTAATTAAAAAATAAATTATCTAAAAAATAATCAATGGTTAGGATGAGTTCTCAGATTTCTCGCTATCTTTATAAGTCCTGAAAAGATCCTGACCTTCAGATAACCGTGTTAACTTTTGAATATTAATAATAATCATTATTTTTTGTTGAAATAATATTATTATATATATATAATGTTATGTTTTTTTTTATGTATATGTGTACAAAAAGTCAACCAAATATGAATCATTGATGTTTATAAATTAAAGATGAAGATTTGGTTTATTAGTTTATATAATTTCTATTGTTTTTTATTTGAACCTAACCCTATATAAATATAATGTTAATAATTAAAAATAATATAATATCGGTCACCAACGAAAAACTCATTGCACCCCTCACACTCTCCCCAACACGCACCCTTATCTCATCCATGTAGTGGCCACATCTGGGATGGGCAACATTGAACGAATAGGTGCACTAGGGTTTTGCATTTGGTCACAGATGGGAAGAATGGGCATTTTGTGGCACCCACCATTCATTTTTTTATATTTTTATAAAAAATTTTTTTCCTCTTGCACATCTAGTATTTTTAACATGAACAAAGTGGTTTGTCTGTCTCAAAATCCAGTTTTAATGATTTAACATTATCAAGTTCACGAAGTGCCTTTGTGACCTTGTTTATGCATCTTTTATAGTCACAATACAAATCGGTTTATGGAATATTTGTCATTGAAGTATTCATTGTTTGATGTTTGCTATAGTTGTTAAAAAATGAAACTAAACAAATATATTAATGTAAGCTTCAATTAACCACTTGTTTGTCTTAATGGCACCTCTTGGTCAGCGCCTACATAACTTGCATATATATATATATATATATATATATATATATATATATATATATATATATATATATATATATATATATATATATATATATAGGGGAGTGTTCATAAGAAAACCAATAGTTATGTGAAAACCAAAGAAAACCATGAAAACCAATAACATAATTCATAAATTTTTTGTTATTTTAATTATAAAAATATTATTTAAGTATTTAGTACATATATTTGAGCAAGAATACGGGAATGAAGAGTCTTACGTATACGTAACACTATATCGAATGAAAAATGGTTACGTATACGTAACCTATGTGTGCCGTATATGGAAAACCATGCTACGGTTTTCATTTGATTCATAACTTTATTTATATATATTCACACATATATATAGAGGGTAGTGATAAAAAATTTATACATTATGTGACCGTTTTCATTGGTTTTCTCTAGTTTTCTCATAACTTTATGATTTTCTTAGGATCCCTCCTCTATATATATATATACACACACACAAAAGCCGACTTTGGTTTTCTACATGAATGATGAATGGGTCAAATCACTACGTTGACCTAGGTAGTAGCTCGACGAACATGCACGTTAGTTTCTCCGGGGTATATTTTAAATGGTCCCGCAAATATAACATAAATCAGTCAAATGGGTTGACCGGGCTTTACGAATGAAGTTGTCGGAGAAGGTTTGACATTCAAATGGTCCCGTTTTGAGCTATGTAGCCCTCCTATCCTTAGTCATATGTGTGTATATACACATACGTATAAGGCATATATATATGTAGGTAGAAGTGTGCAAGTCGTGTTTTTTTTTTTCTCCTCCTGGAATCGATTCGAGTAGTAACCAGAGTGAAGAGGTACTGAGGTAATACGGACAGGTCAGGTTTTCACAAACCAAAACCATACCCGACCCTACTCAATTATTAGAGTCGGTTCCTAACTAGTTTGGTTTTAATACCCGGTTCCAATCGGTTCTTCTAATATTCTTTTTGAAACGAACACATTAAATTAACAACATAAAATTCAATTGTTAATTATTTTTAATAGTTTACAAACTAAATAAACGTAATTTACAATGTAATATATATATATTTTTTGTTTGTCATCCCTCTTATACAATTAGTGTTTACTCTTCGCATAATTATTGTTTATACTAACAAAATAAAATATTATGATGGATAGAACGTTTTTATCAGTTGCAAAAATGTGGTTCATCTTCGGACAATTACAAATCTGAATTTTGTTCGTCAATAGTAGTTACAAACCATCCTAAGGTCATAATATTATTAAGCATAATTATATATACTAGTGGAAATGTCCGCGCGTTGTGGCGGTACGGTTTTTGCTTGATTTTTTGGGAATTCGATTTTAGTTAGTATCGGCTCGGTACGTTATGATGTAAATTAAAAAATAAAAATATAATTATTGAAAAAATTGAATGAAAGAAAACAATTATTTATATTACAAAAGTCTTTAAAACAACTATATTATCCCAATAAGATTAGTGAAAGCATGAGTGGTATTTATGGTCGGAAATCACTTATTACCTAGATTTTAAGGGGGTTTCGTTTTATAAATGTATGTTAGAGTTTTATGTAGGTTAGAGTTTTAGTTAGTATCGGCTCGGTGCGTTATGATGTAAATTAAAAAATCAAAATATAACTATTGAAAAGATTGAATGAAAAAAAAAACAATTATTTATATTACAAAAGTCTTTAAGACAACTATATTATCCCAATAAGATTAGTGAAAGCATGGGTGGTATTTGTGGTTGGAAATCACTTATTACCTAGATTTTAGGGGGGTTTCGTTTTATGAATGTAGGTTAGAGTTTTATGATCATCGGAGGCAGCTTTCGGTGGTGATTTGCATAGACCAGAGAAACTTAATGGAAAAATTGTCACAACAAATTACCATCTTAATTGTTATTGAGCTTTTAACAACCGGCAAGAGAAAGGTGAAGAAGGATTAGTGTTCAATTGCAGTGAATGAACGGAATTGAAAGTAAATGGTGGTTTTGTTTGGCCACATGTATATGTTTTAACATTTGTATTATAAGCATCATATGCCCTAGAAACATATTAGTATTATATTTATTATAAACATTAAGATATATATACATATATATATAAGTTATATACTTAAATATTTAAATAAAATAATACTAAATTTAAATAATATTTAGTTATAAAAATATAATTAATAAATTTAAATTTAAATATCAATTTATAGTATCATAAATAAAATAAAATTTAATGAAGTGAATTAATTTATATCATATCATTAAATAATTTATAATAATGTTTATTAAATACATGCAAGAAATAAGGTTAAAAATGCCAAGGTATATAAACTTTAATTGACAAATTTATCATATTGCCTCTAAAGTGTCTTAAAATCTTAATCAATTCTCTATTATACCCTTCTTAGATGCCTTTCACATTGCACTCCTTTGTACATTTTAATTCAAAACTTGTATGTTTGATAAAATTACATCTCTATCTAGAGAGATTTATTATAAAGTAATATAGATATAAGTATTTAAATATAATAATACTTAATTTAATTAGTATTTAGTTAAAAAATATGATTAGTAATGATAAATTTAAATATCAATTTATATTATTATAAATAAAATAAAACTTTAGTTTTAAAAGTATGATTAGTAATTATAAATTTAAATGTCAATTTATATTATTATAAGTAAAATAAAAGTTAATGAAATGAATTAAATAATATCACATTATTAAATAATTGGTATAATAATGTGTATTAAATTATATAATAAATAAAAGAAGTTAATTAAATGGGGGCAAAAGTAGAATTATTGCATAAAGTACTTGTACTCTATGCTTAAAATGTTGAATAAATGTCTTACACTTTAAATAAAATTATTATCTTATCCTTCTAATCTTTCTACTCTAATAAAAGGGTAAATGAGCGTGCCATGTGTCAACACCCCATTCATTTTTATCAAACTTTTCCCGCTTCTTTCTTCTATTAAATAACTACATTAATTACTAATAATATTATTTATTTATTTTACATTATAATTAGTTATTTAATAAATTAAGAAAGAGATCTTTTTATTAATTTTATTTCTATAGAAATAGTTTTTTATAAAAATAATTTTTTCTAAAAAATCAAACTATTTTTACGTAATATTTTATAAGTGGTTTTTTTAAAGTAAATTTTTTATAAAACAAAAATAATTAAAATAGGGAGTTTTAGTAAGGAAATTTTTAAAAAATGAAAATTTTCTAAAACTTTATTTTGAAACAAAATGTTTAATTTATCTTTGAAATTTTTTTTTTAAAGTTTGTATTATTATTTTATTACTTATAGTTATTACTCATACGTAATTCCAATCATATCATGACTTAGTATATCGTTTTATAATTATTAGTTTTTATTTTATTTATTCAACTCGTGTAATACACGGATTTACTAAAGCTAGTACTCTAATAAAAGAGTAATTAAGAGTGACACATGTCATCACCACATTTATTCTAATCAAAATTTTTCCGCTTCTCTCTGCTATTAAATAATTACCTTAATTACCAATTATATTATACTACTTTTTTAGAATAAAAGTAGTTTTTTAATAAATTTAAAAAAGATCCTTTTATTAATGTTATTTCTAAAAAATTTTTTTACTCTTAAACAACATTTTTGACACATGCATTCATTTAGACATCATGAATTTATTTTCCCTCCAAAAAGGTATTATACTAATTTAAACACTTAAACTAATTTCTCTCTCTTAATAAAGATCAATTTTATTAATTAATATATTTTTCTCTCTCATCTACATTTTTTAAAATCAAGCTATGTTTTTTAAAATAAACTTTATTAAGAAAATTATAAATCATATCTTTTTATTAAAATAGGAAAAATAAAAAAAATAAAATTTTTATATAATATAAAATTTTCTAAAACAGTAAACCTTTTTGAAACATAAAATTTAAATCGCCCATTTTTAAAAAAAATTATAACCTTTTTGATACAAACCTTTCGTTTTAAAAATCATATCTTTTTATTCATATGCAACTATAATCATATTTTATCTTCAAACATAATTTTATAATACATAAATTTTTATCACTAATTATTTAATATTTTATTTATTCAACCCGTGTAATACACGGAGTAATAACCTAGTATGTATTATATAGTAGTATAGATAAATGGCTGATGTTAAACGGTTATATGATTTTGGGACATCCTGACCGTTGAAAACTACTAAGATTTAATCCTGACCGTATTAATTGAGCGGTTGTTGCTGTGGCGGTAACCCGTGAGTCTCCGCCCCTCTCTCTCCACGTTCCGCCGTATTCGGAGGTGCGGTTGGCACCGGCGGTTACACCCCTCATCCAATATTCTCGTCCACGTTGTTCCTACTTTACCGGAACTTTTTTTTCCCAAATACACATGCTTAATGTTTCACTTCCACAAAAACCCTCAAACTACTAAGATCGACAATTGGAGCCTCTGATTATACGTTTCAGACGAAGAAGATGAAGACAAGAAAATGGCTTTGATGTTTCAAAGTGTCGCTGCTACAACATCGCTCTCAAAGTTCGTCACCATAAACCCTAAAAATCATGTTAACTTCGATTCCCTTTTTGTTTGTTACTAATTGATTGTGTTTGCAGCAACATCACTCTAGAGTTCTTGAACTGATAGGAAACAGTTCCTGCTATCGGTGTAGGGCTTTGTTTTCTTACTTATTAATTCCTACTATGTTGATATTCCACTTTATTTACATATCAAATTTGAAATGATTCCAGATTGAAAGTGCAACAAAGGATGGATCTATTTTTCAAGAGTTGCACCTCAAGTCTCAGATTAATCAGTTGCCGTCTTCCCCCTGTCTACGATTTTTTCCCAATTTCTCAGTCAGCTTAGACGGTAACCGGTTTGCTCTTCCCGCTTTTACTGGTTTTTAATTTGTAATCCGTGTTGATGCATAATGGATCTGTTCAATTCTTTATCAATTTCTCTTCTTTGCATGTTGTCAATTAATCGTCTTCAAGGTAGTATCTAAAGTCTACTTTTTTAAATCTATATGCTGAAATATAGAAGATGTAAAACATCCTAAAACAATTTATCATGCTATATTGATTTTAAACTATATTGATTTGAATTTTAAAATATTGTCTAATATTTCAATGGAACAGGTGTTTTGGGCATACCAGTCATTCAAATTATTTGCTAAATTATTGCACACAAGTTGTCTGATCATATGCCACAATGAAGTTCGAAATTACTGGTGAAGAGAACATAGTAGTAGCAGTTTCGGTAAGTTTTTCAAAACTTGTGATTGTTCATGAAGATGCAATATAGTTGATTCCACAAGAACAATTAGATCAGATTATTTGATGAATATGCATTACTGCTGCAAATTGGTTTTAATTATTGCTGAAGTAAACAGTTTCATGCTTGGTAAATTCATATTGAGTAGATATAAAACAATAAAAGTGGCACTTAATTCTTTTTGGATTGAGATCATAAAACACACGTCACTATTCAAATTTGTTCATCAATGTTTCATTTTTTCATGCAATTTGTGATGGTTTGGTACTACAGAAATGAGGAACCTGTGCCAATAGATGGGGTTATAAGATTTCGTAGGAAATAAAAATATAGGCTTTGATTAATTTCTGCGAATTTTTATCAGTTTTTGTCATTTTGGTTTGGAGAAAAAGTGAGAAGACTTCCCTTGAGATAATTTATCAGTGGAACAAATAGTATGCAATCTTACAGGAAAAAAACTAAATTGATTTAATATGTTATTTTTTGAAACAAAAATTAGCTATTTTACCGATTCAAAAGAATAGTTGTTATGGAGTCTGGATGTAACAAATCCTATGAAACCACAATGAGAAGGATAACATGTTGTTATGAATCTGAAATTATCTTGATTATCTAACTTTAGAGTAATTGATCATTGTAACAATCGACTGAAAACAAACTGATTGTTTTTAAAGACTAATGCTGGGAAAGCTTTGTTGCAGATTTGGGTCATGTTATCATTTCAGTTAGGAGACTTTAACAAAAGGTAAATTACAATTTTTTTCTATGTTAGTTGGCTGTCAATCACTTAACAATGCTAACCAGGTTCTTTAGTATGATCTGCTTTGCAAAATGAGCTATATGAGGTAGTAACTCATGGTCTTCTATTATCTAATCTAAGGTATGTTATCAAATATATGTTAATACCCTTACTGAAATGAGGTCTAATGCTCCTAATTTCTCAAAGTTTCACTGTCGATGTATTTTTTACTACTTTCTTTAAACTATTAATGCCTATGGTGTTCATTAAACTATGTATGCTTCTAATTATTTACTACCTTTCTAAAATTATTTATGCTTATCATCTTCATTTGTTAGGTTTATTTTGATGTTATCAGAGGCTCCAAATCAGAGTTTGATGAAGATTCTGGTTTAGGGAATAACTATAATGAGTAGGAGGTGAACTCAACACCAAAAAGGGTGGTTACATGAGTTTCTAAAGAATCTGAATGAGACATGTTGGTGTTCTATGTCTTTCTATTTGGTTTTTAGAGCACATATGCTAATAGACTTGCAATTGAAGAACAATATAAGAAGTTAGAGTGTATAGCAAGAATTGTTAATTTAAGGGTTGTGCGTGACAACCAAAACTGATAATTTTGTTTATGAGAGAATTAATGTTTTAATTTCACATGTTGTGTGTGATAAACAAGAACTTGGGGAAGTTGAAGAAAGAGAAGCCTATGGAGAATTACAGATCCTACGAGACTTACATGTTTCTTCATTCATTGATTATTGTGTTTATATATATATGGCAATTAAAACTGTACTAAATATATTTATTATCACAATATTCAAAAGAAAATATAGTTGGTTAAGTTATCAACCCTACACCTGGACCACAACTTATTTTGACAAATTACTTAACCTGCTCATTTCGTGCCCTATCTTGATATATGGTTTGCCTTCTATAGCTACAGGTGAAGTTTCGTTCTTGCTGGAGGAAGTACGACCAAAACATAATGAAAAAAGGTTAGTCTACTTTTGTTATTTCTTGAAGTTATTGTAAGATTTTTTGGTACAATGTTTTCCTATTGGAAATGTTTTCTTTAACGCAAAGGTCAACCAAAGAACCTGGTTGTCTTTATGGGTTTTACTTATCCTAGGCGTTAAAATTTAGTATGTGGTGAATATTTTACAACCATTGTTTTCCTTCTGTTTACCAATATAGCATGGAAAACATATTCAAGATTTTCTTCAATGCCTGAAATCTGAATGATGAATAAACACATGTAACACTATTGATGATTTTTGTCTTTTGTCTTCACATGTTCTATACCTATCAGGCAATAACAGTAATGAAAAATTGAACTTACATGTAGTTAAATGCATTAGGTTGGTCACGGTCACCATTATCTTCTTTTTTATTTTATATTTTGTTAATATGTTAAACATCTTCGAAACTACTTAGAGGTTTTTTTGTTTCTTTTCCTCTTTTTTTTATTTTTTTTAAGTGATTATCATTATACACTTAACTACATTCTGTTATATTTCATATGATAAACAGAATGAGGCTCATGTTGGTGATGCAAATGCCTCACTTTTCTTTTTATCCGAACAAACAACTTTGCAGTGTGGCTTGTGGAGGGATGTAGTAACAAGGGCCAAACAGTATGTATTTCAGGCTCATGAAGGACATGTATATTTTGAATGTTCATGTTCTCAAGAAACCATTCAGCTATAAATTATAAACTTCCCTTTTAAGTGTTATATCATAATCCTATATTTCAAGATATTTTTAGATGCTAATAATTATATTTCTTTGTATACCAGGCTACCATCTTATATTCTCAACACAAATGATGGGAAAATAAAAGCATGTTATAGGACAGTATGGTTACAAGAGTTGACTATGATGCATCAGGTCCTTCGTCCACCACAATGGCATACAATGCAGATGGAACAAGGCTTCAAGAGTCGATAATTGTGCTTAATTTGGGATTGAGGGTGTATATTGGCTTAGGACGATCAATGGGTTGGGTCAAAGAGTTGGATCCACGAATTAATTAGGTGGACCCCTTAAATGGGTCAAATTCCTGATCCATTATGCTTAGTCAGTTGGTCCATTTGCTTAAGGTTCTGATAATCTGATGATGTATTCATTATATATGTTCTTTAGACCTTAACATACTCGTCATATTAGTTCGTTTTGTTTTTATATGTTGTTTAGGTAAATTCTATATGTAACATCATAATTCTCATTTCTTAGTTCACTTTGTTTTATTTTTTTCTTCACATTGTATATATTGCATTTACGGTGACTTCATATGTTGTATGTTGTCAAATGATATTTTTTTTCACATTGCATAATATGGAGATTTTTTTGTTGTTTCTTTTAGTATTTTTAGTTTTTTTTAACTTATAAATTAAATGAGTTGTAATTTAATCTTAAACAAGTATTGTTTTTGTTTAGAATGTAAAGAAAAATACATATGTCATTAAGTGTTTAAAACATCCGACCACCGGACGGGTATAAAACTAGTTTACAATGATCAATGACACAAGTAAAAATTATTATTAGTTCTTTAAAATAATATAAAAGTTGTCTTTCATTAGTGTCACTATTTATGTAAACAAATCACTTTTATGTTCAAATTCTTTTATTTCGTTATCCAGAAAATATAATAAATGGATATTACTAATTAAATGCTTTTCCAATCCTCATACAGAAACGATATAACTCAAGCATGTGATGAAAAATAGTTACGAAAATTTTGTAAAGTTTCTTTTCGTCGTAAAGCATTTACAAACATTTTTTGGCCGTTAGAGTCTCTTTTTGACCATTTTTTGGTGGTTTTTTTATCATTATACCCCAATAGGTTAGTATATATATGTAGTGTAAGTTTTGGTTGAATCACAACAACTTAAAACGCTTTCAACTCGCAAAAATCGCAAAAAACGCTCAATTCTTTCATTCTACAAAAAACTCTCTCAAATGGCTTCATCTAGTGCTCAATTATCCGTTGATTGTGATGCGTCTTCAAGCAACGTGGTGATAGCAATCCTTCCTACTAATAGGAACTGCTAAGTATGGTGCAATTACGATTTATGTCAAATGGCTACCGGTCCGAACAAAGCTCGTTGCAAGTTTTGTCATAAGTTTTCAAAAAAGATGCAAACACAACTTTGAAAAACCATATTGAGCTTAAATATTGCAAGGCATTAAAAGGTCAACCATCTCAAGGTCAAGCTTCAATGACCAACGACGGAAATGTTTGGGCTTATAACGTTGATGCGGTTCGGGAGCAAATGGCACAGTTTGTAATTCAAGAAAGCTTGTCATTCAAACATTTTGACAACGAACGTTTGACTCGACTCATTCAACGAACTCTCCAACCGCGTTACACTAATGTAAGTCGTGCTACTCTTCTAAGAGATTGTTTAAAAATGTGGAAAAAAGCAAAAAATGAATTAATATCTTATTTTGAAAATTTACAAACCGGTGTTAACTTAACTAGTGATGTTTGGTCGACTCCTCACGGTTCACCGGACTCGTACATTTGTGTCACCGCCCATTGGGTTGAACCCGATTCATGGCAAATGATGAAACGTACGATTGCGTTTGAATTGTTTGATTATCCTCACACCGGCCAAAACATTTTTTATTTTATTGATAAAGTTATTAAAACGTATAAATTAGAAAACAAAATATTTTCTATATCTTTTGATAATGCGTCAAGTAACACACTTGCGATAGATCATTTAAAATTTAAATATAAACCAATGTGTGACGGTGTTTTTTTTCCATAGTCGATGTGTTGCGCACATCATAAACTTAGTCGTTCAAGACGGTGTAAGAACCATTGAAACAGTGAAAGATAGTTTTAAAAGAATGTTACGTGACATTTTTAGCAATAACCAAAGATATAGTAAATATCGTAAGTTTTGTAAAGACGTAAATTCCAAATGTTTAGGTCCGAATCGGGACGTACCTACACGATGGAATTCCACTTGTAACATGTTTGAAAAGACAATTGAACAAAAAAAAAGTTTAATAGCCTTTCATAATAGTTTGGTAAGTCATGGAAAGACAAATACTTACCATCCATCGGGTTGGTCCGTTATTGAAGAAATAAGCCAAATGCTTCAAATTTTTAAAAATGCAACTACTTGTCTTTTCAACGAGTTTATTATCCAACGAGTCCATTAGTACTTCACCAAATTTACTTAATGACTTCAAAATTAAATGAGATGTCGTTTAGGGGTAGACCTTATTCAGATATGATACCCCCAATGAAAGAAAAACTTAAAAAGTATTTTAAAGAACTGTCTCCGGTTATTACATGTGTCGCTGCATTAAACTCTTGTTTAAATTTGTCGGGGGTTGAAACTTTACTTGATAAAATTACTTCTAATCTGGATTTAGAAGATGAAAACCCCTTTTATGCTTAAACTTTAAAAGCTACTTTTAATCAACATTTAGAAAAAATGTTTGATGTTTATTTATTAAAATATGGTGATTCATCACATATCCATGAGTCATTAAGGCATGCGGCACATGTCGAAAGTTCAAATGATCCAATGTTTGCTTTATATAATATTTTAAGGGATGAATGTAATAAACGTCAACGTGGTAACACTCCAAGTAGTGAACTCGGGAGGTATGGTGGAACCAACTTCTTATCTACCATGAGTCCACAAGATTTTAAAAATTTTGACTTGTTGGCTTGATGGAAATGTAAGGAAGATCAATTTCCCATTCTATCCACCTTGGCCCGAGATTTACTAACCGTCCAAGCTTCCACGATAGCTTCGGAATCTGCTTTTTCTGTTAGTGGCAGGGTTATATCGATAAGACGAACTCAACTCACTCCACAAGCGGTTGAAATGTCAATTTGCTTGAAGGATTTTTTGGATGCCGCGGAAAGAGTACAAGACAAATGCTCACTTGAAGGAGAATTGGAATACGAAGCAGAATTATACGAGGACGAGGTAGAGAGCGGATTGACGCCCGGAATGACCGATGATGAAGCGGCATATGATGAGTACCTTCGTAACAGCTCCGGTTATGGTGGCGTTTCTGGCGAAGAATAAACGTACAAGCGGCATATGATGGAGAACGATCAGTCGTTGTTTAGTTATTTAATCTTCAATGTTGTTTAAATTGTTTAGTTTTTATATCATATATCTCACTTTTATTATATTTATCACTTTCATAGGTTCATTGTATATCTCACTTTCATTATATAATAATTTAACTATTTAACATTAAATAAAATAATAATATTATTATATTAATAACAAAATTAATAACAATAATAATCAGTTACTTGATCACAACAAGTAAAAAAATAATAATAATAAAAAAAACTACCACCATCATGATTTTAATAACAACATTAATAACAAAAATTTTCAATTAATATAAATATAATTATATATTTTAACAAAAAATTTAAATTTTTTTTAAATTTGCTTTTAATTTATTTATAATTATAATATAATTTTATTTTCTTTAAATTTTTTTATTATGAAATAACCAAAAAAAATAATAAAAAATAAAACCCGAACCGGTTTCCAAACCGGTCCAAATCGGTTTGGGCGGTTTGTTTATCCGGTGTTGAAACCGGTTTGTAACCCGAATCGGTTTGGGGCCAAACCGGTTTTGACTTTCGTTGACCAAACCGGTTTGGCCAAAAAACCGATTTGTACACCACTACTTTATGGTAGTAAGAGGAGACTATTATGTATTGTTGAGTTACAAGGGAACACATAAACACACTTTAGGTCAGATGCTTCTCATGGATTTTGTGTCTTTGGAATGATTCCACACTCTGCATCACAACTTACAACTCTACGATATAGATTGATTTTAAAATGTATGTTATTATTATATGTTGGATCAACTTAATCAAAGGAAAATGGGAGGTCATGATACGTTTGGGGCTTACTACTTTTATATGCATGAGTAATGCCATTAACTTGAATTTTGAATGTAAACATAATCTGCCATTTCAACAGCCAATACCTATTATTCTTCTTCAGGCCGCTCAGTTGGCGTTGCCTAATCGAACGAAGACGCTGATGTTAGCGGCATTTCATTTTGATTTTGGCTTTTTGTTTTCAAGGTTTGATGGCGATAGTTACTTCTCAAGTGCGGTTTACTGGTGATCTCTAATGCAGTTAATACACTAGGTTAATACACTAAGGATGCGATTTCTAGACCGCTAGAAAGCACATGAAATGTATATTATTTTATAAACTAGGATGCATAACTTTATATTTTACACCATTTTGTTTTACAATTTTGATTGATGATATATGAATATATTATACCGATAGATATTTGACCTAATGATAATCAAAGTGATTAATATGTGCTTCATTTCTTTAAGGTTGACTGTTCAGATGTTGTTGTGCGCATATTAGGGAGGTTTAGTAGTATTTAAATAGAAGTAGCTTAAGAACCATTAATAAATTCTAAACATATCATTATATGTATATTAAACTTAAAGGTGGCAAAATAGACGGGTTGGATTGGGTTGGTTGTTAGGTTAGAATGGATTTGGGTCAAGATGGGTTTGGATTAGGATGGGTCATTTAATAAAAAGGTCAGGATGGGTTTTGATTAGTATGGGTTTGGGTCAGGATGGGTTCAGATAAGGATGGATCATTTTTTAAAAAAGTCAATACTATTTTACTAATTTTTTACAATCCAACAACACATATAGACATATGCATATACGAGCTCAAACAGATGCATATACGACTTTATCTATAAAGGGTCGGTACCTTTAATAAATCGACGATGATGGTGCGATGGTGGTGAGCGATGAAACTCAACGGAGGTGGAGACTGATGCGGAGCGCGACTGTAAGTGCGGTGATGGTGCGGTCGTGGTGTGCGATGAAACTTGATGGAGGTGGGAGGCTGTAGGTGTGGTGGTGGGGTGGTGGTGGTGCGGTGGACCGATGGTGACGCGGTGGACTGGTGATGATGCGGTGGACCGATGGTGACGCGGTGGACTGGTGATGATGCAGTGGACCTGTAGTGATGCGGTGGTGGTGCGGTGATGGTTCGATGGTGTTTCGGTGGTGGTGCGGTGGTCAGTGGCGGAGCTTGAACTATTTCATAGGGGGGGCAGGGGCGAAATTAATTTTTTTTAGGGGGGGCGAACTCGATATTTATATAAAATTTTACACTACCTGGCCAAAAATTTACACTATCGGACCAAAATTTAACACTACTGGCGAAAAAAAACAGGGGGGCGGCGGCCCCCCCGGCCCCTATAAAGCTTCGCCCTTGGCGGTGGTGGTGCTCGATGAAACTCGACGGAGGTGGGAGGCTGTAGGTGTGGTGGTGGTGTACGGGTGTGGTGGACCGGTGCTGATGCGGTGGTGCCTTGTGCGATGGAGGCAATCAATTTGAGTGAAAAAAAACTTGACTTATTGTGACTTGTAGATCTAATTTTAAAAACTCATTTTGATCTATGTTTCTTTTTTGTCGAAAAAGCTTTTAACCCATCTTGACCCACTTGTGTTATTTATTTAATCCATTCTAGCCCATTTTTATTTTTAGAACACCCATTATGACCCAAAATCACATCCTTGGACTTCTTTTACCACCTCTAATTAAACTTTATACATTATTGCATTACTCTATATTTTGCATCATTTTGTTTACAATTTTAGATCTCTCCACAGTTATAATCTTTATTAAATGTAATTAATCATATCACTATCCGCTACGTTGCGCGGTAACACCAACTAGTTGTATACAAAATTAAACATAATGTTCATATTGAACATAACATTAGGGTACTAGGAGTGCTACAAAAGCTACACTGAAGTACACTAAAGCTCACCCAAATCAATTCCAATACGTCACCTTATTTTTATTCAGGGGTACCCGAAAGAGTGAGTCACCCGACCCAAAATTACCCTAAACGTTTTTAAATTAAAATTAGGAATAACCTTGTAATAAAATAATTAAGTTATAAAATTATTCTAATTAGGTCATTTTATAAACTGTAAAATATATTTAAAAAATGTTAATATTTAAAAAATTAACAATAATCATAAAAAGCCAAATTATTTTAAAAAACTGTGAATCATTAAAAAATATAAGTGGTCTAATTGGAACACTCTCAAAACTTTAGTGGCCTTATTGGAACACTCTTAAAACTTTAGTAACCTGATTAAAACAAATAAAAATATTAATGATCTTACTGCAACAAGTAATAATATAAGTTATCTAATTTGAACACTTCTAAAACTTGCTTGCTATTTTGTGAGACTTTTTCTCAAAAGCAACTAAAAACTAAATTTAGAACATTAAATATTATTCGTCAAATAAAAAATTACATAATTTGTTAAACTAAACACAGGTTAAAACATTAAACATAATTCATTAGAAAAATTAAATAATGTAAATAATATGGATTAGAGAAGAGGTGTATAATTTTTGTGTTGTAAAAATGTTAAAGGAATATGGTCTATTTATAGTTAAATTTAAAAAATAAATATTTATTTTTAAACCCAACGGCAATATTGCCGTTGAACGGCTATCCACAAGCGGGTTCATGGGCCCGTATTCCATCCGGAAATGGCTACCTGATTGACCAAGGTTGGTGTGTCCAAGTTACACACCCAACCCACACCACTTACCCGAAGGACTCTTCACCCACCCTTTGTTTCTTTATAAAATAACTATCATCTCAAACTGTTTACAAGATCAATTTTTAATTAGAAAAAAATTACCTCAGATTTTATTAACATTTATACCTTCATGTTCAAGTAAAAATAAACAAAACTACGTAATTATATTCTTGAGCCACTTAATTGAAAATGGCCTCTTGATATTATTGATATTCTTAGAGGTATCCAAGGGCTGGGTTCAATAGCCCAATTCCAAGGCAGTCAAAGCCCATATCTCACCTAGAAACTTTGAAACATACCGGATTATACGAAATTACGAACAAAAGAATTCAAGTGATCGACGAATCGTGTAACAGCAAATCGTTTCATTATAGTTTTAAATTATATAAAAATAAATCAAAACTTCAATCTCAAATTATAGTTTCATTCTAACAGCAAAACATGAAGCGAGATCAAGACCATATCAGGCATACCGATGATGTTCAGAGCAAAGTCGTCACTCGTCACCAATTATCTTGCCCGTGACTAAACGCTTGAAAGATAAGTTAGTCCCTCAATCTATCTGCTATTCACCAAATCAAAAAACACGCCGACGTTAACTCCAACTATAACTTGTAGAAATAATTAAGACCACTGTAAATGAAACTCCATTTGAAAGTCGGTCACGCCCTCATGGGCCACACCCTATAACACATACGAGATTCAATATATTTCATTGCAAACAAATGAGGGCAAATGGACCGGTGGCAGACCCAAGATGTTTTTTATGAGGCCGCTTTTTTTTTTCGGTATTCTTGTTTCTACCAACTAGATGCTAAAATTTTTGTCGGATCATGTCGCGGGTTTGGGTCACGTAAAATAATAACACATGCTGTCATAATAAAAATACATTGTCATTAGAAAATCAAACAATAATGGCAATATGAGTGAAACAAAAACATTACATTTGTATAGTTCTATGAGTTTATATCTTTTGAAACCGCACAAATACATCTTCAACTAATACTTTCACGAAATACTTTTTTCAATGTAACAAATTGAAAAATCATTAATTTCAAGTCTAAAATGTTAAGTTTTGAGTTTCACATAATCACATAGCATAATCAAGTGAGCAAATGTTCACATGTTATTCACTTATTACTTTTAAATAACCATTCAAGTTGCATTAGAAAAAACAAGTAAAGAAGACTTATCTCGCACAACATGCTTATGATCGTCGTCAGAATGATCTATTACCTCTAATAAAGCAAGGTCTTCTATTGACACATGTCAATCAATGAAAGCCTTTACAATTAAGTTTTCCCGCCTAAAACATATTAAATTGTAATTGCAATTTTTTTAAAAAAATTTTAAATACATTTATTAATCATTTGAAAATACAAACAATTACCATAATAAAATATTGTTACCATAATTTAAAATTCAAATAGTTTTTATATTAATATTTGATATAATTTAAATATCAAATAGTTTTCATATTAAAATTTGATATCAAATAAAATGTTTTGATTATACGTTAACTTCTTATTGTGTAAATATTATTAAAACTTTCATATATATCAAAGAAGTAACTATTTAGAAAATAATACCTTAATACAATAAAAAAATAATATTTTATCATTCATTTAAATAAAAACTAAAAATTAATATTGTTTTTTAAATAAAAAAGAATTTAAGATTAAAAAATACAATAAATTATCATTCATCATAAACAATTTATGTCTTGAAATGACAAATTGTTTTAGAAAGAAAATTTAACCATCTATGAACAAAATGTATAAAAAAGTTGCTACTATAATAATCTTTAGATTTAAACATCATTTGAAAGAATTGTAATCATCTTTATATAAATGATCTGATAGAAATTTTAATTTAAACAGAGCTATTTAAAGAAAAACAAGAAATGTTTTGAAATTTTTGATATATTAATTTAATGCTCAGGTTGTGGTTGTTAAAAAACTAAACTAAAATGGTTTTGTTAGAGTATAAAATATTGATAGTCTTTGAAGCTTATATATGTGAGTATAAGTGTATAGTGTGAGACAAGACTTTTGTTTATTTGTGTTTCTTACTCATAACATTAGTTAGTTAGACATGAATTTGAGTTAATTGGAAGCTTACAAAATTTTTTTTGTTTGTTCGTAGTTTAAATATTTTTATCCTTCACACATTATAAATATATATAATTTTTATTATACAGTCCCCTGTAGCACGCGAGACTATAACCTAGTTTATCAATAGAAACATGGTGATAGGTTTGAGTAAAATCTTGAAATTCAAATCGAGAGGATGAATTAAAAGTAAAAAAGCTAAGATAACACATAATGAATGGTATTAGTGATTCTACACATTTACAAATTATTGCATTGAGAAGAAAAGTACAAAATATTAAATTTGAAAGAAAACCAAAATTGTGGCTTTAAATTAGGGCTGAGCAAGTCGGTATTCCCGACCTTTTTCCTGCTTCCCGGAACCGACCCGATACCCGAAACAATCAAACAAATGGAACCGAGTACCGTACCTAGAATTTCGTTTCGGGAGTCGGTGTTGATCGGTAATGAGGCATCGGGAATCGGTATTATGGAAGTACCGGTTGATTTTTAAAAAAATTATGTTTCTACTTGTTGTCTTTGTTCATGCTCTTGTTGGCAGGTATTTGATTTATTTTTCATGGGTTTTTGTGCTTTTGGTAGGGATGATTAAAACCTAATAGATGATCAAATTGTAATAGCTTTTGGTTAAGATTTTGATTCAATTTACAGTCCAAGTCCAAGTTTGTGTTGCAACATCTAGATGAAGTAGATAGCAGATGATTACTGAAACAAGTAGCTGAAACGTGATGACCAACTCTTGATCACAAAGGTAAAACATAAATCTATTTAAAGGTTAAAGCGAAGATTGAATAGAAGCATGATTGTATATAAATAACAAGCTTGTTGCATATAAATAAAATCAATTCGGTTAAAGTTATCTATGTTCGGGTTTTTTCGGGATTTACCCGATCCCGATACCGATCCCGAAATTGTTAGATTATGGGTACCGATGACCTATTTGCTTTGCAATATCGGTTTCGGGAATCGGTATTTTTTCGGGTCGGTGCTCGGGAAATTTCGGGAATACCCGGTTTGTGCTCACCCCTACTTTAAATTATGGAACCGAGGCAAGAGAATTGGACAAATAACCAACAATCATTCATAAAGCATGTGGCCTGTTGCGACGTTTTTGTATGTTTCACGCCATAACTTTAAAAAAATCAAAAGTCATAGTCAATAGTCATATATAGCTGGATTTCATTCTACTTTTTATAGTTGATATATGTTAGAGTTTATTAGCTATTAGATCAATCTCATATTCCTAATGGTGGATGGTTCGCATTTAAGGGGAATGGCGGTGATACTGAAATATTGTCAACAATGAAGATGAGAGGGGCGTGCCAACGTTGGTGAATTATGGTTGTCAAGAACACATTCAACGATAGGAAAATCCGTCCTTAGATTTGAGTGATTTCTAGTCCTACTTTTGAAACCATCTTTTGAACTTGCAAGCGGTTTCTGCATCTTCTAAACTTGCGAGTGATGTGTGATCCCTCTGGATCATCTTTTGAGCATAGTGGTTCTAAACCGGAAAGTGTGAACTGCATCATCAAAGCGACACATTGTATCTAGTCTTATTGCTCACGACATGGCACGTGTGTGTGGAAGTTAAGATCACACTTGTGCCTCCTTCTAAGAAACAATTACCAAGAGAGTTCCATCCTTATATGCCACTTTAAAGTTTCACCTGTGAAACAAGTTACACTCTTGTTTTCAATTTTTGTAGTTTTAACAGTTTCAGTCACACAACTTTGAGCATGATGTCTTATTTTTCTTAATATCGTTTTGGATACATTTTTTTAATATGATGCTCTCATATAGTACAACTTTAAATACTAACCCAGATGTTTAAAGTTAATAAAATATCATTTTCCATTTGATGAGAAAACCGATGTTTATCGATTTTTTCAACACAGTTGTTGGCCAGTAATTTGTTAAAGTAAAGTGGTATTTGAGTGGCAAACATGAGAAATTGACAATGCAAAAAAAATACCGAAATTGATGGAACTGGAAACCACGTCATCTGTTGGGAACAAATAATTAAAAGGATTAGTTTGAATGTCCTTTTCAGATAAAGATTTTTATGTGAATGTCCTTTGGCTACGTTAAAGATTTTTATTTTATCTAATCATGTGGAGTGTCGAATATTTTTTTCTTTTTTTTTAATGATATTTTATCTGTTAGTTGTAGTAATAAATCCCATTGCCTATCCGTCTATAGATATTGACGGACTCAAGCCGTCAGCGATCTTTGTTCGGTAAAACTTGGATTTCTGTAAGAAGACTATTAGTTTTGTTTGATTATTTCTTTTACCATTAACCAAAGCCGGCTTAATATTTCCGGAGGCCTAAAACAAAATAAAATTTTGAGGCCCTTGTCTACGGTCTATATATTATTCTTATAGACCTTTGCCTCCGATTGGCTAAATAATTAAATTTGTTAATAGTTTAGTAGAAATAACTTGGGGCAGATTAAATGATAAACAAGAAACAGTAAATTAAACTAAAGAGAAAAATTACTTGCAAATTTAGATTAAAATCAAAATATATAACAACAGATTAAACTAACAAAAAAACGATAGTATATTAAATCAATTGAATATAAATCAAGATCAGACAATAATAGTTTATAGATTAGGTACGTGATTATCTGCAAAAGAGAATTTAAAACGGATAAATCTAAAAGAACCATGACCAGTTAATAACCTTTGATGAACCAAGTTTCATAAGTCGATATCAATAAACCAAGTTTTATAAGTGGACCTCGATAAATTTTCAATTATTTTGTTAGCTTTCTCATTTATCTCTAAAAACACAAATATTGATTAGATTATCGTATATATTTTCAGCTTAATTGATAAACATAATGTTTTCTTTTCAAATTTAAAGACCCTTTAAATTTGAGGGCATAAAACAGTTGTTTTAGTTATTTATACTGTAAAGACGCTCTTGCCATTAACTACTCTTAAGCATATTGAAAACAAAATTATAATGTTTTTTAGTTAAGAAAGAAATGTTTGAGTGTAAGCCTTGAGGCAAATGGTAAAATTGTTATTTTGTGATCTTGATATCATGGGTTAAACCCATGATAAACAGGCCTTTACACAAAATGTAAAGTAATATTACGTACAGTTAAGAAGAAATTGTCGATGAGTTCTGTTATTGGAAAGGTGAGTTATAGGTCTAGGATATTTAATTGAGATGTCTAACTATTAACTAGACTGGTTACATCTTTACTTCTACAAATTGTAAAACCATCATCAATGGTTAAAATTTGTAAAAAAGTAGTAAACGCAAACCTTCACATTACGATGGAAATCTTAATCATAAGAAATTTCAAATTCCTTGACCAATTTTCGTATTAGATACGATATAAATGAAACCCAATACGTGTCATGACTAAACTATAAAAGGATCAATAAGTTGTAAAGTGTAGTTGTTTATTTCAGGTAAATAAAATAGAAGATAACTTAATTAACAGTCTTCAAACAACAACCAATAGCGTCAATATACCAGCCATATCGGCCATAGAATCCATCAAATAGACCCAAGTCCCATGATCCTGAAAAAGAAGTGGTTGCCTCCTGACCGAAAGGACCGTGCATGTTTTTGTTTGTCTCGAAAGACAATGATGAGATTAACTTAAGGCTGTTATGAATCCCAAAACTTCCAGAAAGCCCGATAATCTCTTCATCGACATCAAACTCAATCTATGAAAACCAACGATTATCATATCATTAGAACTAAAAACAGAAAAGTGGTATCGTGTTTGTTTATTAGCATATCACTCGTACCATGCTAAGTTATACTCCTATGATTATATTTTTAATATGGTAAATCACCAAAATTAACATGTTGACCCATCTTTTGTCAAATTAAACATTAACTTCATGCCTAATAAATAAGCTTCGCCTACTAAGGATACTAAAATTTAGCCAGCATAAAAAACGATAAAAAGTATTGTAGTCCATAAAAACAACCAATAAAATGAATAAATGTGTAAAAGTCTGCTAAATTTTAGTTGTAGTCTAAGATTTAGCTTCCTTTTAAGCATTGACTTAGATTTAGCCCCCGACAATGACAATGGCTTAGATTAGCTCCCCCTTTTAGATGAGTTGTAGCGGTTTGATGTACAAAAATTCATTGTTTATTTAGGCTTATAAAATTACATAAATGCATATGGTTTGATCGAATTGCATGTTTGGTTTCTAAACAAAAATTCATAGTCCATTTTGTATAATCATTGCAAATACTAAATATATTCATTTTTTATGTATTTCTTAAATTTATACCAACTTTAAAATTTAATTTTAGAGACCAAAAGTGCAAATCTCACATAAAAATTTGTACTAACTTTGCACTTTTGTAAAATTTGGGGACCAAATTTGCAATAATTATACAAAAGTTTGGATTAACTTTACAATTTTGAAAGTCGGGAACCAATAATGCAATCTAGTTAAACCACAGAGACCATTTACGTAATTTTCTCTTTAGGCTTAATTTTTTTTTTTTTAACAGCAAATCTATCCTACTTCTACTCTTAAATTACTTCATATTACGTCACGCCTGGGTTTGAACCCAGGACCTCCCCTGTAAGAGACAAAGCCTCTACCAAGTGATAAACTAACCAAATTATTTTTAATGTCGCAACACCAACTATATCATTTTCAAGATTAATTCCAAATTAACTAGACAATATTTCACTTGTAAGTAGGGAGGGATAAGAGATGATCACCACAAACATTCGACCCCTGTTGTTGGGGTCATGAAGCCCACCATACTGTTGTGAAGAATGCAACAAACCATCGGAATCTTCGGCTGTAAATATAAGCGAATGAATCCAACGGTCGTGATATATCGTTATACTCCTCAGCCTTTGATTGCTCTCAAGCCTGAACAAGAATGCATTTCCACCGGTCAATGATCCCCATAACTTGGTTCGTGCACCCTACCATCAAATTATGTATAACACAATTCATTATTTTCATCACAACAAAAGTACAATCGAATTTCAAATAATTATACGATAACATACCATTTGAGGATCTGAAATGATTGCTGTTGGTGTGTCCTAAGATCCAATAACACAAAGTTTGTCATAATATCCAATAACGTTAACACAAAGTTCCTGATAGCAACAAGCGAGTTTGTGATAACTTACAAGTTGATGTTCTAAAGCAGTTTCTAAACCTTTGACAACTAAAACCATCGTTGGGCGTTGGCTGCGATCTTCACTCAGGCATTGAAAAGCAATATTGGTGAACACTCTTAACGAACGCGGTTGGGCTTGCTCTAGTAAACTTGGCATTATGATGTGGTGTAATGTCCCCTTCTTTTGATGAAGTTTCACTAAGTAAGCGAGAAATTTACGCTCGTCTTCATATTTCCCGATCACTGCGAGCCTTCCACACAAGACTTCAAATAATATAACTCCAAAAGAATACACGTCAGATTCTTTTGTAAGTATCCCAGTATTTACATAGAGTGGATCAATATAGCCGAAGGTGCCACACGCAATCGTGACAAGAAAAGTGAATTGCTGATTAGTTGGACCTATTTTAGACAATCCAAATCTGAAATCTTAGCTTCCCAATTGGCATCCAGTAAAATATTAGAACTTTTCATGTCACGATGTAGCACCCTATGCCCTTTTCCCACCCCGTCATGAAGATAGCTGAGTCCTCGAGCCGCTCCTAGACAAATACGGAGACGCTGCTCCCACGTGAGGTTTGGGGAGGCCACATGCTTGTCGAGGCTTCCGTTAACCTCATGTTTGTAAACAAGAATCTTTTCGTTACCTTCGTCAGAGAATCCAATAAGAGAAACAAGATTCTCATGTTTGTAGCTGGCGAGCATAACGATCTCCATTAAGAACTCTTGTTCTCCTTGGCCGCCCTTCACGTCTAACCGTTTTACTGCAACCGATGCACCTGGCTCACTTGATTTGGAGGAGGATGGGAGTTGGCCTTTGTAGACCCGCCCAAATCCGCCTTGACCGAGGGAATTCTGGTCATCAAAGTTGTTGGTGGCAGATTTGATGTCATCAAATGAAATTCTCAAGTGGTGTAGTTCTTGAAGGAAAGACATTATATGTGAATTTTGTTTTGTGGGATATGAAATGAAATAGCTAGATCTGGAGGGGGAAGGTGTCACTTACTTTTGGTCTTTTGAGCTAAGAGAGTGGGAGTCTTTTGGACTTTGGAGGAGATGTAATTTAGTAAACTTTCTATGGTAATTTGGTGTTATCATATAGGCCAGCATATTGAGGTTAGGTACAACATTGACAGCAAATAGAGTTGACTGTAAATACATGTTGTTTGGACATGTCATATGAGTATGTAAAGACATGTGCATGCATTAAGTATGAATGTGATTATTATACTCTAAAACTATACATTCGAACTTAAATCATTTTAAAAGCAAGTTGGAATAAATTAACTATATCATTTTTCATAGCGTTTAATTATTATGGTAGACCGTATACTTTTTTGATTATCCTGATTAACAACTAATTATTTCGTTTCTGATTGAGACTGAATTCTATTTGAGTTAGTTTGTTGGCAAAGGGAGTCATGGGTCTGGTATATTCAAAAAAAAATTTTTTAACGGTTAATTGGATCACTAACGGGTAAGTAGCCCGTCTAGTCATCTTCATTACTCGAGTACGTAACCCGAGACCACTATCAAAAGAAAACTTACCATAGGTGAGAGAAAACTTTTCGCCCAACCGGAACTCTTTTTTTTTTTCACATGTGAGACTTGAATCCAAGACCTTCCTCTAATTTAATAAAGTTTTGAGGTATCTTATTTTAACCACTTGGGTTAAGGATTATTGGTGGTATATTTAGTTGATAGAGAAGTCCAATTTTAGATTACAAAGTTCTCATCTTTGTGGAGTTTAATTCAACCGAGAAGTCCAATTCTTATCACCTTCGTCAAAGAATCCAACAAGAGAAACAAGGTTGTCATGCTTGTAACTAGCAAGCATGACAATCTCCTATAAGAACTCACGTTGGCTTTCGCCGCGCTTCACGTCTAATCGCTTTACAGCGATAGATATATCTGGCTCACTTGAGCTGGTGGAGGAAGGGAGTTGACCTTTATAGACCCACCCGAATCCACCTTGTCCGAGGAAATTTTGCTCGGCGAAGTTGTTTGTGGCAGATTTGATGGCATCAAGGCATTCATATAAGGTTTGCTATCTTTATCATTAAAATTACACCAAAAACCATTATTTTTTCTCTCTCTTTCTCAATTAAATAATATTTTTATATTTTTATCGTTATCTTTTCTCTCTGCTCTACTCACAACCACTTTTAAATATATTAAAAAAATTTATAAGGGTTGAACAGTAATTCCCCAAATATAGAAATTAAAGAGTAACTTTTATCTCTCATTCATTCACAACCATTTACAACAATTTTTTAAAATATAAGAAACATACTCATATAGATATAAAAAATCTAATGTGAATGCTCTCAAATGAGATCTTTAAATGATCTAGTTCTCGAAGGGAAGACATTATATGTGAATTTTCGTATGTAATGAAATTGCAAGATTCTGAAGGGGGAATTATCAATGACTTTTGGTCTTTTGGAAGGAGTAACTAGGGTGCTAAGACAATGCAAGTCTTTGGAAGGAGATGCAACTTAAGAAACTTTCTACACTGATTAGGTATAATCATCTTTTATATATAACTTTTTAGTCATATAGTTTTAATTTTTAGATTATTTTTCTACATTTCATATTTGAGTTTTCTTAAAAAAAAGAAACCACTTATTAACTTGAACTTGCAAGTATTTAAACCTTTATTATTTTTATGAAAACCAATCATCAATGTCATTAGATCACTTTATAATGAATATAACTTCATTGAATTTTAAAACCCATAAGATCACAGATAATACGGTTGCACCGGTCCGGTTTTAAAAATATCCACCAAATGTAATAGTTGTAAAAGTAAGTGGGCATAAAGTTATAAAGTAATTTCATTCAATTATTATGTTAGATATTTTACCCTTCAAATCCAGATTTCTTAAACGTGTAGGAGAGTTATTGGTTCGGCGAGTCAGGTTTTAAAAATATCGTACACATAAAATTATAGTAAAAGCGAGTGGCATAAAGCCATAAAGTAATTCTCTTCAATTATTATTTATATGATAAAATATTTTCTGAATTATAATATCTTTAATTTACTTTCGCAATGCTGCTCAAGTGTATGGATTAATATATTCAATCGAGGGTTGGTTGGTTATTTTTAAACTAGTAAGTGCTAAACTAATAAAGTGGATTTTTTATTTGTATTCATATAATTATAGTAAAAAGTAAAAAAAAATATTTTTTTCTTTTTTTTTCAATTAAATAATATTTTTTTACATTTATCATTATTTTTTTTTCTCTAATCCACTCACAACCACTTTTAAAAATATTAAAAAAATTATAGTTTGAATAGTGTTTCTTCAAATATACATATTAACATTATTATTTTCCCTCCCCTTCACTTACAATCACTTAAAATCATTATTTATAATATAATTTGTTGTGTAAACACCCCAACTTTTTACCAATTCAAAGGTAACCTTTTAATGGATAAAATTATTTAAAGGCCACCAAATAACCTAAAAGGGTTAGAAGTCTAGTTTATATTAGAAAGCTCTTGTTATTATGGAGTTTAATTATTCAACAATTGTTTCTAAAGTGGTGGCTAATTTATTTTAGAGATAATTACAAAAATAACTATTTGACCAAATAATTTTACAAAAATAACCATTGACTCTTACTTTTATCAATCTAGCCATGTATCGCCTCATGGCGATACTAAACCATGCAATATCGCCCATGTGGCAAAAAGTTTTTGTCAGAGATACGCTGAAGATATGTGGATGTATGTGTATCGCTGGAGATACGACGGAGATATGCGGTCACCAGTATATTGCCTGCTATTTTAAATATTTTCTTAGTATTTTTCAATTAATACAATTTCACTAAATATTATTTTCAATATTATATAAATATATAAACAATCAAATATTTAGTTTATGAGAACTATTTAGCTGCCATTAATTTGTTCATATTATTTTAAATCTCATAAAGATATATAAATAATTAGATAGCTAATTGTTAAATATTAAAAAAATTAAAAATCTAATATAAATCCTTGGTGAAAGTGACTTTCTCTTTGAGCTTAAAACAAAAATTTTCAATGCACCCACCTTGGAGATATATGGAGAATTTTTTTAGGATAATATAAATATATGAGTTTTTGGTTTTGAGTTTTATGCTATCTGCTATTTTTTATGAGTAAGCATCTTATTAAATACGTTGATATTATTAGACTAACAACTTTTTATATGCAGTAGTGCTTTTAGTTTCACAGAATATAAAAATTTAGCATTATTTTATGCTAATATGTAAAAAAAGATTTCATGCGTATTTTTACTTTTAGATAAATGAAAAGAATTAACATTTTAACAACACAAAATGATTGCATAAAAAATAAAAAATGTTCCATAACATCTTATTATTATTCACCTGTAAATATTCCATAACATGTTCATATTTACTAAAAAGTTGCAATTATGATATGTGTTAATTCGTTTTATATTCTATAAATATTACAGTTTATTTAATCATAAAAGCATCGGACAAAATTAAATGAAAGTAACTCAATGTTGGGAAAGTTATTTAAAAAACCATTATAATATTTGAAAAACAATAAACATGCGTTAGTCATCAGCGATATGCACCGCCTAGTGGATCGCCGGGGAGCGATATCGAGAACAGCGATATTCCTTACATTTATTATTTATTTTATTTGAAAACAAGCGATATAAAATCATGCAATATTGCTGGAGAGCGATATTTGATATTTGATATTATTTTTCTTTTAAATATGGCGATATCATGGTTTTAATATCGTTGACTCAACGATACAACGATACCCTGGTGATGATGTATCTCTGACTCAGCGATATAGGGACACGTGTTATTCTCTGGTTGGTGAAATTAATTGGTCAATTTAATTTTCAATGACTATTTTTGTAAAATTGAATGGTCAAATGGTTAATCTCGTAATTTTTCTTTTATTTTAATGGATGATGTTAATAATACTTATTTTACTTCATTTAATTTACACCGATCCTCAGGTCGAACATTTAATTTTAAGAAAAACATTAGCATTCTAACCATAAATGATTGTCGTTGGACGTTACCCTGTCCTTAAGTGATGGCTAAATGATAAGTAAATTATAAAATGCCGTGTTTTTCATGGATTTCTATAGTTTTGTGAGTTTTTTTATTAATATGAAAGATTTTTTTTTCAATAGAAAAATAAAATCTGATTTAATTCAAAATTTCATCCATTCTATACAATAAAGGCCTTTCAAATGATAGTTTTTAAACAACAACCCACAACATTCACGTACCAGCCACTGTTGAGGCCTCTTCGGATCGATTAGGATCAATTATAGATGAACATTGTATTGATTTGAGTATACATATGTATATATGCAGGGACTCAAGATGAACAGAGGGTGGGGAAACTTGACGATACACACACAATCACAAAATGAATTCCACACTTGATAATCGTACATGATTAGGGTATTTATACCCTTTGGTTTTGGTGGTTAAACAACCACTTATCTAACCGACACTTTTGTTTACAAACATACAGTTTGACTTTCTAAATAACACAGTTTGACTTTTCTAATTGACTTCCAATTTTGACTTTCTAAATACTAAATTCTAGTGATTATCTTGATTATTAATCTTCCAACAGCCACAACAGCCTTGGAACCCATCAAACAAGTCCAAGTCCATGATCATGAAAAATGAGTGTCCTCTTTCATCTCCTCACCCATAGGACCATACTATTTTTGATTTTCATGACAGACAATGATGAGGTTAACTAAAAACCGTTATGCATGCTAATAGTTCAGGATATCCCATTTATCTCCTCGTCGGCATCAAAGTCCATCGTACATTGTCATAGCCACTTTCAGTCAAATTCAAAACCCGAATTCGTCGGTGAGACTCATGTGTTTAGTAGATATAATAGTAAAAATGTTATACTTCAACTATAATTAATACTAATATAAAAGAATACATAAGCTTGGTCGAGCATTTTTATAAAATAAATTGATCAATGCGTAGTAAATTGTAGTTTTTCTTAGAAATTTCTATAGTTTAGGACCTATTTTCATTTTCACAAGTAGATTAATGTAAAATCAAGTGGGTTTTCAACGTGAGAAGTGTATCTGCAGAGTAGAAAACACACGCTGCTTTGCTTAAAAACTTCTCGATCTACGTAAATTGAATGAAAACATCAAGTACTTCATTCATATGAGAAAATGAAATTACACAGACAAAACACTATAAAATAATTACCCATTACTCATACTTATGTCTACCCACTACTACATGATTGAAAGAAATATGACCAGAAGTAAAACAATCCACTAATTGATGATGATGACTGTTAATTAACTGTTTATAATGAAGAAAACATATGAAGATTTAAGTCTACAATTCATCCAATCTATAAATTTGATGTGTATCAATTCGGTAATCAAGTGGTGTAAAGAAAATAGATGAGTGCTTGAAAGAAAATAAGAGGATGTTTCCATATTAATTATTTTGCATAAAAACTTCAAGGAGAAAAGCTCCAATTAGTAGGAGTACAAAACACATGCAACTTAAACAACTAATAGAAACTAACCGGAACATGGGTAGTGTGGCATCCCACCACTCCCTTCATTTAATCCTACTTAAATTAAAACAAGGACATAACAAAACCACCAACGTGCATGTATGACAAAAGCCTTTCAGTTGGCAGTCTTCAAACAACAACCCAAGGCTTTCACATAAGTTCCACCTCGGCCATAGAACCCTTCAAACAAACCCAACTTCCATGATCCTGAGAAATGAGTGTCCGTCGTCGTACCAATAGGACCATGCCTTTTTTGTTTGTCATAAAACCCAATGACGAGATATATTCACCATAAAAATCTATCCCAACAGTTCCGAATATCTTAATTATCTCCTCATCAGCATCAAAATTCATCTATCAAAATCAACAATTTAGAAAAAATAGTTAAGATCCTGCCTTTTAATGATTTTTGTACATGAATACACAGTGATGGAACAAGGGATTCTTAGCGAGTCAATGGTGATGATAAAATTTATTTCCCCGTCAACTACAACCAAAAGGTTCAAGTCATGTTTTTTTTTTTAAACAAACAAAAAGGATTTATCTTTTATGCATAAAAAAACTATCAAATTACTAGCAACCACTCTTGACATCATCTCTAGGATAGAGCCTTAAGGACTATATACCTACATACGTACGTATGTACTATATATATACATACATACATACATACAAATGTATACATACGTACGTACGTATGAAATTGAAAAAACTTTTAAACTAAATCTAAGTCTTTGGTTGGTTAAGATCCATGGTTCTAGTTTCTTTTAAATTATGAGTAGGACCCTTTCTAATATTATCTAGAATCAAAAAGCTTAACCAGCCAAAAGCTTAGATTTAGTTTAATAGTTATTTTAATTTCTTTTGGTTTGCATGTGAAACATTCCTTATATATATATATATATATATATATATATATATATATATATATAGGATTGGGTTCAAATGAAAACCAAGAGAAATTGTGTAAACCAATAAACCAAATCTTCACCTTTGATTTATGAAGATCAACTTTAAACAATAAACGTCATTCGTTGTACCGATAGGACCACACCTTTTTTGTTTGTCATAAAACCCAATGTTGAGATATATTCATCATTGAAATCTATCCCAACAGTTTCAAAAATCTTAATTATCTCCTCATCAGCATCAAAATTCATCTATCAAAATTAACATTTTAGAACATCTCAACTCTCTATTATTATGATAACCGTGTTAATTTTCAAGATCATTTAAAGTCATTATTTTTTTAATTTTTTTTAGAATAGCATCATTACAAATATACAAAATATATTTTTTATGTATATGTGTAAATTCGTAATCGTAAAAAAGTTTACACTAGTGTAAGTCACACTTACATCTCGTAAATATTTACAGATGTAAGTGTAATTTACACTGGTGTAAATTTTTTTACGCTTATGAATTTACACATATATACAAAATAACATATTTTTTATGTGTGTAATATATGATATTATTCCAATAAATAAAATAATGATTTTGATTGATCTTAAAATGTAATACGATTTTCATAATTAAAAAAAGGGTACTCATATACATATTTAATTCCATTTTACCCACAAAATATTTAAATGGTGAAGAGGGATAAGAATCGATCACCTGAAAGAAATTTAATGATTCTAAATCGGAGCGAAGTAAATGGAGCCCACCAAATTGATAAGTACAACACAACGAACCTTTGGAATTTACCACCGTTAAAATAACTGAATAGAGGCAGCTTTCGTAATATATTGATATATTACTTAGCCTTTGATGGCTCTCAAGTTGGAACAAAAATGGCACTCCATCAGTCATTGATCCCCATAACTGGGTTCGCCGACCCTAGCATAAATAAAAATCAAATCAAACAGTTAATTTGCAAGAATGATTATGGAAAAATTGTAATCAAATTTCAATGGAAACGATAACTTACAAATTGAGGGTTTGAAACGGTTGTTCCTGCAGCCTAATATCCAATACACACAGTTTCTCAACGAGCGTAAGTTCAAACGATAAGAAAATCACAGCATATTACAATCTAATCTAGTTCTAAGAATATAAAGATAACTTACAAGTTGATGTTTTAAAGCGGTTTCTAAAGCTTTGACAACTAAACCCATCCTTGGGCGTTGTTTGCGGTCTTCATTCAGGCACTGAAAAGCAATATCGGAGAACGCTTGTAGCGACGACAGATGAATTTGCTCTAGAAGATTGGACATGATGATATCTTCTAATGTCCCCTTCTCTTTATGAAATTTCACCAATGCAGATAAAAATTTACGCTCGTCCTCATACATCATAATCAGTGCGGGTCTCCCGCACAGGATTTCAAACAATACAACTCCAAAAGAATATACATCTGATTCTTTGTAAATACCCCGGTACTAACATATACGGGATCAACGTAGCCGAAAGTTCCACAAGCATCAGTGACGAGAAAAGTTAATTGTTGATTAGTGGGACCTATTCTAGATAATCCAAAATCTGAAATCTTAGCCTCCCAGTTGGCATCTAGCAAAATATTAGAGCTCTTTATGTCACGGTGTAGCACCCTGTGCCCCCCTCCCACACCATCATGGAGATACTCGAGTCCTTGTGCCGCACCAAGACAAATTTTGAGACGCTGCTCCCATGTAAGGTTTGTGGAGGATAGATGGTTGTCAAGGCTTCCATTAACCTCGTGTTTGTAAACAAGAAGTTTTTCTTTACCTTCGTCAGAGAATCCAACAAGAGAGACAAGGTTGTCATGCTTGTAACTCGCAAGCATAAAAATCTCCATTAGGAACTCATGCCGTCCTTGTTTACCCTTCAAGTCTAACTGCTTTACAGCAACTTCTGTGTCTCCCACATTTAGGCGGGTTGAGGAGCAGAGTCGACCTTTGTAGACCGGCCCGAATCCACCTTGGCCGAGGAAATTTTCGGCAGCGAAGTTGTTGGTGGCAGATTTGATGTCATCAAATGTCATTCTCAAGTGGTCTAGTTCTTGAGGGAGATCTGTCATTATTTGTTGAATGTTGTTTTACAAAGAAATAACAAGGTGGATCTGAATATGAAAGAAATTAATATGTGTATATAGGTGAGTTGAAAATTTTACTGTATTATCAGAGTAATATATCGCATGTTTACACAACTTTCTGAAAAACACAATGGTCCACATTGGCACTAATGCAAGGTTAGGTACGACGTTGATAGCAAATTAAATCTACTACTTTTATGATATAATTACAAGGTTAGGTGTGACTAAGGTTATTTGAATTCTAAACTATATTCGAAATACAATTATTTCAAAAGCAACTTGGCATAAAATAACCAAATATATTTAAATTTTCATTTCATTATTATCTTTGTATTGAAAGGATATATATATAAAATAATTCATAGATAAAGTAGAGAACCATTAAATTTTAATGAAAGAATTATAAACATATATATACCAATATTAAATATATACGAATTTGTCAACCAATGTCTCAAATCCCCCCCCCCCCCCCCCTCTCAAGCAACAGATGGCGGAGGAAATACTCGAAGTTTATCCCGAAAAAATTCAAAAAGAGGCTTAGGGAGCGGTTTAGTAAAGATATCCGTCACTTGAAGATTGGTTGGAACAAACTTGGTGTGTAATTTCGCGGATGAAACGAGCACACGAACAAAATGATAATCAATATCTATATGCTTCGCCGTTTGTGGGCGACAGGATTTTGATTTGACTTAGAAAAATGGCACTTAAGTTATCACACAACAAAGTCGGCCTATCCGGAGGCAAGGGGTAGAGATCACGAAGAAGATGAGTAAGCCAAATAATTTCAGCAACAGTATTTGCCATGGCCCTATATTCGGATTCAAAACCGGAACGAGAGACAATCAGCAGCTTTTTAGCGCTCCAAGACACCAGATTACCACCAAAAAATAGAATAACCATATGTTGAATGACGCGTTTCTATACAACGAACCCAATCTGCATCAGAATATCCTATTAAAGAGGATATAGTAGGAGTAGAAAATTGAAAACCATAGGAGTGCCTTTCACATAACGCCAAATGTGTTTTACCATTTGAAAATGATACAAACTCGGACAGTGAAAAAACTGACTAGCTTGATTTACAGCATACGAGAAATCCGGTCGGGTGATGGTAAGATATTGCAAAGCTCCAACAAGTGAACGATAATATGATGGATCAAAATAAGGGGTCCGGGTGCTAATAAATACATCGTTAGTGGCAAGAGGAGTTGCCACAGGCTTAGAATCCAAAAGACCCGCACGAGTGAGGATATCAGTAGCATATTTGGTTTGACTAAGAAACAAACCATCATCAATGTAACACACCTCAAGGCCTAAAAAATAGCTCAATTTTCCAAGATACTTACTTGCAAATTTTGATGTAAACGAGTAATAAATTGAGCTATAGTAGGTTCGTGATTACCAGTGAAAATAATGTCATCGACATAGACTAGCAAATATATCAAACAAAGAAGTGTCGGCTTGACTACAAGAGAAACCTTGTTGTATTAAAAAAGTACTCAACTGTTGAAATCACGCTCTAGGAGCTTGCTTGAGACCGTATAATGCCTTGTTTAAACGACACACATAATCCGGATACCGAGAGTCAACGAAACCCGATGGTTGTTCCATGAAGATAGTTTCAGTCAAACAACCATTTAAAAAAACGTTTTTGACATCTAGCTGGTGAAGGGACCAACGATTATTAACCGCAAGAGATAGGACAAGGCGAATTGTAGACGCTTTAACTACCAGACTAAATGTATGAGAAAAATCAAAGCCAAGAAGTTGAGCCTTGAGCAACGAGTCGTGCTTTATAGCGATCAATCGAACCATCAAAGTGGTATTTTGTACGAAATATCCACTTAAAACCAACAATAGCAGATGACTTTGGACGTGGAACAAGAGTCCAGGTATGGTTCTGACAGAGATCTAACAACTCTTCATTCATAGCATTTCGCCAGTGTTGATGTTTAGACGCCGAGTTAAACCCTTTAGGGGTAGTGGCAGCTAGTAAAGCCAAATGGAGAGCGTTTGGACTGATAGCAATAAGATCAACAATGTGTTTGGGTTTGATAATACCGGCACGACCTATAGGTATCGTAGGATGTGTAGAGGTTGTTGAAAGATGAATTGGTGTAGAAGAAGCCACTACTACACAAATAAGCAAAACCGACCAAAGTTTACGACCAGTAAAAATAGTCGCAAAATTAGCGACTGTATAGCGACCAAAATCAAATAGTTGCAAATTTCACGACCAAAACAAACTTGGTCGGAAAATTAGTGACCAAAACAAAATAGGTTACAAAATTATCGACCAACCCAAAACAAGTAGCAATATTAGCGACCAACACAAAAGGGGTCGCAAATTTAGCGATCAATTTTAATTCGGTCGCAAGACGGTGGTAAATATTGCAACCGAAATTGTTGTTGTCACCAATACAGTCGCTAATTCCATTAAATCATAAATTAATGAACTAAATTATAAGTTGGTTGCAAAAACGATCGCAGATACAGCAACTATAATTTGTTTGGTCACAAATATAGTTGCTATTTTTTACAAACAATAAAAAATAAATTGAAAAATAAATTGGTCTAAAAAAATGGCTACAAATTTTGCTAACAAAATAGTTTTGCTCATAAGTCATCTGTTTTAAAAAACAAATAAAAGGTAATTTGGTCACAAAAACGATGGTAAATATTGCAACGAAAATTGTTTTGCTCACGAATACGGTTGTTTATTTTATAAAATAAAAATAATAAACTAAATTCTAAGTTGGTCAGGAATAGTTTGGTGGCAACTTCAGTCGCTAGGAGTTCAGTCGTAATTTTGGTCGCAAAAAATGATTTGTCACAAATAGTTTTGGTCACACTTATGGTTGTTAACCCTTTAGTCCCAAAATCCATCGCAAAACAGTTCGTCGCAACTTCTATCGCAATCTCGGTCACTAAAAGTTTGGTCGTGAAGTTAGTCGCAAAAGCAATAGGTCGCAAACTCCGTCGCAAATAAGATTTAGTCGCAAATTTTGTCACTGGTTTTGCGATGGATGATATGGTCGCGAAATCTGTCGCAAAACTTTTTGGTCGCAATAATTAGTCGGAAACGAAATTACCGACCAGGGTATAACCAACCAACGAAAATGGTCGTAAAATGGTCGCAACAAGGCATTTGCGACCATTTGGCGACCATTTTGACGGTCACAAATGCTTAGTTTTGTAGTAGTGTAGCATATGGTGAACATGGTTGGGCGGCGACAGGTGTAACAGGTTGTTGGGTGGTTACGAGGGAAGAGTGTTGGGTGGCTACGGGTGAGGTAGGGGAGTTAATAAAGATTTGATTAAGGGTAGTAGTGGGCTGATGTGGAGGTGGAGTAGATGGTTGACATTGTGGAGTAAAGGATGGCAACATGCAAGTTGGGCATGCTTTTGTTACGTTTGAGTGGGAACAAGTAGGTTGGGATTTTTTAGGGGTTTTGGAAATTATAGTAGGTGTTTCCTCAATGTAAGTACTTAAAAAATGTTTACTATATCAATATTAGAGGAAGGAAACCCTAGAGAAAGGAAAAGTACTCTCATCAAACCAAGCATGACGTGTAATATAAACACGATTTGTGACTAGATCCAAGCATTTATATCCTTTGTGTTGAGCATTATAACCTGTAAAAATACAAGCAATGTTGCGAGGAGCCGGTTTGTGAGATGAATACGGTCGTAATAAGGAAAAACCCGACCAACAAATACTTTGAAGTTGTTATAGTGTGGAGTCAAATGAAACAATAACTCGAAAGGTGACTTGTCATCTAAGAGTTTGCTTGGTAGCCAATTAATAATATGAGCAGCGGAGGAAAAAGCATCAACCGTATAGTAGCAGGAGCATTTGCCCGAATAACATGGCAAGACCCATCTCAGTAAGATGTCGATGTTTTCGCTCGGCCCTGCCATTTTGTTGTAGAGTATATGGGCATGACATTTGATGGTGAGTACCATTTTGTAAGAATAATTGTTTAATTAACTTGATGATTAATTCTGAGCCTCCGTCACTTTGGAATACCTTCAACTTGCATGAAAATTGTGTTTGAACAAAGGGTATAAAAGTTTTTAGTACTTCAACAAAATCGGACTTAACCTTCAAGGGGTAAAACCAAACAAAACGTGAGAAATCATCAATGAATATAGCATAATAACGAAAACCATCCGTAGATGGAATAGGGGTCGGACCACATAAATCACAATGAACCAAATCAAGCACATGTAAGGCACGTTTTTCATTTATATTAAATGGCAAATGATGTTGTTTTCAAAGTTGACAAGAGGAACAAAGTGTAGGTTTCGGCAAAATAAAAGTAACTATTAAACAATTATGTTTATTATAAAAAGAAACAACATCAAAAGCAACATGTCCTAAGCGATTATGCCATGTCTGAAAAGACGCTTTGGACGGTGATAATGTAGATGCCATATGTGCTTGAAACCTCGTACACAGTATGTAAAGTCCATCTTTATGTTTCCCAGTTGCTAGCATTTCCTTTGTAACCGTATCCTGAACAGCAAAATAAGATCGGGAAAAAACAACATCAACCGGGTAATCATTAGTTAATTTGCTCACAGAAAGTAGGCTTTTCTTGAGATGAGGAACAATAAGAACATCACGTAAATCCAAACAAGATGAAAGGGATGATTTACCAAGACGTGATATAGAAAGTATATTACCATTACCAAATGAAACTTTGTCTTTGCCTAGGTAAGGTGCAGAAGAATCTACATGTGCCGATGATGGCGCCATATGAGCGGTTGCACCCGAGTCAACGTACCAATCCGTAGTAGAGTCTATCACCTTGCAATCGGCATGGAAAGCTTGTGCCAAATTTGTAGCAGAGTAAGAGGATTGGTGAGCATAGTTAGCTAATTCCAGACACATGTTGGCAAAATGCCCATTAGTACGGCAAAGTTGACAATGGGACGCTCAACAACCCCTACCACGAACTGTAGAATAACCACCACGAGAAGATCGGCCAGACTTCCCTCGACCACGTGCGGAGTCAGATGAGTGAGATCGTGACGGTTGGAGATGAGCAACAAAAGCAACAGAGGGTGTAGCAGACCCATGCAAGGAGATAAACAACTCGTGTCCCTCGGCTTGGGCTAATAGGTCACGAAAAGAAGGTCTAGGCTACACAGCCATATCTGGCGTGGAAAAAGAGTCAAAAGTCGAACCCAATCCGCAGAGAAACCAATGTGACTTGTCTGTTTCTGCGACGGGTTGACCAGTTGCCGCTAATTGATCACAAATGGACTTGAATTTCTTGCCATAGTCAAAGATAGAAAAAGACCCTTTTGTTAACTCACGAAGAGAATCCCGTAGGTTTTGAGATCGTTTCAAGGAGTCATGACTGTATGCAAACTCCAAAGACGTCCAAACCACACTAAAGGTGGTCAGACCAAGGGCTTTAGCCATAGCCTCCTCGGTAAGAGAGGATTGAAGAAGGAGAAGCACTCGTTGGTCGATTTCAAACCAAGTGAGAAAAGCTGAATTAGAGACGTCTTTTCCGTCAACAATCATAGTTTTTGGTGGAACCGGTGTGGAGCCATCAACAAACCCAATCCACTGTTGATGTTTGAGGAGAGGAGTAACTTGATTACGCCATAGAAGGTAGTTGAAAGATGATAGTTAATGGTAAGCATGTGAAAGAATGTGGCCATGGGAAGGGTGGTGGTATCGTTTGAAGAAGCCATGGAAAAAAAGCAAAGGTTTCAGAGAAGAAGGATCATAATGGCAAGAATGGTTGATACCATATACGAAAAGATAATTTCTCCAATGAATAGATCTTTGAATTGAAAGGATATATATATATATATAATACAATAATACATAGATAAACTAGGAAACCATTAAATGAAAGAATTACAAAGAATTGATTGCAAATCACATAGATATGATTTTGTAAAATCGTTTGATTAAAGTGCTAATTGAGAACAACCTTTTAAAACTTGCTCGATCACACAATTACCAATTCATTCATATAAAGAATTCACATACAAAACAAACTGCTCATAATGCAAGAAAACTGAATGCGAGTGTAAGCATACGAATACTTAAACATAAAAAATCTTTAACTTTAAACAAACTCACAATTAGATTGTTGTCTCAAAAGAACATAACCAAAACATCAATTCAAGCTAAACCCAGTGATTCATTTACAAGAACTCTCCTCCTGAAAGTAATTACGAACGAATTTGTCGCTCATCGGTATACTTGGATCTTCAATGGTGGATTGGATGTTATTGATACTTGATTCAGATGAAAGCTTAGTGAAAGAAACTCTCACAATTGCCTTCAAAATGTCCAAAATTCATAGGGGAAAAGTCTCCTTTCGAAACCCTAATAATTGGGTTCAAATAGGAAAGAAAAACTTCATAATTTGGAGGTTGTTGGGGTGTACTACGTATCATACGCTTACCCCGGCTTATGATACAGTGGTTGTGAAGTTGTATGATGCTTGTTCTTTGAAATCTGTCTAGAATACAGTGACTGATACGGTGATCAGCGTTTTGCTAAATATTATTCTATTTTTGAAAATGGACGAGCTGATTTATGGTTGTTTCGTATGTTTTGCTTCCTTCTATTAAGCGAAACCATTGTGTGCTATTAAACTATTTCTAAAACTTTTAATGAAAAATAATTATTTTTATGAAATTATAAAAATGATTTGAGCGTCATCATTTGATTTCACTCAACTTAGGACTTTTTAGTATGATGAGAAATATTTTTATAAAAACATCTTATTCTTTTCATCACACATATTAACAACTTTACTCAAAACTAATTTAGCTTTGTCAAATTTTGACGGAAACTACTTAAACTCTAGTGTTGAATCTTTCAACTTTTTTTTTGAACAACAAAATATTCGATTAAAACAAATAAACCACTAGCAAGATGCTAAGACCAAAGTACAATAATATCATTTTGCTCACACCCCGGAAAATTCAAAAACTGATAATTACATCAAGTTTGCCAAGCTAAGTCTCCAAACTTCCAACTAGATAAAGCATTCTCCATTGATGAGGTGCTCACGTCTCTCGAGGAGATGATAAATTAAGTGTAAACACAACACACAACATTGGTTACGTTATTATCAACCAAATATCAAAGATAAATGCAAGCAACCACATGCTTAATTTCGATTTTTCAAATTTACGTATCGAATTTCGAAACACATTCAAATTTTTTATTCTTGATTCGATCTAAATTCGAATTTGAAGATAATTTTTATTTTATAATTATAATAGTTTTTATTTTATATTTTTTTATAAATGTAAAAATATGGGGATTAAAGTATCGCTTTAATTGTTAATTCATCGTATTTTGGTCACTTGATATAAGCTTAGATTTTATTAATGTTAACATTTGTCGCTTTAAATGTTTTATATGTACTTATAGGGTTTAACCAAACCGAACAGAGTCTTATTCATGTTCGTTCATTAAGAATTTAAATCGTTCACGAACACTTACCGAAAGAAAATTCTTGTTCGTGGTCGTGAACAGAAACAGAATAATTCAAGAACACAAACCGAACAATTCAAGAACACAAACCGAACGATTCAAGAACACAAACCGAACGATTCACCGACCTTATACTATTTAAATTAAGCGCTTGACATAATAATCTATACATGAATATGAACAAAAATATTACTGAACGCTCACGAATACAAACAATTATAAACTATAGACACTAGGCTAATTTAAAAAATAAAAAATCTAAAATATGTAAAATTAGGTAGATTAATTAAAAATAAAAGTTGTAAAATATATAAATTAAATATTTAATGAATAAATATAAACAAACGAACATGAAAATGTAAACACCTAACTGAACGTTCACGAACACAAATGAACGAACGTAGCATCTGTTCATTTTCGTTTGTTTAGCTAAGCGAACGAAATTTTTTGTTCAAGTTCATTCATTTATAAAACGAACGAACGTAAACGAACTTCACACAGAACAGTTCACGAACTGTTCATTAACGTTCAATTCGTTTACAATCCTATATACTTATTTGTCATTTGTGTGTTGTCACTTGTCATTTAATTTTAAATTATTTATAATTTTACTAGTCTCGAATTATATTTTTCGGTGTTACAATTTTGATTTGAACATTTAAAAACAATTTTGATTTTGAACATTTAAAAGCGTCTAAGTTTGCATACATTTTAAAAATGGAATCAAATTAAATTATTGCATTTCCTGAATTTAAATCAAAACAACTGAATTCAAACCAGTTTATGCAAATGAAATCCAAATTCAAATGCAGCTTCAAAATTTCAAAACTCAAATAACTCGATTTGATTTACTTGAATTCGAATCCATTCGATATTTGAAGGTAGTAGCTCTGAATCCAAAAGCGCATTGCTCACACCACATGTGTGTGTAGGGTCCCCCCTTTTCTCTTCTTCTATAAAAAACAATTACTAAGGGTGGTCCCCCTAATAAACCCCTATGAAGTTTCAAACTTCTAGTGAAACAAGTTCCACCATATTCTTCTTGTTTCTAATTTTCTATCTTAATAGTTTCACAAAAACAAATTGAATATCTTATTCATCTATGCTTTATTTTAGGTGCGGTTTGACTCATTCCAAAGTTCTCACATAGGAATATACAAACCCCACAAATGATAATTATATTAATTGCACTTACATATGATTATTTGTACTAAAGTTATTGAAAAATCATTTTTCAAATTTGGCATAAACAATTTCATATATTTTTCCAACGCATAGACACCTCTCTATCCAACCTGACCAATGAACTATAGTCTGAAAAAGTTGGTGGTGGCCGGTTTGATTAAAGTTTGAGATGTTAGTTATTGAGTGGCAGACATGAGAAATTGACTATGGAAAAGAAGTTGAAAGCGGGTGTTGGGGCCCTTGGGATGTTGACGAGCAATAATGAAATGAATTATTTGTACATTATCAGTATATCATATTTTTTATTTTCATTACAAACAAATGAGTGTTAAATTGACCCATCATTTAGTAGCACTATAATTATTGTTCGTTTATCTATAAACTAGCAATTTTCGTCGCAGAATGTGACCAAAATTCATATGTTACAAACTAAAATGTTTATTAACTGTATATTAAATACATAAATGGTATCTTTTGTAATTAAATCAGACATATTAAAACTACGTATGTCTTAAATATTGTGTATTATACGTATTGAATAAACAGATGTATTATACATTTGAAAATTTGAAGTTAACATATTTGAAATTTAATTATGGATAATTATTAATTTATTAATAGCTATTATAACATTTATAATTAAGAGGAAAGAGAAGCTTGAAAACCAATATTAGATAGCCTACAATGGTGACAAGTGTTTGAAATTATTTTATTTATTGGTATAGAGATATATATATTTATGTCTTTTAAATAAAGTAATAAACTCTATACAATATATTGTCTTTTGGTTAAAAAAAATCCACAAACACTCATTCTCCTTTTCTGCTATATTCTTCGAAGAGTATGAACAATATGGTTCGGCTGAATGGGAAATTCCTTCTCAAACAATCTAAAACACATGACCTCCAGCCCCGTCCACACAAACCTAAGCAACTTCTAGAAAACGATCACACAGAAAAAACAACCGGTGAAGCATCCGCACCCGTTCAACGAAAACCGACTCGTTGGACGATTGAGGAAGAAGTCACGCCAGCTCGTGCATGGTTACATATAAAAGTATGAATACAACATACCCTTGATCGAGCATTATTAGTAAAATATAAAAGGATCAATAAATGTTAAAAGGTAGTTATAGTAAATAAAATAGATGATGATTTAACTGAGAGGTTTCAAACAACAACCAATAGCGTCAATATACCAGCCATATCGGCCATAGAATCCATCAAACAAACCCAAGTCCCATGATCCTGAAAAAGATCTGTTGGCATCTATACCAAAACGACCATGCGTTTTTTTGTTCGTCTTGAAAGTCAATGATGATATTAACATAAGGTCGTTATGAATCCCATAAGTTCCAGATAACTCAATTATCTCTTCATCGGCATCAAAGTCGATCTATGAAAACCAACAGCTATCATATCATTAGAACTCAAACTAGAATAAACTTTGGTATCTTGTGTTTGATATTAGCACATCACTAATACTATATTAAGTAATAAATTATATTTATAATTTGAAAATGGAAAATCACCAAAATAAACATTTTGATACATATTTTACCAAATAAACACATTGATTTTAAGATTGAAAAATAAGCTTCGCCAACTAAAAATACTAAAATTTAGCTCACGTAAAAAACGTGGTGAAAAATGTTACCATCCATAAAAACAACCAAACAAATAAATATATAAATTTAGTCCCCCGTTTAGCCACTCAACTAAGATTTGGTTGCAAGTGGATTTGGGAGCTAAAATTCAATGTTTTTTTTGTTTTAAAAGGTGGTCAAAGTGTTTGTTTTAACCATTTTTTTCATATTAACTAGAAAATATTACAATTGTAAGTAGGGAGGCATAAAGGTTGATCACCTCATCAAACTTTCTACCCTTGTAGTAGGGATCAGAAAGCCCACCATACTGTTGAGAAGAATGCAACAAACCATCGTAATCTTCCGCTGTGAATATGAGTGAATGAATCCAGCGGGCGTGATATATCGTTATCTTCTTCAACCTTTGATTGCTCTCAAGCCGGAACTCAAAAGGACTGCCACCCGCCAATGATCCCCATAAATCGGTTCGTGCACCCTACCATCAAATCAAATATATATATATATATATATATATATACACACACACCATAGTTTTGTTATTTTGATTGCAGCAAAATTATAATTGTATTAATCGTATGGAAATTAATAATAACTTACAATATTAGGTTGCGTAGCTGTTGTTGATGGGCCCTAAAATCCAATAGCACAAAGCTTGTGACTGTATGTTCAAATTCTAATAATTAAGATAGCAACAAGTTAATTAGTGATAACTTACAAGTTGATGATTTAAAGCGGTTTCTAAACCTTTGACAACTAAAATCATCGGTGGGCGGTGCGTGCGATCTTCATCCAGGCATTGAAAAGCAATATTGGAGAACGCTTGTAACGAATACGGTTTAGCTTGTTGTAGTAAACTAGGGATAATGATGTTCTGTAATGTCCCCTTATTTTTATGAAGTTTCACCAAGTGAGGGAGAAATTTACGCTCGTCTTCGTCTTCATACCTCCCAACGGCAAGTCTACCGCACAAGACTTCAAATAATATAACTCCAAAAGAATACACATCGGATTCTTTTGTAAGGGTCCCAGTACGCAAATATACTGGATCGACATAGCCTAAGGTGCCGCAAGCAATTGTGACAACCAAAGTTAATTGCTGATTAGTTGGACCTATTTTAGACAATCCAAAATCTGAAATCTTAGCTTTCCAATTGGCATCCAGTAAAATATTAGAACTTTTCATGTCACGATGTAGCACCCTATGCCCTTTTCCACCCCGCCATGAAGATAATTGAGTCCTCGAGCCGCCCCAACACAAATACGCAAACGTTGCTCCCATGTGAGATTTGTGGAGGCCAAATGCTTGTCGAGGCTTCCATTAACCTCGTATTGTAAACAAGAAGTTTTTCATCACCTTCGTCAGAGAATCCAACAAGAGAAACAAGGTTGTCATGCTTGTAACTAGCAAGCATGACAATCTCCGATAAGAACTCACGTTGTCCTTGGCCGCGCTTCACGTCTAATCGCTTTACAGCGATAGCTATATCTGGCTCACTTGAGCTGGAGGAGGAAGGGAGTTGACCTTTGTAGACCCGCCCGAATCCACCTTGTCCAAGGAAATTTTGCTCGGCGAAGTCGTTCGTGGCGGATTTGATGGCATCTAATGGGATCTTCAAATGATCTAGTTTACCAAAGGAAGACATTTATATGTGAATTTTCATATGTAATGAAATAGCAAGATTCTGAAGGGGGATTTATCAATGACTTTTGGTCTTTTGGAAGGACTGGCTAGGATGCTAAGACGGTGCAAGTTTTTGGAAGGAGATGCAACTTAAATAAACTTTCTACACTGATTAGGTATAATCATCTTTTTATATAACATTTTAGTGATATAGTTTTATTTTTAGATTATTTTTCTACATTTCATATTTGAGTTTTCCTAATAAAAAAGCACCACCTATTAACTTAAACTTGCAAGTATTTAAACCTTTATAATTTTTATGAAAATCAATCATCAATATCACTATAACACCTCAAGATGTATATAATATCATTGAATTTTAAAACCTGTCACAAGTAAAATGATTGGTTCAGCCGCTCCGGTTTTAAAATATCCACTAAATGTAATACGTGTAAAAGTAAGTGGGCATAAATTCATAAAGTAATTTCATTCAATTGTTATGTTAGATATTTTGCTAATAAGTCCTAGATCAACTGCTTTAGAAAGAGACATCTTATAATTTTTCAAAGTGGAGGTCATGGGTTGGAGTCTCACTAGGTGTAATATGCTCCAAGTGGGCCAAGGGTTTTACCACAGTGGGCCTTTCGGTGGTGGGTTTCCCTTGGAATGGTGGGCGAGCCGGGTTACCAGCGCTGTCTGTGTTCGCGGGCGTGGGTGGCCTTTCGCCAATGGGTTTACCCGGGTGACTGGGCTTAAAAATTATTCGTTGCCGTTCAAAAAAAATTATGTTAGATATTTTCCCTTTTAAATCCAGATTTATTAAACGTGTATTAGAGTGATTGGTTCAACGAGTCAGGTTTTCAAAATCGTACACATGAAATTATAGTAATAGCAAGTGGCATAAAGCCATAAAGTTATTCTCTTCAATTATTATTTATATGATAAATTTATCTTTTCTTAATTAATTATAATATCGTTAATTTACTTACTCGCAATGCGAATCACGTGTATGGATTAATATATTCAATTGAGGGCTCTCTGCTATCTTTAAACTAGCAAGTATTAAATCAATAAAAATTCTAACTATGTAAAAGATTTTGAACTCAAAAAGTTTTGAAGTAACAAGTACTGTATGATTGAATTTTTATTTACCACTTGAATTATTTTACCCCTAAACCTAAAAATCAACATCCCAAAAACCTACATTCTCCTTCATCACCCTCAATGGCGATCAACGATCGATCAAAACAACCATCAAAACATTCTCCATCAAACCAAAGCTCAAACCCACCAATAACAAACCCACATCATTTCCCGAATCAAACTACTGGAAATACTTCAAACCCAAACAACCACAAACCTTGATTATATCCATCAGTTCACTCGCATTCTCCCCATCATCCACAATAACCTAATTTGATAATGCAGATCAAAGTTAGGATTTTACTATTACTAATATTATGTTCAACCTTTTAATATGAATCTTTAAAATGCCTTTATCGTAACAGATAAAGTTCTATCATTTAAGCCACTCTATGTAAAACTGTGTCAAAGGGACGTTAAATCATTCAAGCTCCCTTCCATGCTAAAAAAAAATAATAATAAAAAAAAATAAAAAAAAAGGTCCTCGTTTCGAAACATAAATTAAAATTAGACTAGTGCTACAAAGCTAATAAGGGTTGTAGCGGCTACGTCCTCGACCTCCACTGTCATTACCACCACGCCTACGGCCACCACGTGAACTGCTTCCACCACCACCACCACTACGACCATCACCTCCTCTTTGCTGTTGTGGCTGGGGTGGTGGTGTGTGTGGCTGTACACCTGGTTGCTGCCTGTCACAAACAAAAACCAACATTAATTGAAAACATCAAACATGCAACACCATTAGTTAGCAGCACATCTTCTATACTCATGGACCACAAGCAAACTAATTCCACCATTTGATCAAAACAATTAAATTTTCAAGTGCTCGTGTTGGCAGGCAAGATGGCATTTTATAATATGATGCTTAGAGAAACGATCTGATCTTTGTTGTTTTTGTTCTTTATATTTGTGCCTATGTGTATCCTATTGAAACATTGCAGCTTCATCATTGACTCGTTTATGTGTAAGCGGGTCGATTTGGGATACTTGGTATATATGAAGAGTGAACGATCTGATCAAAACAATTAAATTTTTTACGCTTATGAATTTACACATATATACAAAATAACATATTTTTTGAGAAACATTGATGAAAGAATTACAAAGAATTGATTGGAAATCACATAGATATGATTTTGTAAAATCGTTTGATTAAAGTGATAATTGAGAAACAACCTTTTAAAACTTGCTCGATCACACAATTACCAATTCATTCATATAAAGAATTCACATACAAAACAAACTGCTCATAATGCAAGAAAACTAAATGCGAGTGTAAGCATACGAATACTTAAACATAAAAAATCTTTAACTTTAAACAAACTCACAATTAGATTCTTGTCTCAAAAGAACATAACCAAAACATCAATTCAAGCTAAACCAATGATTCAATTACAAGAACTCTCCTCCTGAAAGTATTACGAACGAATTTGTCGCTCATCGGTATACTTGGATCTTCAATGGTGGATTGGATGTTATTGATACTTGATTCAGATGAAAGCTTAGTGAAAGAAACTCTCACAATTGCCTTCAAAATGTCCAAAATTCATAGGGAAAAAGTCTCCTTTCGAAACCCTAATAATTAGGTTCAAATAGGAAAGAAGAACTTCATAATTTGGAGGTTGTTGGGGTGTTCTACGTATCATACGCTTACCTGGCTTATGATACAGTGGTTGTGAAGTTGTATGATGCTTGTTCTTTGAAATGTCTAGAATACAGTGACTGATACGGTGATCAGCGTTTTGCTAAATATTATTCTATTTTTGAAAATGGACGAGCTGATTTATGGTTGTTTCGTATGTTCTGCTTCCTTCTATTAAGCGAAACCATTGTGTGCTATTAAACTATTTCTAAAACTTTTAATGAAAAATAATTATTTTTATGAAATTATAAAAATGATTTGAGCGTCATCATTTGATTTCACTCAACTTAGGATTTTTTAGTATGATGAGAAATATTTTTATAAAAACATCTTATTCTTTTCATCACACATATTAACAACTTTACTCAAAACTAACTTAGCTTTGTCAAATTTTGACGGAAACTACTTAAACTCTAGTGTTGAATCTTCCAACTTTTTTTTTTTAACAACAAAATATTCGATTAAAACAAATAAGCCATTAGCAAGATGCTAAGACCAAAGTACAATGATATCATTTTGCTCACACCGGAAAATTCAAAAACTGAAAATTACATCAAGTTTGCCAGGCTAAGTCTCCAAACTTCCAACTAGATAAAGCATTCTCCATTGAGGAGGTGCTCACGTCTCTCGAGGAGATGATAAATTAAGTGTAAACACAACACACAACATTGGTTACGTTATTATCAACCAAATATCAAAGATAAATGCAAGCAACCGTCATGCTTAATTTCGATTTTTCCAGATTTACGTATCGAATTTCGAAACACGTTCAAATTTTTATTTTTGATTCGATCTAAAATTCGAATTTGAAGATAATTTTTATTTTATAATTATAATAGTTTTATTTTATATCTTTTATAAATGTAAAAATATGGGGATTAAAGTATCGCTTTAATTGTTAATTCATCGTATTTTGGTCACTTGATATAAGCTTAGATTTTATTAATGTTAACATTTGTCGCTTTAAATGTTTTATATGTACTTATAGGGCTTAACCAAACCGAACAGAGTCTTATTCATGTTCGTTCATTAAGAATTTAAATCGTTCACGAACACTTACCGAAAGAAAATTCTTGTTCGTGTTCGTGAACAGAAACCGAATAATTCAAGAACACAAACCGAACAATTCAAGAACACAAACCGAACGATTCACCGACCTTATACATGAATATGAACAAACATATTACTGAACGCTCACGAATACAAACAATTATAAACTATAGACACTAGGCTAATTTAAAAAATAAAAAATCTAAAACATGTAAAATTAGGTAGATTAATTAAAAATAAAAGTTGTAAAATATATAAATTAATATTAATGAATAAATATAAACAAACGAACATGAAAATGTAAACACCTAACTGAACGTTCACGAACACAAATGAACGAACGTGGCATCTGTTCATTGTTTAGCTAAGCGAACGAATTTTTTGTTCAAGTTCATTCATTCATTAAACAAACGAACGTAAACGAACTTCACACAGAACAGTTCACGAACTGTTCACTTAACGTTCAATTCGTTTACAATCCTATATACTTATTTGTCATTTGTATGTTGTCACTTGTCATTTAATTTTAAATTATTTATAATTTTACTAGTCTCGAATTATATTTTTGGTGTTACAATTTTGATTTGAACATTTAAAAACAATTTTGATTTTGAACATTTAAAAGCGTCTAAGTTTGCATACATTTTAAAAATGGAATCAAATTAAATTATTGCATTTCCTGAATTTAAATCAAAACAACTTGAATTCAAACCAGTTTATGCAAATGAAATCCAAATTCAAATGCAGCTTCAAAATTTCAAAACTCAAATAACTCAATTTGATTTACTTGAATTCGAATCCATTCGATATTTGAAGGTAGTAGCTCTGAATCAAAAAGCGCATTGCTCACACCACATGCGTGTGTAGGGTCCCCCTTTTCTCTTCTTCTATAAAAACAATTACTAAGGGTGGTCCACCCTTAATAAACCACTATGAAGTTTCAAACTTCTAGTGAAACAAGTTCCCACCATATTCTTCTTGTTTCTAATTTTCTATCTTTAATAGTTTCACAAAAACAATTGAATATCTTATTCATCTATGCTTCATTTTAGGTGCGGTTTGACTCATTCCAAAGTTCTCACATAGGAATATACAAACCCCATAAATGATAATATTAATTGCAATTACATATGATTATTAATTTGTACTAAAGTTATTGAAAAATCATTTTTCAAATTTTGGCGTAAAGAATTTTCATATATTTTTCCAACGCATGGACACTTCTCTATCCAACCTGACCAATGAAACTATAGTCTGAAAAAGTTGGTGGTGGCCGGTTTGATTAAAGTTTGAGATGTTAGTTATTGAGTGGCAGACATGAGAAATTGACTATGGAAAAGAAGTTGAAAGCTGGTGTTGGGGTCCTTGGGATGTTGATGAGCAATAATGAAATTGGAAATCACTTCATTTATTAATGTAAAAAATGAATTATTTGTACATTAATCAGTACTAGTAGTAATGCCCGCATGTTACGGCGGTACGGCTGTTACGTGATTTTTTGGGAATTCGATTTTAGTCAGTATCGGCTCGGTGCGTTATGATATAAACTAAAAAATCAAAATATAATTATTGAAAAAATTGAATGAAGAAAACAATTACGTATATTACAAAGTCTTTAAGACAATTATACTATCCTAAAAAGATTAGTGAAAGCATGGGTCGTATTTGTGGTTGGAAATCACTTATTACCAAGATTTTAGGTGTTTCGTTTTATTAATATAGGTTAGAGTTTTATTATCATCGGAGGCAACTTTCGGTGGTGATTTGCATAGACCGGAGAAAGTTAATGGAGAAATTATCACAACAAATTACCATCTTTATTGTTATTGAGCTTTTAACAACCGACAAGGAAAAGGGAAAGAGGGATTACCGCTCAATCGTAGTGGATGAACCGAATTGAAAGTAAATGACGGTTTTGTTTGGTCACGTATATGCTTTAGCATTTGTATTATAAGTATCATATATTATATTTATTATGGTTAATTTTTGAAATTTAAGCATTACTTTTTATATGGGTGTCTTAATCCATATGTAAAATTATAATTCAATCCTGCTTTCACTTTTATTATAAAGATATAGATAAATATTAAAATTATTAAACTCACAATAAGCCTCTAGAAAAATATTAGTATTATAGTTATTATAAACATGAAGATATATATATATATATATATATATATATATATAATTAAATATTTATATAAAATAATACTTAATTTAAATAATATTTAGTTATAAAAATATAATTACTAATATAAATTTAGATGTCAATTTATAGTATCATAAATAAAATAAAATTAATGAAGTGAATTAAATAATACCATATTATTAAATAATGTATCAATAATGTTTATTAAATACATGAAAGAGACAAGGGTAAAAATACCAAGGTATATAAAATTTAATTGATAAATTTACCATATTGCCCGTAAAGTATCTTAAAATGTTAATCAATTCTTTATTTTAGCCCTCTTAAATGTCTTACACTTCTTGTACATGTTAATTCAAAGCTTGTATGTTTGGTAAAATTACATCTCTATCTAGAGAGATTATATAAAGTAGTATAGATATAAGTATTTAAATAAAATACTAATTTAAATAGCAGTTAGTTAAAAAAATATTATCGATGATTATAGTTTTAAATATGAATTTATATTATTATAAATAAAATAAAACTTTAGTCTTAATAGTATGATTAGTAATTATAAATTTAAATATCAATTATATTATTATAAACAAAATAAAACTTAATGAAGTGAATCAAATAATATCATATTATAGAATAATGTATTAATAATATGTATTAAATAAAAAACAATAATTAGAAAAAGTTAGTTAAATGGGGGCAAAAGTAGAATTATTGCAGAAACTACTTGTACTCTATGCTTAAAATATTGTATAGATGTCTTACATTTTAAATAAAATTGTCATCTTATCCTTCTAATATGTATTATATAACAGTAAGATAGATAATACTTAATTTTAATAATATATAGTTTTAAATATATAAATAGTAAATGTAAATTTAATTATTATTTTAAAAGCATTATTAATAAGATAATACTTAATTTAGTTAATTAAATAATGCATTAATTAGAAGAAGTATATTTAATAAGGGCAATGTAGGAACTATTGCATAACACACTTGTATATTGTGCTTAAAAACTTGTCTTAGATGTCTTACATTTTGAATAAAATTACAATTGTATCCTCCCTCTATACTTTATATAGTATTAGTATTATTATTATTATAGATATCATATTTGTTATTTTCATTACAAACAAATGAGTGTTAAATTGACCCATCATTTAGTAGCACTATAATTATTGTTCATTTATCTATAAACTAGCAATTTCCCTCTCAGAATTTGACCGAAATTCATATATTACAAACTAAAATGTTTATTAACTGTATTTAAATACATAAATGGTATCTTGTGTAATTAAATCAGACATATTAAAACTACGTATTTCTTAAATATTGTGTAATATACGGATTGAATAAACACATGTACTACACATTTGAAAATTTGAAGTTAATATATTTGAAATTTTAATTATTGATAGTTATTAGTTAATAAATAGCTATTATAACATTCATAATTAAGAGAATAGAGAAGCGTGAAAACTAATTATTAGATAGCCTATAATGGTGACAAGTGTTCGGAATTATTTTTATTTATTGGTATAGAGATATATATATATATATTTATGTCTTTTAAATAAAGTAATAAACTCTATACAATATATTGTTTTGGTAAAAAAAAATCCACAAACACTCTCCTTTTCTGCTATATTCTTCAATTTAAAAAAAAAATTGGATTATACCAATGATTTCTTGTCCGATTTCGATTTCGAAGAGTATGAACAATGGTTCGGGTGAATGGGAAATTCCTTCTCAAACAATCTAAAACACATGACCTCAAGCCCCGTCGACACAAACCTAAGCAACTTCTAGAAAACGATCACACAAGAAAAAACAAACCGGTGAAGCACCACACCCGTTCAATGAAACCGACTCGTTGGACGATTGAGGAAGATGTTACGCCAGTTCGTGCATGGGTACATATAAAGTATGCATACCCTTGATCGAGCATTATTAGTAAAATATATAAGTATCAATAAATCTTAAAAGGTAGTTATAGTTATTTGACAATATTATTAGGTTATTAGTATGAGCCTACGGGCCTATTTAGGTTTTAGGGTTTGCATTATAATCTCTATATATTGTAACCTAACCTATCAATAATATTCATTCACTTTTTTACCATCTTACATGGTATCAGAGCCTTAGGGTTCTGGGTATCTTCTTCTCCGCTGCACCATCACAAAAACATACAAACTCTAGTCGTCGCCACCGAGTTCAAATCCTAGACAGGGAGGTGTGCTGCCACCGCCGCCCTGTCCCACCATTGTTTTATGTTCGTTTCTTCTCTATTTTCTAGTTTCAGTTGAATAAACCTTTGTTATCGGTTGAATATCTAAACCTATTACATATCTACATTCTCTTGGTTTGTTCACATCCATTCTCTTGGTTCGTTTCTGGATTATGGCTTCTAACGTGCAGCAGTCATTATATTTTCTCTTTTCTTTTTCTTTCTATTTAGCGGTGTTTTAGCCGCACCAAGGATTACGGTCCACACACACCGATCTCAATCTACGGTTTGATTTGAATTTTTTTCTCTTTTTTAGATCTACGGATCTTATTTCCTGATCTACAGATCCAAGAGACCGCCATTTGATCACGGTCACCGGTCTTGTTTTATTTTTCTTTTTTTATATCTACATATGGTATTTTGATCTACGGATCCAAGAGACTGCTGCTTGCTAGCCTCGAGATATCGCCAACGACTACGGTCGTCAGGTCTCAACTTATTATTCCAAGAATCATGAACCATGAAGTATCAGACAAATTATGGATAGCACAATCAACCAAAATATGGATGACAACTTCAATCACAATATTATTTGTTGGCAATAGTTTGGATAGTCAAGTCGAACGAAGCATGTTTATCATATTATTATTTTTTTATGTTTTTTTTTGTTTCCCAGTCATAACGTAAGGTTACCTCCGCTACGACTGCGGGGGAGTATTAGACAATATTATTAGGGTTATTAGTATGAGTCTACGGGCCCATTTAGGTTTTAGGGTTTGCATTGTAATCTTTATATGTTGTAACCTAACCTATCAATAATATTCATTCACTATTTTATCATCTTACAATAGTAAGTAAAATAGATGATGATTTAACTGATAGATTTCAAACAACAGCCAATAGCGTCAATATACCAGCCATATTGGCCATAGAATCCATCAAACAAACCCAAGTCCCATGATCCTGAAAAAGATCTGTTCGCATCCATACCAAAACGACCATGCGTTTTTTTGTTCGTCTTGAAAGACAATGATGATATTAACATAAGGTCGTTATGAATCCCATACGTTCCAGATAACCCAATTATCTCTTCATCGGCATCAAAGTCGATCTATGAAAACCAACAGTTATCATATCATTAGAACTCAAACTAGAAACTTTGGTATCTTGTGTTTGTTTATTAGCACATCACTAATACTATATTAAGTAATAAATTTATATTTATAATTTGAAAATGGGAAATCCCCAAAATAAATATTTTGATACATATTTTACCAAATTAAACACGTTGATTTTAAGATTGACAAATAAGCTTCGCCAACTAAGAATACTAAAATTTAGCTCACATACAAAACGATGAAAAATATTTGCCCAGGGGTGGACCTAGGTTGAGGGGTGGGGGGCAGCCGTTCCCCGTAAAAAAAATTTAGTGTTTATATATGTGAAAATCTCGAGCGCCCCTTAAAATTATGCAATCGTCTTATTTTCTCCTCCCATGAAAAAAATTTCTGGGTTCGACACTGTTACTGCCATAAAAGCAACCAAACAAATGAATATATATGTAAAGTGCAGCCATTACCTTAGATTTAGCCCTCGTTTAGCCACTCAACTAAGATTTGGTTGCAAGTGGATTTGGGAGCTAAAATCCAATGTTTATTTTGTTTTCAAAGGTGGTCAATGTGTTTTGTTTAATGATTTTTTCATAATAACTAGGAATTAACTAGAAAATATTTCAAATGTAAGTAGGGAGGCATAAGAATTGATCACCTCAAACTTTTTACCCTTGTTGTAGGGATCAGAAAGCCCACCATACTGTTGAGAAGAATGCAACAAACCATCGTAATCTTCCGCTGTGAATATGAGTGAATGAATCCAGCGGGCGTGATATATCGTTATCTTCTTCAACCTTTGATTGCTCTCAAGCCGGAACTCAAAAGGATCGCCACCCGCCAATGATCCCCATAAATCTGTTCGTGCACCCTACCATCAAAATATATACCATAGTTTTTTATTTTGATTGCAGCAAGATTATAATTGTATTAATCATATGGAAATTAATGATAACTTACAATATTAGGTTGTGTAACTGTTGGTGTTGATGGATCCTAAAATCCAATAACACAAAGCTTGTGACTGTATGTTCAAATTCTAATAATTAAGATAGCAACAAGTTAATTAGTGATAACTTACAAGTTGATGATTTAAAGCAGCTTCTAAACCTTTGACAACTAAAATCATCGGTGGGCGCTGCCTGCGATCTTCATCCAGGCATTGAAAAGCAATATTGGAGAAAGCTTGTAACGAATACGGTTTAGCTTGCTGTAGTAAACTAGGGATAATGATGTTCTGTAATGTCCCTTATTTTTATGAAGTTTCACCAAGTGAGGGAGAAATTTACGCTCGTCTTCGTCTTCAAAACTCTCAATGGCAAGTCTCCCGCACAAGACTTCAAATAATATAACTCCAAAAGAATACACATCAGATTTTTTGTAAGTGTCCCAGTACGCAAATATACTGGATCGACATAGCCTAAGGTGCCGCAAGCAATTGTGACAACCAAAGTGAATTGCTGATTAGTTGGACCTATTTTAGACAATCCAAAATCTGAAATCTTAGCTTTCCAATCAGCATCTAGTAAAATATTAGAACTTTTCATGTCACGATGTAGCACCCTGTGCCCTTTTCCCACCCCGCCGTGAAGATAATTGAGTCCTCGAGCCGCCCCAACACAAATACGCAAGCGTTGCTCCCATGTGAGGTTTGTGGAGGCCAAATGTTTGTCGAGGCTTCCATTAACCTCGTGTTGTAAACAAGAAGTTTTTCATCACCTTCGTCAGAGAATCCAACAAGAGAAACAAGGTTGTCATGCTTGTAACTAGCAAGCATGACAATCTCCGATAAGAACTCACATTGTCCTTGGCCACGCTTCACGTCTAATCTCTTTACAGCAATAGCTATATCTGGCTCACTTGAGCTGGCGGAGGAAGGGAGTTGACCTTTATACACCCGCCCGAATCCACCATGTCCGAGGAAATTTTGCTCGGCGAAGTCGTTTGTGGCAGATTTGATGGCATCAAATGGGATCTTCAAATAATCTAGTTCTCCAAGGGAAGACATTTATATGTGATTTCAATATGTAATGAAATAGCAAGATTCTGAAGGGGGGAATTATCAATGACTTTTGGTCTTTTGGAAGGACTAGCTTGGGTGCTAAGACAATGCAAGTTTTTGGAAGGAGATGCAATAAATAAACTTTCTACACTGATAGATATAAATATATATATTATTATATAATGATATTTTAGTTATATATATACTTTATATTTTTACTAATATTTTATAATTCATTCCATATTTGAGTTTTCTTAATAAAAAGCACCATATTACTTAAACTTGCAAGTATTAACCTTTATAATTTTATGAAAATCAATCATCAATATCACTATAACACCTCAAGATGTATATAAGAGCATTCACAGTAGGTTTCTTATATTTATGTGAGTGTGTTTCTTATATTTTAAGAAATGATTGTAAATGATTATAAGTAGAGGAGAGATAAAAGTTACTGTTCATTTTGTATAGTTGGGGAATCATTGTTCAACACTTATAAATTTTTTAATATTTTTGAAAGTGGTTGTGAGTAGAAGAGAGAAAAAAAAATAATGATAAAAGTATAAAAAAAATATATTTAATTGATAACAAGAGAGAAATAGTAGTGTTTTTAGTGTAATTATAAAGATAAAGATATGAAAGCTGATGTGAATGCTCTAATATCATTGAATTTTAAAACCTGTCACAGGTAAAATGATTAGTTCAACCGGTCCGGTTTTTAAAAATCCACTAAATGTAATACCTGTAAAAGTAAGTGGGCATAAACTCATAAAGTAATTTCATTCAATTATTATGTTAGATATTTTACCTTTTAAATCCAGATTTATTAAACGTGTATTAGAGTGATTGGTTCAACGAGTCAGGTTTTCAAAATCGTACACATGAAATTATAGTAATAGCAAGTGGCATAAAGCCATAAAGTTATTCTCTTCAATTATTATTTATATGATAAAATTATCCTTTCTTAATTAATATAATATCGTTAATTTACTTATTCGCGATGCGAATCACGTGTATGGATTAATATATTCAATTGAGGGCTCTTTGCTATCTTTAAACTAGCAAGTATTAAATCAATAAAAAGTCTAATCAGGTAAAAGATTTTGAATCAATAAATTTTGAACTAACAAGTACTATATGATTGAATATTTTTTTTACCACTTAGAATTATTTACCTCTAAACCCTAAAAATCAACATCCCAAAAACCTACATTCTCCTTCATCTCCCTCAATGGCGATCAACGATCAATCAGAAACAACCATCAAAACATTCTCCATCAAACCAAAGCTCAAACCCATCAATAACAAACCCACATCATTCCCGAATCAAACTACTGGATATACTTCAAACCCAAGCAACCACAAACCTTGATTATATCCATCAATTCACTCGCATTCTCCCCATCATCCCCACACAATTTTGCCGCCACCCAGTCCGCCACCGTCACCATCTTCTCTGCCCAAATCTTACACCCAAATCCATCATCGCCACCTTCAAAGACACCATCGCATCCGCCTATTTCCGCTCCGACTGGCATTAATTGCCGCCATTTCGTACTCAGGTGAGATTAGTGTCGGATCTAGCACAAAAGATCAGGGGTATCCCAAAAAAAAAAATTTACCGTAAATTAATTCAATAATGAAAAAAAAGTTTTGCGCGACATTCATTCATTAATGAAATAAAAATTTTCGCTACATTCATTCATTAACGAAAAACTGTATATCATAAGATGGGAACTTCAAGCATGCACTCGATCTTGAAAATAGAACCGTAAAGTCTCAATCTAATCCTGCTTGGATTGAACTAGTAAATTAAGAAAAATAGAAAAAAATAAGTAATAAATAATAAATAATAAATAATAATAATAAATAATAATAATAATAATAATAATAATAATAATAATAATAATAATAATACTTAATTAAAAAATTAAGACAACATATGAACCATCCAACTTGAGCAACAGATGAAAATAATTTACTGAAACCATTCAAGTTGAATGCTTAACACTGAGAACCTTAATCCACAATAACCTAATTTGATAATGCAGATCATAGTTAGGATTTTACTATTACTAATATTATGTTCAACCTTTAATATGAATCTTTAAAATGCCTTTATCGTAACAGATAAAGTTCTATATTTAAGCCACTCTATGTAAAACTGGTGTAAAAGCGACGTTAAATCATTCAAGCTCCCTTCCATGCTAAAAAAAATAATAATAATAAAAAAATAAAAAAAAAGGTCCTCGTTTCGAAACATAAAATCAACATTAGACTAGTGCTACAAAGCTAATAAGGGTTGTAGCGGCTACGTCCTCGACCTCCACTGTCACTACCACCACGCCTACGGCCACCACGTGAACTGCTTCCACCACCACCACCACCACCACTACGACCATCACCTCCTCTTTGCTGTTGTGGCTGGGGTGGTGGGGTGTGTGGCTGTACACCTGGTTGCTGCCTGTCACAAACAAAAACCAACATTAATTGAAAACATCAAACATGCAACACCATTAGTTAGCAGCACATCTTCTATACTCATGGACCACAAGCAAACTAATTCCACCATTTGATCAAAACAATAAATTTTCAAGTGCTCGTGTTGGCAGGCAAGATGGCATTTATAATATGATGCTTAGAGAAACGATCTGATCTTTGTTGTTTTTGTTCTTTATATTTGTGTCTAGGCGTATCCTATTGAAACATTGCAGCTTCATCATTGACTCTTTTATGTGTAAGCGGGTCGATTTCGGATACTTGGTATATATGAAGGGTGAATGGGTTAAGGTAAACGACTTTCGCTAAAAGGTAAACGATAACATGGATCAATCAGGTTGAAAGTCATTCAAAAGCATAAAACCTCCTGAACCACCTTATTAAAATAAAACGTGGTACTTATATAATAATATAATTTTGGAACTACATTTTGCATATACTTTGTTATAAAGTCAAAATAATGGATAAATATGTGCTTGCAGATCAGTGCAACCCAACCCACCCATTTCAACATAATTTTACCGCTTTGACCCGTTACCCATGTCCCCACCATCCAACCAGTCCACTTTGACAGTTCTAGTCCTGATAAACAATCCTCATACAGAATTTATGGTGATAAAGAAACACATGAATCTCAATAGACAGATAAAAAGCAGAACATATCAGGTAGCAACCGCAGCTTTAAAAAATTCATAAATAAATCAAAAAAATTCATAGAGAAAGCAGCTCAAAATAGATTTTCACTTACAGGACATATCCAATCCTTCCATCAGGCAAAAGCATTGGCATCATTGCCATGCCAGCTGTAGAAGGTCCCCTTCCATAGATAAGCGGCTGCAGAACAATGAGTGTTTAGAGTAGATAAATCCACAAAAAAAAAGATTTACAAGTAATCCATATGTTGATAAAACAGTCCAAAATCATCAATATTATAGAAAAGA